>VYXD01007945.1:3875-18264 GCA_013397195.1 Hylia prasina
AGCGGCCGGAATAACCCTGTCCCTCACGAGTCTGTCCTGCCATAAATGCGCCTAGGGGACGCCCCAGTCCTACGCCCTCGTAAATAGGATGATTCCCTTGGGAAACTTTCCTCTCCGAAATACGCTCAACCAGCGTCCCGTCTTAGTGCTGGTACAATGGTCACTTCTTTACGTCCCAGGAAAACAGCCCACGACCCCATCTCTGGNAGGCGGGAGGCGAGGGCGACGGGAGAGCCGCGAGTCCGCCCGGAGCCAGCGGAAGCGCCTGCTGCCCGAAGGACTCTGTCTGGCGGAGAGAAGGCGCCTTCCCCCGGGCGCGGCGGGGCGGGCGCCGGGGGCACCCNTGCCCCGCTGGCGGCGGCGGTGCCGCGCCAACTCCGAATCCCGCCGTGAGGAAGAAGGCACTGCCTGGTTGTCCTTCCGAGAGTCTCGCTTTCCGCCCCAGCGCCGCGCTGACCTTCGCAACGGGGTTTCAGGCGAGTAATAAAAGATAATAAAAACCCCACCTCAATTAAAAAAAATGAAAATTAACCCCAACTAGACTCAAACATCGGCAGCGAAGACCAAACAAATGAAGGAATCTAACAGCTGGAAGACACTAAGTTTGATAATTGGTCTTGTCTGACGGACAGTGATCTACTTCAGACCAAACAGAGGATATACCACCCGTCTTTGGTCGTTATAAGGTATATTTATTGCTTCTTAAATGAGCATAATAAAATTGACAACTGCAACCAAAACCGAAAATCATTCTATGTGTTTTAAAACCAAACACAGAATTATCTGCAGGGAAGTTACAGAGGTCAGGTTAATCAGCTGAGGAGAGTCAATATGTGTAAACAAAAAAATGTCCCCTAAAATTAGGTATTATTGCTTAGACCCTTCAAATAAATCTTGTAAAATTAACGGCCAGAGAAGCAGTAGGGAGACCTAAAAAAGGAGACCAAGTCCAAATAGGGAAAAGTTAGAATTCATACGTCCGAACACAATAACATTTTGGCAGACTATCTTGGCCACATACAGTTTATTGTATTTCTGAGGAGAGGTTGCCTCACTACAACAGGAAAAAATAAAAACCAAATCACAACAAAAACCGCTGAAAAGGATTTGCATAATGCTAACACTGCAGCTTTCAAAACTGCAGACACAAACTTGTTAAAGTGGCTACATACAAAACAGGAGAATCCTAAGTGAAAGGTAGTGCAACCAGAAGGTTAGTGGGATGAATTAAAGATGGACTGTGACCCTTTGTACAATATTTTTCATGCATGAAGGCAAAAGCAGGATCTGTAGAGGAGAGTTTTTATGTGTTGTCCACTGTTCAGTGGTCTCTCTTTTGAACAGGGGCAAATAAAAGCCATCAATAAATAATGACTCTTACATTAAGAACAAGCATGTACAATATACTTATGGCTTAGCATTTTCTTCCCCGCTAATGGGACATGTGCCATCCATTACGTATGAAGATGAAAGGCTTATCATACCCTATGGTGGTAGTGGGTGTTATGTGTATGTAGATAGAAAGCAAGTCAGACTATTAATGCAATAGGTACCACCCATACATGTGTTACATGTTTGTGACATTCATCTGGAACAGATAACCATTACTAAAGCTACTTGTGGTTTCCTTTGTATTTCTCAGAATCCCGCATTCCATCCCAGCTCATGACAAGAAATGTACCATGACTAAGTGTAGCAAGAGCTTGAGATGCTCGTCCGTGTTTGTTCTCTTCCTCTGGATGGTGGGTATTTCTGGCTGTATGCTTAGTTGTATCCACATACTGTGACTTTTCCAACAGTGTTGCACCCAGCTTCAGTTCCCCTGGCAAACAAACATGTACAGGGTGAACTCAGCATCTGAAGATCCTGCAGGGCAGTGTGTACTCTAACAGTTTCTCTGCCAAAAACACGTTTGGCAGATAAGGGATTTTTAAGTGGTATCAACTTCCTATCTACACATGTAATGTGTTTGAACTGCAGGTCAGGGGAAATGTGATGTCTTTAGGATAGTTTGTCAGTTTGCCTCTAAGTTGTCTGCTGCGCACTAGTCCCCTCAGTTTCATGACGGGTTGGAAAAGAAAGCAAGCCTCTTTGGAGAAGACAGGCCTTCTATGTTCTAACCCCAGGACCATACTCAACACATACTCTGGGAGACACTACAAGTGCAGCCAGTAAAGAGGTGGTGTCATTCCCACTGTTGTCAGGGGTTCCAAAGTGAGTAGAAGGCCTCAGAGAGAGACTAGATCTGATCTGGTCTGAAGACCATATGCATTTGATCCATGTTGTAGGATAATAGGTATGCGTAAGGAGTGGTTTAAGTGAAGACAATGTGATCTAGGAAAAAGATAAAAAAGGCTGAATGTGGCTTTAGGGGTGGAAGAAAAATGAATGAAACAAAAATGTATGGAGGAACAGACAGAATGATAGAGGGTCAGAGGTGAGAGAAATGTTTAAGAAATTGAATGCAATATTATTGGAAACCAAGAAAGAAGGGAAGAAACCAGTTGTGAAGAGAATATAAATGAAAGAGCATGTCAGGATGAAGAATAGAGGGAAGATGGAGGCAGGGCAAGAAAATAGAAAGATGAAAGCTTCTTTCCAGAGTGTGTTTGTAATGGACACTGAGGCTATGACAAATCAGATATTGCCACTAATGGTGATGATTTGACACTTGACTGCAGAAGTTTTCCAATCTCCTTCATAAAAATATTTTTCTATAAGGGTACAATCAGTCTCAGTGCACGTGGCAAAACACATTATGCTTATATTAATTTCAACATTGTAATTGTTTACTTTTTTGCCACTCTTCAATTTGTGTAGGATTTCTTTCTTATAATAAAGGGAATGCCTTTTTGTTTGTTTGTTTGTTTTGATTTTAAGAACACATTGTTCTTTTAAAAGAAAATAGCCACTAAACCTCCCTCCCCAAAAATGTCTCTCTCTTTCTGTAACTCCTGTAGGTCAAAGAGGACCCCTGCTCCACATATGTGCAGAAACTAGCAGGCCTATAAAAACTTGATGTGAATCAGCACTGCTCCATTAAAGGTCAACTACAGCTGAATCAAGCTACTCTTAAAAGGCATCTACCAGAGAGAAGAAATATGAGACAGACAGGAACAGCATAGAAAGGGATAGGTATTAATCAGAGTAAAAGACAGACGGCAAAAACAAGAAAATTCTGCCAAGCTTTAATACTTTTCCACTAACATGTTCAACAATGGCCTTATACCCTACACACTCTGTCTGGCTAAGGTCATGTTGAACTTAGCTATGCAAAAGGAAGCAGCTGTCAACTGTAGCACATGGCAGATGGAGAAATCTTATCAGATTTTTAAAACATGAAATTGGTTTTTTTTTCTTTAATTTAGAAATTGATTTGCTGTGTGACATTAGAAACCCTTGTACTGGCACCACATATTGCAATGAGCCATCTTCTACCTCTGTGTGACAAGATAAGGATGTTTTTATTATGTGTGTATATATTGCCATACTTGGATTTTCAGAAATGATTGGGGTCACCCTTATTTATCTGTTTCAGACCTCCTTCCCCTTAATCTAGACTGTACTATAAATATTATTCTGATAATGATGAGTTTGGTAAGATTTGCTTATGTGGTGAAAGGAAAAAACAGCTTTATTTCAGGAATTATGACAGGAGGTCAGAACAGGTGAGCAGAATAGTCCTTCCTCTCTTTCCTATCTCTGTGAGAGAGCTGGCAGAATTTCTTGGTGGAGTTTCACCAATCTGAACAGTTTATAGAACCTGTGATTCAAAAATTCAGCAAATGGCTAATAGTTAAAGACAAAGATTAGGTATTCCAGACCCATGAACCTGTCCAGAAGCACCACTGAAAGTGACTTTTGAATTTGCTTTAGGACAAGATGGAATTGTTTGCTTAAAAAAAAAAAAATACTATGCTCAACTGTTGATTTTGCAGTGTCTCAAAGACTCAACCAAATCATTGCCTCGGGGAGTCATCTGTAGGAGTCACTCAAAAGTTTTTAGCTAAGCAGCATATTGAGGCAGGTAATAATCATTATAGCCATTTTACAGATGCACTGAACTCTCCTTTGAGTAAAAAAAGGGTGACATTCTTCTGTCAATATAGTCAGCATATTGAAGAGGAGTCTTCTTGTTGACTTACAGCGCAACAACCCGAGACATTTCTCAGGTTTAAAGATCAAAGTAACACAATCTCTGCATCTTTATGTTCCAGCATATAAATATGTGTTACTAAGGTAGCTCTGTGTGCAATATTACACTGGAGCATAAGCTTTAATATGTAAGAAGATATAAACCCAAATATTTTTACATAAATTTTCATCTGTGAAAGAGCTAGATCTGCAAATCTAGCAAGTGCTCCTGCCCACCAACAAGCTGATGTAAAGTGAAAAAAACCACACAAAAATTAGGATAATACTTTCTTCCTTTGACTCTGAGATTATTTATTATGCAAGTGGACTCCTTTGAGAGCTCTGTTTATGAAGTGGTAAAGCATTTACCTATTTCTAAGGACTCAAGTAAATCTACTGTTATAAAAGGTCTTTTTGCAGGCAGGTTGTTTGTGACTTCCTGAGTCCCTGGCACCTTTCATTCATTCACAATAATTCTCACTTATTGTCGTCACAACAAAAGACCTATTACAGTTGTTTAGGGTGAAATCTTGCCCCATTCCTACAGAAGAGGAGAAAAAGACTTTCTGAAAATCACCAGCTTGAATTGTTATTTTACTTCATGTCTTTCTTTTTTTTGGAAGAAGTGTTGATGTTTATACAGTTTGGCTGCCTCTAAACACACTTTGCCTCTGGAGTCCTCTATAAATTTAAGAGCACAAAAGAAAACACAGACGTACAGAAGGGCTGCTCTTTGACTGAGGAAAATAAAGGGCAATGGTTTTATGGAAATTGTTTTTTCAACATTATTTCCTGTTATCTTTTCTTCCTGTGAGTTAGTCCTATTTAATATCATTTAATGGAAGAGAAACGAATGATTGAATGTACATGAACACAGCTTGCATTAATAGGATTATCTGGAATAGAGAAGTACGACTGTCTAGAACTGTAGAAGTATGAATTTTGAGGTCTAAACATGGAAATTCTTACTCAGAAGATCAATGACATTGATGGTAATCAGGCTACACGTATATGTAGATTTATTCACTTAAATCACCTCTCTTGTGAATGTTTCAATACAGAGTTCTGTGACAAAAACCATAGTCAAAGCTGTTATTTTCCTCAGGTCAGTAAAAATTTCATATGAGAAAAAACCCACATGCTTAAACACTTAAATATTTTTTCAATCTAAAATATATCCACTACAGATGAAGATTTTTTTTTTTCCCCCAGAAAACAGCAAAATTGAGTATATCATAATCATTGGAATACTGTTTGTCAGAAGCTAGAAATATCTTGCTCATCTGTGTTCAGTTACAAAAGCAAAATTTATATAACCTTCATAAAATTTTACCTAGGACAAACCAAATTTTTGCAAATTACTTAATGAAGGTATTTCTATAGGAAAGATAATGATCACTGGAAATTAGTTACAGACAGTCAAAATACTGTTGAAAATTTAATTTTTATGCTAAAGTATATATTAGAAAAGAAGAATAGTTTTACGAGTCACTTTTTTTTTGTAGTTCATGTTCTGAGGGCACAGAAACAAAATGGAAACAAACAAGGAGAGTGTGAGAATGAAGAGGAATTAAGGGATGCTAAACACAAACTGTAGCCTTTTTTGAAGAGAGATGTCATGTGACTAGACAGTGTTAGTAGAATTATGAATAACTAGGATTCAAATCAGCAGAACAGCAGATTTGCTTTACTATCAGAATTATAAACAGAGAATATTGTTGCGTTTTACTTCCTCTTTACTTATGTTGTGTTCTTTTGAAAAAAATTAACCCAAATATACAATTAATCTACCAATATCAAGATATTTAGAATTTTTCCAACAGAGAACGAGCATGTTTTTCATTTACTATAAATATTTCCATTTTTGATAATACCTTTACTTGCATTATTCTTATGAAAATTTTGGATTACTAAACAAACATCTTGATGCAATTACATTCAGAAACTTATAGACACTAAGTCTACAGCTTGTGAATAGAACATATATAAACGGTGTAAATCTCCCAAATAAGTAATAATATAATTTCAATGTCCTCTGTGCGACCATCAATACATTATGATTTTGCAACAGATCTTTAACTGATTAGTTGCAAGGTTTCACAAAGAAATTTTCTTCCCTTTCCCCCCCCCAAGGTATCAATAATAAAGCTATTACATTAACAGAAAAAAAAAGTGTGTGCTGATACATTAGGCTTATAAAACTAATTTAAAACCATAACAATCATTTGTTGGCTATGAAATGCTAAATATGGGACAACATGCGCTTTGTTTTGCTTAGGTAGTGCCAGGATATGCAGACAAACTCTGAAACAGAAATAGACAAACTAATTGCTATGACTATTAATTCCTTGCTATCTATTCAATTAGTTACGGCAAATAAAGGTAAGGTGGATGTGTGACACAGTTCTGGTTTTCAGACTTAATTTTATGATCACTGAATACTCAGGTCAGTCCTACAACGGCTTAAAATTAACCATTAAACTAATAAAAATAATTAATAAATAAAATTAATATTTACTATTGACTTAAAACTATTGATTTTGTTACAAAGATGACCACTGTGAATGTATTGGAGGATATTTTACTGGTGAAGTAATGCCTGTATGACCTCTAACTTATCAAAATACAAAATTTTAAATGCATTTAAAAGTAGATATAAAAAAACCTGAACAGCTGAGGAAATGTCAGATATTGCTGTATGCAGATGCTTGTAAAGAATCTCCGTTCAGTAAACCCTGTGGGAGTGAATTATGAGTCTGAGACCATCCTTGAAGTTCCTGTATCTTGGTGTCCTAAGAACTGATGTGAGAATGCACAGCCCTTTTTACAGGACTGTCTCATGATGTGTGCTCCACTGGAGTATAGTAATGCTCTGGCCACAGAGCATCTCTTCAACATGTCTTAGAGCCAGCTGCTACTCAGTTTTCTGTGCATCTGGCTGGATAAAAAGCTTAACAGATTCTGTGCATCACTGACATGAACAGGGCCAGAGTGGCCCTCAGGGTATGCCTCAGTACATTCGTGATGGATACAGAAAGGTACTAAGGAAATATTCATTGTCCCTTCTTTAAAAGCCGTGGTTCTGGTTGCCTTGAACATCACCAGAGATATTATTAGCATTACAGTCCCCAGTGGGAATCAAGGCTTAGTGTGTTTGCCACCATAAAAAACATAATAATAAAAAATAAATCTGCCTCAAATATTTTAGAATCTGTAGTGCCAGTGACGAGAAGGAGGGGAACAAAATATGGAAAATAAACTGAGTTTTGGAAGATTAAATAGCACACACAAAAAGAATATGGAATGAAATATGGAGTTCCTGAGGTCCATGCTATTGAATACCCCTATATGCTGTGTGCTTAATATGTCTGATTTTAAATACAGAAAAAGTTAGATCCAGGAAAAAAGGTGTCATTATAGAAGATTTATATTTTGTCTTCCGATTTTTATTTTTTTTTAGTAGTCAGTAAATCTGTAACCTTGTGTTAGGTGTCTCATTTTGCAGGGGTGGGGAAAGGTGTGTGGTCCCAAATATGTATCCACCATAATAATGCTTGCCTGCAGTCAACATGCTGATCAAAGAGATATGTAGTGATCCTGAGTGGGAAGCACCTGTAAAATATTAGTCCTTAGTCTTTTCCCTGCTCACAGATTTGACTTCTTTGCAAAAAAAGGACCTCAGTCTGGGAGCAATAGCTCAGTGACCCATATTTAAAACAAACAAAACCATCAGAAAACATAACAAAGCACAATGTTGCAGTCAGGCACTTGTTATACAATAATTAGAGATTACAGGGCTTTGCCTGGACGTACCTGAGAAGGCTCAAGATCACACCTTTCAAATCCCTTCAGAGAGTTCCTATCACCTCACTATTACCTGGCAGGAGCATGGGACAGGGAAAAAGCTGGACATCGTCCATCCACTCTGTTGAAGGTGTATAGCTGTGGAGAAAATATGTGCAGAACCAGAAAGCGAGGACAGGAAGAACCATGATTCTGAAGCTCAGTGATTGGTTACTTGTCTGGAAGGGAAAAACCCAGGCTGTTACCCCTGTCTCAAGGGTTATAAACAAATTTTTTTCTGTGATGCTGCATACAGTGATTGGATAAGAAGCTAGAAATTTGATCTTCTCTGCTCTTCAACCAGCAGATTAAATATTTTTTATTTAAATAATTGTACCTCTCTGGTTCTCATATTTTGGCCCTGTAAATAGTGAATTCTTTTCTGGTCTCTGAATTAGTCAGTTAAAATATCAGAAACACTGAGCACAGCTCTGTGCCCACTCATAGGGTGTTCAGGTGACACCACCTGGAGCTGGGGTGGATATACTCCAGTCTCAACATCCATGTGCTTAGTTAAATATTTTAAGAGTTACATATACTGGCTCCCAGGAATGTATCAGGAAGAACAAAACAGAAAAGGAAAAGAATACTTTAAAACTGAAATTTATTATCTGTTTTCTTATTTTTCTGAGATATTTCCAAGAAATAATTATTTGCCTGATACATAATATTGTTATTGTTTGTAAGCCAAGAGAACACAAATGCAGCGAACAAAATAATTTCAATGTGACTTTTGGGACAAATAAATGTCTGTGCTATGAGTGTATTAAGATTTTTTTTCATGAGTATCTCTTTTACATTAATGAATGTTTGGAAACAATAGTAAGCAGTAAATAGCCAGTGGAGAAATCCTACAACTGCGTCTTTTTCCATTCTCCACCAAATGCAGCAGAATTGTCACCAGTGTGCAGTGTAAGTACTAAATCAGAACTCCCTTGGGCTGATGGAATGATCCAGCTGATGGACATTTTGTAAGACAGAGAATTACTTCCTGTCCTCATTCTTATTTCTAAAAATTTTCCTTTTCCTCCCTGCTGGTCTTTCTCTGCCATTCAAACACTCCTGGTCTGCTCACATCTTCCATTATCCTGTGTGCACTATCAGTTCTGTTTTCTTTCCATTCTTTTTCTCTGTCTGCTGCAATCTCTCAATGCTTTCTGTCCTTCTGGCCATGGAAGAGAGGTAGTGAATTGCTAGAAAGGAGTGGGAGAAGGACTACAGAGTGGCCACCTTTGCTCTCAGTTTGCACTTCTTCTCTCAGAATGAAACTTTCCCCTTTATATCAGAGGAAGGGAAAGGTGTTGCTCAGCTGCAGGGCTATTAAATGAGAGGGGGCACATTGGCTTTAACATCATTAATGGCTTCACAGACATCTCAGTTCCATTGCAAACACCAATTAGCATGGTGTTCTGCTCCTCAGCTCTTATTTCTGTCTGTCCTAGCATTCCTTTTCCCCCTCAGATAATGCAGGTACTGTTAGGAATTTCATAACCTCACAAAGACCACTCTCATGATACATAAATTTCAGGGGGAAAAAAAGTGACAAATTTTAATTAGATTATCAGTCTAAATGGATTTGTATCGGTTCATATTTTCAAGAATGTCTCTGTAAAGGAAAAGACCTCCTACTTGACATAGATGCTAAGATTAACTTTGACATTTGGAATATTTCACAACCCGTATTGACTGTGTAGATCACTAGAGCCATCTGGGGCCTCAATCTGTAATTGTTTTTATCAGCAATTAACAGTTTATAGAACTGAACATGTTATAAGCACTGAATGGAAGTAAATTTACACTTAATATTAGATAAATATCAAGATACACATCTAGAACTTGTAAATTTGTTTTCTTTCTTTTGAATGCAGCTTGTCACCTGAATGTCAGAATTAGCAAAGCACAGCTATTCCTGGATCACAGATAGAGGTTCCCAGTCACTTCCATTGGTTTAAGAGGCTGTAGCCTTTATTCTCCATGCTCTGATATGGATCTTGCGCAGTTATTTTTCCCATTGTACGTTCTGCTGGATGATTTCAGAACTTGCTGAGATAATATGAACTCCACTAACAGTACTCCAGTAGCTCAGAGAACAGTTTCTTTTTTAATTAGCATTGTTGCATCTAAGGAGGTGCATGTTATCTCTTTTCCCACAAGGTTCTAGTTTGCTTGCAGCTCAGTTTGTAAGGCCAGCTCTAACTTATAAATCCCTACAATTAGAGGGATCGAGTCAATTATACCTCGGTGCTGCCTCTACTGCATGTTCAGCAGCTCTGACCTTGTTATCTCTCTTGGCACGGTGTGGTGTGGCTCTCTTCTGGTGTGGGGTGGGACTCCCCATTCCCCTGGTCCATGGTAAAGGCTATCCTCAAAGCAGGTCTACACAGGAAGCCATATGGCTTTGAAATGTCTTTCCTACTGTTTCAGAATGTGTGATACAGGAGTCTGTCCTGTGTTCAGAGCCCCTTCCCTTTCCATGGGTTATGTGTTTAACACCCTTCCTAAAAGGGTATCTTTGTGGGTATGTCTGTGTGTTTGTAAATTAGACTTTGCTTCAAAAAAATCTTCCTCCGCAATCCCATTTAGGAGAACCCAGATAAACTCTTCAATCTGATTTGCAAGGGTACAAAAATCAATGTATGTAAACGGGGACTGCTCTGCTAAAAATGCTACTGCACAGCCCAAGCTAGATCAGCATTGGCATATTAATTAGCTTTCTTCTATCTGCTTCTGGGTATTTCCTGTTATCTGTCCAGATTACTTATCACTGACCTTATTCTCTACATTTTCTGTATCTGGTGAAACTTAGCAGCAGCCTAACATTTTATGTATGTCTGTTCTTCAATGTGAGTGTTTGGGCTACAATCCTGGGGAGGTTTCTTCTTGAAGTTGTGGCTTTGCCACATTTTGCCCATCATGCTGCCCTAGTTTATCACCAAATCTGCAAGATGGTTGGCTGCAGTGACTTCCACTGCTAGTGTTGCTAAGGGAGACACAAATTCTTAGATTCTTGTGATGTGAAGTAGAAACCATCTGGAATACATGAAATTAAAATTAATTCTAATCAGGAAACTTTTACTAGATTTTAAATTTGTTTCAGAAATTAATATGGGTAACAGGACAGATGATGTGCTATTTGGAACATAGTTATTTCCCAGAATAAACCTAAATAGCACACAGGACTCTATTTATCCTGAATGTTCCAGAAAAAAAAGAACAGTTTCAGATGAAACTGAAATCAAAAACTGGACCGGGAAGTGGTACTGTTCTGAATAGTATGTGAACAGAGTAATAGTAACAGGAGATGATTGGAGGAGTCCCAAGGCAGCTTGAAGTAGATGTTGATGCTGCCTTACGCTCCAGAGACAGGTTACTTTAAAAAAGTAAAACAACAGTGAAATTAAAGAGTAATAAAAAGTACTGTTGTGTATTACTCTATATAGCAATGTAAAAAGTGTTATAACAATAAATAACTAATTTCACTAGTTTCAGAGGATTCAGCTCAGAGGATTTAGTAGTTTCTTTATAACCTGTTGCTTAATCAATAACAGTGTAGAGTCTTAAACAGATTTTCAAGCCTGTAATATAAAGAAGGAAAATGGGACATGCGAAGTAGAAAGTAAACAAGAAGATGGCCCATGAAGCAATGAATTAATAGGAGAATACTTCAGCTGCAGCAGAATAAACTGAGAAACATCAGAATGGTATTCAAATGGCCTCCTGTTTTTATTTAGCTTGAATGTTTAGCCTGATATTTTCTTCAGCCAAATGATATGTATCTAATATTTGTGCCATGCAGCTTTAGTAATGTTCAACTTTTTTGCAGCACCTGGAACTTGGATTTATGATTTTTATCTAATATTCTGCTATTTTCCCATGAGGTTCCTTGACAGTTTGGTAATTCAGAAAGGACAGGAAGAAACTAATTTTCTTTTGGTATTTATTGCAGGTAAATTATTAAAATAAGTCTGTGTGGGTAATGTTAAGCAAAAGGGGTTTATTGATGATTAAATGGTAGTCCAATTGTATGTAATTGATTACTGTATGATAATCAAATAGTGATTAAGCAATAACTGAATGGTAATTAAACGGTAATTTAACAATTATTTGACAATGATTTAATGATGATTTGACAATGATTTAAACAAAAATTTAGATGGTGATTAGATGGCAATCAAACACTCTACTATTTCCCACATTTCTAAAAAATTATAGCTGGATATGTGCATGTTGCTAGCATAAGATACAATTTTAGGCCTAATGTAAAATGCCATTTATCTCATTATAGACCTTGAAGAATCACCCTAAGTAGGACACCTGCTCAAAGGGAGATCACCACTGTGCAGCCTGCTGCTGTTCAGAACTCAATGGGCTCAAGCGTACATATAATTACAGGTGAAGCAATTGGCTTGTAATCAGTCCCCCCTTCAGTGTGTGCAGAGGTAGAGCAGAGCAGCAGCAGTTCTGGTTTTGCTTAATCCCAGCTCAGGCTGGTGCTGCTGGCTTCTGATAAGACATGGCCTCAGCTCTTGGGTGCCTGAGAGCCTATGTTCCAGCAGAGTTCTCACAGTCTGCGCTTGTCAGTGATGCCTGAATCAAAGTACCTCACAGTATCTGTCTGTAATAAAATTAATCCTTTGTAGTTGTTGTGGACTGTACACTGCATACAGCTGTATTGGGTTTTCATGGCTGGCCTCTGGAGTCGGGGGGGTACAGGGCTGGCTCTGCGGCTTCTGTTAGAATATGCCAGAAGCTTTTACAGTGTCTGACAGAGCCAAAGCCAGCTGGCTCGAGGATGGACCCACTGCTGGCCAAGTCTGAGTCAGTCAGGAATGATAGTAATGCCTCTGTGACAACATATTTAAGAAGAAATAAAGTGTTATTGCACAGATGTAATTGTAGCCAGAGAAGAGAGTGAGACCATGGTGAAGCAGCTGTGCCCCTGCAGCCCATGGAGGAGCAGAGATCCACCTGTAGCCCCCGGAGGAGACCCACACTGGAGCAAGTGGATACTTGAGAGAAGCCTGTAAACCCATGGGAAGCTTACACCAGAGCAGGGTGCTGGCAGGGATCTGCAGATGTGGAGAGAGGAGCACACGCTGGAGGAGGTTTCCTGATAAGACCTGCGACCTGTGAGATACCTGAAGCAGCCTGTCCTTGAAAGACTGCACCCCATGGAAGAGGGACCCATGATGGGGCATTTCATGGAGACTGATGTCTGTGGGATGTGCTTGTGTTGGAGAAATTCACAGAGGACTGTCTCCTGTGGAAGGAACTTCACACTGGAGCAGGGAAAGACTCTTCTCCCTGAGCAGCAGCAGAAACAATGTGTGATGAACTGATCATACCCTCCATTCCCATCTCCCTGGGCCACTGGCAGGGAGGAGGTAGAGCTGGGAAAGGGGATGGGGGGGAAGGTGTTTCTAAGATTTATTTTACTTCTCATTATCCTCCTTGGGTTTTGTTAGTTATAAATTCTTTTAATATCCCTAAGCTGAGTCTGTTTTTCCCATGACAGTATTTGGTGAGTGATCTCTCTCTCTGTCCTTAACTCCTGAACCTTTCATTATATTTCCTCTCCTCTGTCCACTTGTGGAAGGGACTGATAGAGCAGCTTTGGTGGGGGCCTGGCATCCAGCCAGGGCCAGCCCACTACAACTGCATAGCATAGAAACAGATTGATTAAATTTACAGTTAGTTTTTATGTCACTTTCTGTCCATTAGAAAGGAGCCAGAATTGTTGAATTCAACACCAATTAGATTTTCACTTATACACTTTTATTCCTTCAGTTCATATTTGGTATTTCAGACTTTAAGAGCTTGTGACTTGGTCTACAACCAAGAAAACTAAAATTTCCTCTGAATGTGAAGGCCAAGGTCCTTCTCCAAAATTAATTCTAGAAGTTAGTGCCTAAGTGCAAGTGTGTCAGTAAAATCCTGAGTCATTGCAATGTTTCACACAGAAATTCTGTCCTACAGCCAAAATCACCATAGCTTAATTGAACTTATTCTCACAGAATATTATTAGCAATAGTTTTCATTAGCGGCTTTCCACCATCAAATGCCTAAATTCTGTGTGTTATAAAAACCTGAGGATACAGAGACAGAATACACACTAAAAATGCAGAATTCTGAGCCATTCTCAGTGATTTACACTGGCTGAACCCCATGTAAATATCTGTACTTCCTTACAGAGGGACAGAAGAAGGAGACTTCAGGCTCCTCCTGCGTGAATCAGTTGGGGTAGGAGACCTGTACCTGCCTCTGAGCTCAAGGGAGACCCTAGTAAATGTACTTGCAAGGTGAAGACAGACACAAATGCCTGCAGTGACTGTGTTAGAACTGATTTGGCAAAATGCCTCACAATTCCGGTAGGCTTGGAGATATATTTAAAAAGCACCCTCTTTTTTTTTTT
>VYXD01007945.1:18315-34763 GCA_013397195.1 Hylia prasina
TACTGCAACAGGGGAAAAACCTACCAATCTTCCAGATGCAACAGTTAGATTTGAGATGACTTTTCCTGTGCTACTCCAGCTTCATCTTCATATTTGTTTCTTCTGCTGTATATTTTCCATACATGTGCATGCAAGTTCCTTAAAAATGTTTTTTTAAATTTGACAGTTGGCAGCCTTGCAAAATGAAACCAAACTAACTCCCTCCATAACAGCTCTATTTTACATATTCCCTGGTGACCACATAATA
The DNA here is from genome assembly GCA_013397195.1 of Hylia prasina. Lineage (NCBI taxonomy): Eukaryota > Metazoa > Chordata > Aves > Passeriformes > Sylviidae > Hylia > Hylia prasina. The sequence continues at coordinate 18,563 of VYXD01007945.1, forward strand.
TGAAATATTTTACTTGAAATTTTATTTAATTTTAAATTAAAAATCTTTATAGTTTTAACAGATTAAATATTTTATTGCCTCTTTCATTTCATTGATATATTCACCAGCCTTTCTGATCAAGCCAATGTAATTTACATGATGTGTGCTGTTATATTTTTGTGTGTTTTGGCTTTGAGACATTAGCAAAATTATACCTCAACTTAATTCCACCTTTCTCCTCTTCAAACAAGCTCTCCTAAGTTTAGTTTTTTTACAAACTTTGTAAAGATTAAATAAATGCTATGACCTTCTCATATAAAAGTTCACACTTACATGGTGCTGGATTAAAAAAAAAAAACAACAAAACAACAAGACTAGACAAGAAAAAATTGTATGCAGATTTAGGTTATTATAACATAGCTCATGTATAAAAGAAAGCTACTGCAATATACAGAAATGTGGCACGTTTCCAACAGCTCTGTGGAGCAGTGCCATCAACCCAGCATTTTGTGGTACACAGAGAGTGCTCCACAGAAAAATCTTCTTTCCATTTTTTTGTGGTTATTCCAAATTACTCATGGCTTCAGCAGATAACTCTGATCTCACTGTACTCTTGTTTCTTTTAACTTGGCATCATGGATGAGATAAGCAGGTATTCCTTATCAGATGACTGTACTACCAGCCCAAATGGTTACTGGTTTTGCATCTTAAGGACAGCATCTTAAGAAGTTGACACTATTAACAGTGTGACTGTAATACATACAAGATCAAAAGTAGATCTGTAGCACTGTGTATTATTTCAAGGAATATATCCACATTTCATAGGACACTAAAGGTTAAAGGGAGTTTTACAGTCGCATCAAAGTTTCTGGTCATCTGTTTATCACTTTGCTCCTCTGTCCTTCCCAGTCCTTCCAATCATTTAAGTAAGCATTCTGCTTTGACAATTTTAGTATAACTGACGGATCTCCTGTTTCTCCCTTTGAACTTCAGAAAGGGCCAAATCATGTTTTCTTCTACTTTGGAATTTCTTCAAAACTGTCATTAATCCCTATATGTCATAGTGTATCTTTCTCTGGATATATGGGGATGTATATTACTTGAGCAGGAAAGGGTGGTGAGCTTCATGAATCATGTTTGCTGTAGGAAAAGGACCTCTCTAGAAGACCTGCTAAATCAAGGAGGCTGTTGAAATGTGCCTCAGTGTCCTCTTATGTAACAATGCAGCTTTATGTGAAACACAATTTGTTATATAGAAAGTTAATGTCTGAGCTTTTTCGCCAAGCTTGTAGTTAAAGCCTGTAGAGCTCCTATATCTCACCCCACATCCAAAATCAAGTATAATGGGATTCTTCAGGGAACCTAGTCCTGTTGCTGCAGGGAAATGACTATTTTGTGAGGTTTTCTGGATTCGTCCTCTGAAACGTGACTCCTGCACAATTTTTCTTTTGATGAGGAAATAGCTCTTTGGTTTTGCTCTTGTATTACCAGCTGGAAATTCCACAGCTTTAGTGTCATCTGACACTTCGGGGACAGATGGGTTCTTTTAGGGATCCTTAGCAGAGGGATGACGACATTAATCCAGTTACAATTGAAGCTTTAATTTCTTAACATGATTTCATGATTAGTATAGGACTGAATTTGTGATTAGAATGGCACAGGATTTCTACTAACAGAATCAATATACTACAATCTAGAAGTAGCATAATATAGAATTTATAACACAGCTTGTGATTTCTAATCACCTGGACTCTCTGCAGATTTTCTCATATCTTAATATGTGGCTTACTGTCTATATAACAATCATAATCTAGGCTTGAAACTTAGGGTTACTTTGGAAATAAGAGGACAGCAGAGGTGTCTCTGGCCAGCCATTGTCAGGTCACAAATCTCACTGTCCAGCAGATGCTGTAATCCAGGTTCCCCCCTTTGGACTTGAAACTTTTTGATTTTATGGAGTGTGCTCTGGCTGCCGCAGACACAGAGAGCACTTCCCTGTTCTCTGTCAGGGCCATTGCCACCACCAGGAACTTCAAGACAGGTGACAGAGGGAATAATCAGTCTGGCCTCTAGGAACCTTGAGGCCAGCAGGGAAGGGAAGAAGAAATCTTCCCTTTTGGTTTTTCTACTTGGTTCCTAGGACCTTCAGGATTTGATAACGAAGGAAAGGGAAGCAATAGATGACTTTCTCAGTCACAGGGAACAGCTACTTGCCCCATAAAACTGCATTACTTATGCTGACCTCATTACCAGAGGTTGGGAGCAGGGTGTACTGGTCACTTTTAGTCATCAGAAAGCTCCTGGGAATGGAGTAATTTGCTTTCCAGATATCTGACATGCAATTTGTTTACTGTTTTTTGTCTGTTATAAAAGCTGTCCCATAAGCATAGCTCCTTTCATTTTGTATGGCATAATGTGACCGCATATAGTCACAGCATTACTGAATCAAAGAATAATCTGAGTTGGAAGGGACCCTCAAGGATCATCGAGTCTAATTCCTGGCCCTTCAAAGGTACATCCCCAGGAGTCACACCATCTCTGTGAGAGCATTGTCCGAACACTTCTTGAACTCTGTCAGGTTTGGTGCTGTGACCACTTCTCTGGGGGCCCTATCCCAGTGTCCTCTGGGTGAAGAACCCTTTCCTGATATCCAACCCAAACCTCCCCTGACACAACTTCAGGCCATTCCCTTGTGTCCTGTCACTGGTCACCACAGAGAAGAGAACAGTGTCTGGCCCTCCTCTTCCTCTTGTAAGTTTAATGTCTCATATTGTGGCACCTCACTTCCTGACCCCAGCACTCGAGGTGAGGCTGTCCCAGCCCAGAGCAGAGGGGACAATCCCCTCCCTTGCCTGGCTGGCCCTGCTGTCCCTGATGCCCCCAGGACACGCTTGGCCCTCCTGGCTGCCAGGGCACTGCTGGCTCATGTTCAACTTGCCATGGAGCAGGAGCCCAGGGCCCTTTCCATGGCACTGCTCTCCAGCCTCTCATTCCCCAGCTTATCTGTACATCCAGGGCTGCTCCATCCCAGGTGAAGAATCCAGGACTTTCCCACGTTAAACTTCATGCAGTTGATAATTGCCCATGTCTAATTTGTCAAAGTCTCTCTGCAGACTCTCCCTGACTTTGAAGTAGTCAACAGCCAAATGTCACAAACAAGGATTTTATCACAAACTATGGATACAAAGGGAAAACAACGGTCTCTGTAGAGAACACATCTGTGTCAGGAAGTCCTAGAGATGAAGCGATATAAGAGGACATGCATTAGCCAAATTCTTACTCTTCCACAGAGTATGATTTCAGATTGGCACTGAGCATGGGGATAGGTGGGCCTTGATGAAAGAATGACTTTTAAATCCATTATCACATTTCTTCCATCCAGGTGGTTTTTTTGTTTGTTTGTTTGTNAGAAGAGAACAGTGTCTGGCCCTCCTCTTCCTCTTGTAAGTTTAATGTCTCATATTGTGGCACCTCACTTCCTGACCCCAGCACTCGAGGTGAGGCTGTCCCAGCCCAGAGCAGAGGGGACAATCCCCTCCCTTGCCTGGCTGGCCCTGCTGTCCCTGATGCCCCCAGGACACGCTTGGCCCTCCTGGCTGCCAGGGCACTGCTGGCTCATGTTCAACTTGCCATGGAGCAGGAGCCCAGGGCCCTTTCCATGGCACTGCTCTCCAGCCTCTCATTCCCCAGCTTATCTGTACATCCAGGGCTGCTCCATCCCAGGTGAAGAATCCAGGACTTTCCCACGTTAAACTTCATGCAGTTGATAATTGCCCATGTCTAATTTGTCAAAGTCTCTCTGCAGACTCTCCCTGACTTTGAAGTAGTCAACAGCCAAATGTCACAAACAAGGATTTTATCACAAACTATGGATACAAAGGGAAAACAACGGTCTCTGTAGAGAACACATCTGTGTCAGGAAGTCCTAGAGATGAAGCGATATAAGAGGACATGCATTAGCCAAATTCTTACTCTTCCACAGAGTATGATTTCAGATTGGCACTGAGCATGGGGATAGGTGGGCCTTGATGAAAGAATGACTTTTAAATCCATTATCACATTTCTTCCATCCAGGTGGTTTTTTTGTTTGTTTGTTTGTGGTTTTTTTAAAGCAAGCCCTGCAGTGACCACTGCACTAGATTTCACTCTGCAGAAATAAGGGGGGAGTATTTTGGCTAAGTGGGATCCAAGAACAGCACACTCTTTATTCTTGGATTCCTGTTCATAGTTTACTGATTTGGATCTTCAAACCTGCCATCTGTTTGTATCTTAGCCAAAATTAAGGGTTTTTAAAAACTTCTGCTGCAGCCAAATTTCTCACAGACATAGGTTTTAAACTACCTGATTCATTCACTGCTACACCATGATTAATTCTTAACTTTCTTTAACTATTTCATTTAGGAAGTATATCTGAGCAGACCAAAAATTGGAATTTGCTCACTATGGTCATTCTGTTTATATATGTGTAGCTTCATTGTGCCCATTATCAAGGGACCTAAGCTCTTACCAAATTCTATGACATTCCCTTTGACATCAGGCATAGTGTGAACCATATATGTCATTAGAAGTAATGAGGGATTATCTGCACGCATAGAGAATGGAAGATAGGATTGAATTAGAATTGAATAATGGAATTATTCTTACTGTGTTTCATGCAGTTCAGAACTGGTGACAATTTTTTAACAATTTTGTTCTAAAGTTGCTTCCCAGAAGACTACCTTTTTCAGATGCTGTCAGTGGAGAGTGACTCCTAGAATCCAGTGGCTCTGTTGTCACTACATGACAGGACTTGGGAACTCTGGTTCTGCTTCAGCTCCATCTGTATCTTCACAGATCCCCACAGATGCTGGCAACATTGTCCTTGAGTTCAAAATCTGCCTTGAAGTGGTAATATACGCCTAAAGGATCACAGTAGCATAGTGTTAGGTTGTTCAGTGATTTATCTGAATACATTCTTTGGATCTACAACTCCTTTTCCAAGTGTGTAGGTACCCATCACACAAATACTTTGCAGACCTAGAAGTGACATTAATCCACACCCTTCTGAGGAACCTAAGCTCTGTACTTCACACTCTTCAGAGATCTCAGAAAAAAGTTCCTTGATTCTGAAAACAAGCAGTAAATCATGACTGAGATGGAGCTATGGTGCTCCATCAGTTCCCTAATCCAGATGTGGCACTGCTGCTTGACCCTTAACACACCAGGTGCCAGCAGAGGGTTTCAGACTTCAGGAATACATACCTTGCATGTTACAGACATTACATTTTCCCTGTCCCACTATGTAACCATAATCTTTAATTTAACACAATACATTTTTGTTTATGTCCCAGGTCAAAGCACATTCTGCATAATTCAGCAGTGATAATACACAAACTGTCACTCCAGGACCACAGTTCTTGACACTTTGGTGTTGCAATTGGACACAAAATAAAGACGTTTGACTCCAGTCAGAAGGCAGATGAGAATCAGAAGGCTTTATTTACAATTAATTCAGCCTTTTTATAACATGCTGCGCTAAAAAGGTTTATCATTGGTCTATAGGACTGACACTTCTCTTCATTGGTCAAGCAACAGAAAATACCAAACAACGTTTGGGAGAGAGGTTTGTTATGGGAAAGGAACATTGTTACTTTGAAATGTTGTGAGAAAAAATTTGTTATTTACACAAAGTTATCTGGAAAAAAGAAAACAATTGAAAAATTCCCTTAGGAAGGACTTAATTCTGAGGCTCAGAAACATCGAGCCCACACTTAGGCCCCATAGCTACAGCAGGGAGACCATAAGTACATATAACACTCTCAGTTTTTATGGGTAAATCATAAGTCAGAATGACCAAAATAGTTTGAATTGATGCAGTTTGAGAGACCTACTCCTGTACTCTCAAGGAAATGTGTACTTGAAACTTAATTACCCAATATTACCCCAAAATTACCCCAAAATATTTCACCTTTAAAAATTGCTGGAAAACTTCAATAGAAGATCTTAAGTGCTATAAACATGTAAACATATAAAAAGCAAACAAAAAACCAAAAGGTGTCCAAATGCTGGTTGGTAACACTCAGGAAAATCAATATCTACATTTTCTTCATCTGTTTAGGAAGAACTTATATTTTGATGATAAAGCCAATGTGATAAAGCCAGATAACTTTTCAAATCCAAAAAAATCCCTTTGTGTCTGAGAACTGTCAACATTGTCACAGAACTTTTTTTTAATCCTTGAGTACATTCAGCTAGAAGAGATACTATCCAATTGCTAGAACTGGATACTATATAAAAATGAAAATGATCTTGTCAATAAATTTGCTGAACTTGCTTTGTTGTTGCTGTTTGTTTGTTTGTGGGTTTTGTGAGTTTTTTTCGGTTGGTTGTCTCTTTCCATTTTTTATTTTAGTAACACTTCTACAGATAGTGACTGTGTAGCAAAGGAAATAATTTTCCTTGGCTAAAATTCCCTAATATATATTCCCTAAAATATCAATCTCACAACCCTCAATCCATGAAAACCCTCATTTTAATTTCCTGTACATATGTATTTATACATTTTGCATATGTGTGGCCCTAAAACTACGTTTCAAATTGCCAGTGTTTCAATAAAACAGTGAAAAATAGAGCCATCTGCAATCTGTATGCTGAGCACAGAAATAAAATTACGCTTTAATGCAACCGTGAAACTGTGGCATTCCAAAAATGGCATATTGCAATGTGTCCTCGAGCATTAGATATCCGTTAATCTTTTAGCAGCTTTTTGAGCAGGACATCTCTTTGAGCATGAATGCTTATTTCCAAAGAGACCATGCCCTTGCCTTAGGGGAAAGGTTATGAAGACTACTGAAAAAATTTGTCAGGACACTAGATTTATTGTACGTCTCTTTTTCAAAATGTACCATGTAATCACTAATCTCTGGAAAACTTTGATTTAACATGTCATCTAAAAGATATTACTGTATTATTGCTAGCACACTAGCCAGGATGTAAAATGCAGGGGTGTGAGCAGAAGGAATAGGTCCCAGATTTTCAGACATGACTGGCTGCAATCTCCTGGCATAGCAGTGGAACCGTGGAACCTTCCAGTCACACTCTATCCAGCATGTTTCACTATCTAATCTCCTCTAGCATAGTTTCCAAGTACTAAAAAACTGATTTTTTCCAAATACAGTTTCAAAGAAGCAGACGTTTTGTGATGTCACAAAACATCCTTTACAGTAATTTTGAATGCCTGCATTTTAAGTTTCCTTTAAATCTTTGGACTGAAAATAAGAAACTGCAGCAAATTTCTGCCTACTCTTAACAGACTTGTTTTTTTTACATAGTAAAAAATTTTTTGCATACATGTAGGACTGACTGCTCACCAATGGGAAGCTATGACTTGTCTACCCAAAACTTAGGTTTGCAAGAGGTTTGATGTCTGTAACTCTGGAGAACAGTATCTAGAGAACTCTAGAGAACAGATATTTCAGAGAAAGAAATCAAAATAGCAAGACTACCTAATAATTGTGAACTAGGAATACTGGAGTAGTGTGTTCACCTTTTCATAATCAAGCTGTACATCTCTTGTCAGATAAAAAGTGCTGTCTATTCCCTCTGAAATGTAAGTTAATTTCTTCCCACTCTTCCAAGTGATAATGATAAAAAGAAAAGTATCATGTCCTTTTCAATCTTGATTACAACATGTTCATCTACAATTAATCTTTGCAGGTGTCTGCATAAGCAAAATATAATTCTGTTTTTTTTTCCCTTAAGAATAAGGCCTGGAATGCCATGCTTTCAAGATGTGAAACACCATATAATATGAAACAAAATCCATTGGCTGAAGGAATTTTAGAGTGTTATAATATTAAATTTCATTTTATAATGTCAAAGGTTCCATAGGCAAAAATTTGCAACAGTTAACAAGTATGACCTTTAAATTAGTCACATGAAATTCAAAGCATAAACTTTAATATTCACTCATGTACAGCATTTTTTGCCTAAAAATCCAGGAGAAGGAATGAATCCACCAGTCCTTATTAATATCACACCGATGAGTGATAGTGAAGCAATGGTTCAAATCTATGGCACCAACTCAAGTAAGAAAGGAGAATTAGGCTAAATGAAAGAGAAGATCCTTAAAATAGTTACAATTTTAGCTCCTAAGTCAATCACTGAATATTTGCAACGGTAAGTATGTCAGTAAACTGCTGCTTTTCATCTCAGTTTTTAAAGACTTTCTTATTTTGGGAAACCTGGTGGGCTAAATCACAATAAAAATAATTTTGTTAGATGGTTTCACACTTTTGTACCACATATAAGTAGATGATGATAACCAAGGTCCTTTTTGCTTGTTTATTTGCTTTGTATCAACTGAAGTGTAGTACTTATAGTCCTTGCTAGCTACTTTAGATTAAGCATGTTTGAAAGTAGATTTGTCAAAAAGGACAAAAATAGCACATAAGGTAATATGCTTTGAAAATAAATCAAGCCCTGGGAGACCAAGGCTTGCCTCTACTGTCGCCTACACAAACACCAGAATTGTGAGGCATACAGTTATGTCAAAGGTACCTGCTGCAGCTTTGGCACAGAATCCATAAGTGAGGCATGTTTACTACAAGATGTGTGAACTTTTCAACGAATGCTTCTTATCAGACTTAAATTTAAATATGATCTCTCACAAGCCTTCGAAGCTAACACACCTATGTACCGAAGAGTTCTCTTGATTTAAATGAATTAATTTGGTATCGCCATATATTATTTTGATGCAGATTATTTTATAAAACTGAAAAATGAATTTATGAAGTCATGATAATCCAAAGTGGTGGCCTTTGATTTTTAAAGTGCTAATCTTACTTTATGAGATCCAAAGAATAATTCAAAATTCCTTTTAATTAAGAAATAACAGGGTATATATTCTAAGTGATGCATGTCAGAGTTCTACAGAAATTGCTGGTGTTGAACTACTGTTTATAGTGTTTGCATTGGAAAAAAAGATGCTGGAAAAAAAAATAGGACATAGAAATTAGCCTTTGTGTGATTGAATGTGTGGAAAACTCTAAGGAGGCTTAAAAGAGCTCAGAGTGTTAAGGACACCAAAAAGAAAACTCTCTTGTTGAGTTGCTTGCAGTGTCTAAGTACTGTATATGGAGAAAACACAGTCTTAAAGACAGACTTTTAAGAAAGGAATAATAAGGTTTAACATGGAGAACCTAAGGCCATACAAATTTAAATAGGAAATATAGCATATTTTGAGTTGTGAATTGCAACCCGTCACTTATACCTTTTTTGGATAGATGTGTTTAATTCACATATTTTAGGATGACCCCAGATATATATTTAGAAGATATGTTTTGACTAAAACCAAACTTTTGAGACTCAGCATGGTGGTAAAAGAATGAAATGTATGATCTAGTGATATGTTTGAAGAGGGACTGAATGACCATATAGGTTGCTGGTCCTGAACTCGTGACCTATGTGTACATGACCAAATTGCTTACAGAAGTAAGAAAAAAACATTGACATTATATGCCAGTCTTCAGTAGTTTTTTTTTGTTATATTTTGCTTTTTGGGACACAAGATGAGCAATTTTACTTTCCTTGATATTAATATTTGGAATGTTGACTTAATGAAATAATAGGACAGGTTCTACCATTAATGAACTTCAATAGGTGATTTTTTTCTGCATTCTGCAGCTTTTCTTTTTTTTTTTTTTTTTCCCCTACTACATAATTCAAGGGAAATGCAGTGCTATGCTGCAAGACTGTTTTAATGTCAGATTTTGCCACACCATAAACAAAAGAGATGCCATTTAATGTCTTAGGGAGGATTTAATTTGTATTGATATCACTTTACATTGGTATTGGTATGCATCTCTGTTACCTGTGAAATGTTCACATTCTTTCAGAATCACTGAAATGAGGTCCTGAGAAAGATTTTAAAGTTAATTGCTGAACTTTGGTCCTTCGTTTCAGCAATTCCTTGGAAAGTGTGGGACTGGAGGGATGGATTGGGGTGCTGTTGAAGACAACATTATGACTGCAAAGGAACTGAAGTGGGTTCTGTGCTGTCCTCCCAAGCAAAGTAGATTGAAGGCTATGCAAACATGGGAGAACCAACTGTGCCTAACGTGAAAATCCATGAGTCACTGCAATTTCCATGGGCTACATGTTATGAACAGAACCTCTGCAAAGCACTGATAAAAAGTTCATGTACATGCAGCATTTTTTCCAAATTTACTGAGACAAAGGTCTGACAGTCCCAATCCAATACTCTACACTACATTGTTGTGTGTAATGGTTATTGACTTCAAACAAGTCAAGTATTTGCTGGTTTTATTTTTCAAATGGAAAATTAGTGTACACATTGAAATTGACCATAGGTCTTCAAGTGCTCTGTTTGGTGGTTAATTCCATAGAATTACAGTAAGAACATGAAAATTAAACCAGCCTATCACTCCCCACAGAGCCAGTCAGGTCATGATTCAAACACTGGATTATTTAGTTGAAAAAACACCATTCTCTGTTTTATGTTCAGCTGCTGTCTGCATGGTTGAGTAATAAAAATTATAATTTCTGAGAAAAAAAATCTACCAGGTAAAATTCAACTTGCAATAGACTACCAGACAGGATATCAAGATAGAAACAATAGTTTCTTACTGAAAATGATCGTGAACTAAAGGTTAATCAGAAGAATGTGTGGAAAACTTTGACAACTCTCTTCTACTAAATAGCATTGCACAAAAAAATCCTATGTGTTTATTGCAGATATCTGAAAAATAAAGATGAGCCATTTTCTTACAATTAATCTATTCTTTAACAAAGAAAAAGAATTTACCTAGAAGCAACTCTTTATGTCTCAGAGATCTCTACATGTCTTGTCTAGGTTCTAACATCTAGTTATAATAAAATACCTAGTTACTGCAGCATTTTCCATTTATTCAGGTTCAAGTTTTGTCTTTTTTTTTACATATCAGAAACTACTTAAATAGTCTGAGACACAGCTTCAGTGTGACAATGGTATATCCAAAATAATGAGTAGAAATTAGTGAGTTGGGATGTTTAGAGGTAAGTATTGTTAAAACCATGACACCTATTTTACTTTCTCTCTTATTATTTAAATGTCACTATGTGCTAGCATTGTACAGCTGGAAATAATAACCATCTTCAATTACCTCATCTTTCATGCTTGCCAAAAAATACATGCAATAGCATGTTTAATTCATCACGTTTTGTTTGTACATTAATAAAAGGAAATTGCATAGACAGGAACTGCATAGTACTGTGTAGCAGAAGTAATGAGTAGACAGCAAAAGGTCTGGTTTGGAAATTCAATGTCCATTTGCAAGCTACGGACCTAAAATAAAGTATGGTTTGAAGCAAAGTGCGGCTGTCCATTCAATAATTGCAAAATTATTTAAAGGTATAACTCAGTTTCTTTAAACTTTTTTTTGTTATTATTATTTTTTAATGAGTAACATTTTCTTCTGAAAATAGTACTAGAAACTTCAGCTGGACTACAAAGTTTTTAGATGATTTAGTGACAATCTTTTTGAGAATTTTCTGAAGAGTGTGTGTAAAATAAATGTGACAGGCGAGACAAAACTTATTGCCTAGGGTTAAACTCAGTGTATTGCATTCTTAGGGTTTTATTCCTATTTTATTCTGCTGAAACAATGGAGAATAATGGAAGCACCTTCTGAGAGAAAAGCATAAATCAGATCCTATTGAGTTCAGAGACTGAAATTCTAATTGGTTGATAATTTTGGTCACCTTTCTTTTTATTTTTGTCTAATTTTTTCCTATTCTCACACTGCTGAGGCTTTGGAAAACCTCTAAGTTGAAGGAGAAGAAAAAAGACAGCTAGGAGCAGAATTAAAATTGTTCTTGATTATTATAACATTTCATCAGAACTCAGGTATAGGAAGGAACTGGAGAAAGAAAGAACTGGGAATAAAATTGAGGTTTATTTACACAGAAAGGAACTGTTCCAGCTAATTCCCAGCAGAAAATACAGTTTTCAGTAATTCATTAAGAGAGCGATTAGTAGAACCCTTAAGTAACACGTGAATCCCAAGCTTATAATGAGCGCCTCTGGAAATCAATCCTTCAACTATAAAAATGCCGACTATTTTCTTTTTTGTGAGACAGGATGGCTGTTTTGCTGTGGGGAGCCTGGGAATGCCTGCCTGTGCACAGAGGAAAATGGGAGGCTGCACTGCTGTGTCAGAAGTGACAGCAGGGGCTCAGGTGCAATCTGTCCCTTTGGGCTGCCTTAAGTAACCTGCCTGTCTTTTCGTTTTGCAGAAATACTCAGCAAACAAAAAGAGAGTGGAAAAAGGCACTTCTGGGAAAGGGAACACTTCTGAAAAGGCACAGTCTTTATGGTTTAAGGAGAAATTTAGTTAGCCTCTCTCAAGCAGTACTCATCTCTCCTTCCCTCAATGCTGTGATGTGCTCTTTGCTCCTTCTGCAGATCAAAGACAAATCCAGTACATAATTCCAAAACCCAATTAAGTCTAGTATAGAATTAAATTTAAGAGTTTGAAATGTAGACTGATTAAATCAACTGTGGATTATTCATGCTGGATTTGGATATCTTTTTCTGAATAATTTGAATTTATTTAGTTTGAATTATAATAATGCAAGGAATATGAAATCTCCTATTGAGGGAAAGTCAGAGTCCCTTGTATGCAACATTTGCTGTGGATTAACTGGAATTACATCGTGTCAAACTGCCTTGAATCTGTTCTTTACTTTCCCTCTGGTGTAAATAACATGTCATTTTATCATAGGTTATTAATCCTTCTTTAAAAGTATCCTCACATTATCTGTGTTCAGTCTAATGAAATTGCAGTGGATGCTGAGTCCTGAAACAGCTGTGGTACACTAGACTACACTAATACTACACCAGCAGTTCACTCTCTTCTGCTGGCTGCCAAGGTCAGGTTATCTCCTAATCTCTTAGTCATCTGTGATCATAATGCACTTGTATCACCTAATGGATTTAAATGCAAGTGCAGGGGCATTTGTATGCCTTTGGACCAGATTTCACAAAACTGTAGCATGGCATTGAGATACACTTTGTTCATGAATGTGAATAGTTCCAGCAAAAGAATGCACATAAAGCCCTTCAGTGATCATTTAGTATATACATGTGCAATAGCATCTCCAAAGCAGACATCACAGACAGGATCCTAGTGTCTACTGATGTAAAAAGAATCATAAGAACAGCAGTTACATCTGTGGAATATCACTGCAGAGTATAGAAATCCAATTTCCATCCCTTTTACTCCAATATACAAAGGTACAACAATCACCCATCACTTGTGCATTTTATATTCCTTTCTTGCCCTTGTTCTTGCTATGGTTTGGAGTTTGTTGAGGAGGCTTTATAATTTTTTTTTTCTCTGTTTCATCTGCATAAAAAGAAAGTCTTTCACCAAAGTAGCTGATGAAAAATGAAGTGTTGCATAATTACTCATAACCTTCTAAGGCATAGTGAAAACCTTTAGGGAAATTAATTCCTCAGATTCACATTTCATTCAGTGGGAACCCTAAGAAAAAAGTGCCCAGAAACTTTTAGGATGCTTGTGGCATGAGATCTTTTCATATTATCTGATTAATATCATTGAACCTATGAAGATAATCTCTGAGGATTTTATCTGAACACCCTGTCTTTTTATAAGGTGAAGTGAAGGTCAAGAGTAGATGTACAAGTCCAAGAAAGTTGGTTTATAATTCAATGTGGTTGCAAAAACCAGATTACCTTCCAGGTGTCAGGACATCATCATCTTTTTTGATAGAAATTTTCTAAACCAGTAACTGCCAAGTTGAAAAAAGAATTTTGGAGAAGAATCACTTCATGAGTGTGGTTTCCCTATAACTTTCACCTGCTGTTTGGCAGTGTTGGAAACAGGACACTGTTTTTATGGCTGCCACAGCTGCCACAGCAGCTCCTGTTGTCATTGCTGCAGTCTGAATGCAATGTCCTTTCTCACACTGAAGGGAATGAGCACTGCATTCCGTCGAGGTGGGTCTAAAAACAGGGTTACCTCATGCGATTTGTGAAAGGTAAGGGAGCTGTTTACCTCTGTAAAACCATGCATTTGGGTCCAAATATAATGTCATTGAGCTATCACTCAAAAAGTAAAATGAAGTATTTGAACTCTTTTTTGCAGTAAGATGTCAACTGAATGAAGTTAAATGAAAATAGATTAAATCTACAACCACTTTCAGGTGTTACTATGTCATAGTTTCTTGTGAAGCCTTTTTTTTTTAAATAGAATCTTATAAGGAACAAAAGAAGAAAGGAATAATTACTGCTAGATAAGATTTTCACAAAGCAATGCTTCATCTGTTGGAGTTTGTTTTTCATCACATTTTCGGTACTATTTAACATAAGTTTTCAGTTAGGTTTTGCAGTACATAGCCCTGCATTTGGTATTCTTGATCTGTAAAAGGTGCAGAGAATTTTTAAAAGTTAAAAAACCAGATGAATTCTTGATGCCAACAAATGAGGTCTCAAAGACCTCAGAGGCTGGGGCTTGTGATTGTTTTATAGAATCATAGAATCATAAGATGGGTTGAGTTGGAAGTGACCTTAAAGATCATTTCATCCCAAACCCCCTGCCAGATGCAGGGACACCTCCCTGTAGACCAGGCTGCTCAATTCCCCATCCAACCTGACCTTTACCACTTCCAGGGTTGGGACATCCACATTTTTTCTGGACAATCTCTTCCAGTGCCTCATGATCCTTGCAATAAAGAATTTCTCCTATATATTTAACCTAAATGTTTCTTCTTTCACCTCCTTGCTCTATCACTATAGTTCCTGACAAAGAGTCCCTCTCCAGCTTCACTGCAAGCTCCTTCAGATATTGGCAAGTTGCCATGAGCTCTCCACACAACCTTTTTATCTCCAGAATAGCCCAAACTTGCTCAGCTCATCTCTTTAGGGGACTCCAGTACTCCTATCAACTTTGTGGCCCTCCTCTGGACTTACTCCAGCAGTTCCATGTCTTATGTTTGGGGCTCCAGAACTGGACACAGTGCTCCTGGTGGGGTCTCAAAAGAGCAGAGCAGAGGAACAAATCCCCTCCCTTGACCNAACCCCTGAGGGCTTCTCTTGCATAAAGTAAAGAGAGATTTTGGAGGGAAGAACCTGTGCTGAAAATGGAATCCTGATGACCTCAAGCATTTCCTCTGATAGAGCTTTACTCAGGTAAATTCTAAATAGCTTTTCCCTTGCTCTTTCTGTTTAGCATTGACAATCAGTTCTTCATTATTTGTGGTCTTTGCAGTCTGAATACTTCTTTTTCTGTCTTTTCTCAGAATATTTTTTAGCTGCCTGCATACGTTTGTGACAGAGCTGATTACTTGCAGGAGTTCTCTCTTTTCCAGACTAACAACCACATCCATGCTATTTCTATGAAACTTCATTGAGACACTCCTTAAAAGGAGTCGCTTTAGAACTAGCATAACCATTTTTCAGAAACAGAAATATAATACCTTATAGCTTACTGAGACTTTTGGAAACAAAGTCTGAGAAATAATTGCTAATGAACAAAATATTTTCAAAATAATTAAACCTAAGATTTCTTCTTATCAAAGTTTGCATAAGTCTTTGTATCCATCCAGATTATTCAAGCTTAAATCCCAGCGGCTTGTACATATATAGAGAGGCAAACAATATAAAGAAAAATTGTCAAGGTTTGACTATTACCTTTTGACATGACTTGGTTTGGTCATTTGTAGTTTTTAATTATCAAAAGCCTCATCAAGAAGTCAAATATATACCTAGATGTTTTTAAACTGGTGAGTGGTGAGTCAATTATATCTCCCATGATATAATTCAATACGGAATTCAGAATTATTTTTGCTTAGTCAGCGAACATCTATTTTGAAACAAGCAACATTTAATTTTAGTGACTATGCACTAAGAAATGACTGTCTGAGGACCTCAGGGTTGTTCTTGGGTTTTGTTTTGACTGAGCTTTTAAAATCTTTTTTCATGGGGTGGGGGGAGTGGGCAGGGGGTGGAGGTACAGGTGCAGAANTTACATTTGGGGGGCTTTAATAGCGGCAGATGACTTATTTTATGGGGAAATACATTTCTGTCTTTGAATCCAGAAATCTTGCCAAAACATTTGGATTCACCTTATCCATTATTTCAACAAATAGAGAGCTAGGTATTTTATATGTTGCTGTTGAAGGGTAATGTTTATATTAAACTGAATATGTGTACTATTCTACA
>VYXD01007945.1:44845-73050 GCA_013397195.1 Hylia prasina
TTTTTCTTTTCTTTTAGGAAAATAAGATAATGTGCATAATAGAATAATAAGCAGAATGAAATTTTACTATCAGAAAACAATTCCTTCAAACAAAATGAATTAGGGTTTTGCTGTTTCTATATTTCCTATTATCTCCTTTCATCTGGGAAGGAAGTTGNCAAGGGGCTCAGGTTAGGCTTTTTGGGAGATTTTATGTAAGCATGACTAAAATGTTTAGCAACACTACTCAGATTTGCATGGAGCGAAAAAGTCAATACTCTGTCTACACCATGGAGAAATCAAAGATTTATAAAGAGGTGGACAAAAGGAGGATAACGTTTGAGTCAAAAATATTTGAAAATAAAGAAAAGAAAAGTAAAGTATCACAGGTTTCTTCCTCTTAAATTTAATCTCTTAATCTCTTTGCTGGAATGGACTGACAAGATACACATAAAATAGAGTCCACAACTGAAGTGTAGCTGCATACTGAATAAATACAATTCTATCTAGCTGGAATTTTAAAATCTTAAAGCAATAGCATATAACCTGAACCGAAGCACTCCCATCACATTACACAGACTTTGAGTGCAGAAGCTGTCTGAGTAGCCTTCAAACATCCTTATTTCTGCCACAATGGTAGCATTCATTCAGCCTACATGGTTCAAACAAGCCAGAATACATTTTGACAAAACTCTCTTGACTTTGATAAATTCATAACAAAATTAACTTAATCCTAAGATTTTTTTTCAGGAAAATTATGCTTTGTTAATTATTATTGCTGTTTACTTTTTTTGTTCTAACTATTTTGTTCATCTTTCATCCTGTTTGAGCTGGAGTAAAATATTCTACGTACCCTTGGGGCTGAGTACTTTTTACCTATGTAGCAAAGAACATTCTTAATTTTCCACCGTTTTGAAAAAAATGTCACTGTGATTTCTGTGCTTTTAACTTATCTTTCTTACGTTCACTGATGATGTCAAACAAATTTTGTCCAGAGTACTTCAGTCTTCTCTCTCCATGATTCCTTTAGAAATCATGCTCAGGATAGGAATTTCTTTGGACCAGTCATGCTGGAGGTCTTGTGATATTTAAGGTGGTTATTCTGCTCCTTTGTTCATTTATGTTGTCATGACTGTTCCAGAGATATGGGAAGAAAATCAATTTGTGCATGTGTTTGGAACAGCCAACAACTCTATCAACACACCTGAAAACAGTGAATGAAGATAATGACTAATAATAATAATTAATAATAACAATGATATAATAACAATGATATATGAATGGTATTTATCTGGGTTCTTTTCTTAAATATTACAATCAGCTGAATTACTGCCTTTACGTATGTGAGGGCTTTAATGGGGCTATTCATCCACTTAGTACTTGAATACTACTCCTTAAATCCTCTTCCACAAGCCATTTTTCTCTGCATAAGGGAGGGCTAAAGCCGTGCTATCACTCCTCAGCGCAAAGGGATCATTTGGCTCATCAGCAGATCCATCTGTTCAGAAGATGCTTTTCCATCTCACTTGCTCACCAGTGGGAAAAGAAGGAAAAGATAACCTACATGGTACTACTGATTGCTCTCAATCCAGAAAGAGACAAAAGTTATGGCAATGATGCCTTGAGAGCTCTTATCATGGATTAAAAACTACATTGTCAAAAAGAAAAAAAAAATTTCTTTGGCTTGTCAGTTGATGATAAAAATACCAAAAGGTTTCTGCTTTAGTGCTTTCAAATTCAATAATCATTCATCAGTTTGTTTTCCTTCTGTGCTAGGGAGGACAGGTAGTCAGAGCAGAGAATACAGATTGTTTCAGTCAGCTCCTGTTCAGCTGATAATCGTATACACAGCTGTATGTAGCCAGTGCCTGCCAGCAGAGGCCTGACCCAAACAATTAACCTTATATTAACGCCCCTTAATGGTGATCATCTGTTGCCATATGCCTGAAGGCTGAGCTCTAACTCAGCCATGAAACCATCTACTCCTCAAGTCACAACTGATCCTTGATCACAAGGTACTGAGCTTCAGTCGATTTTTAAAATGTTTGTTGGTAGACTGTTCCCTCTAAGGAACAATAAATACCCTTGAGAAAGACAGTAGGTGTTTCAGGAAAATCTGTGGGACCTGCTTACATGGAGAAAAATGATTATACAGTTTATTCTAAATAACTGCTTAGGTTTTGTGTTTCTCCTTGTCTAGAATTATACACTAAAACCAAGGAGAAGCTAGAAAAATTCCTTCTCTAGCTTATGGACTGAATCTGTTCAGCGCCTCTGTATTGAGCACTATTGTTTTTCTAGGAGTAGTTGTTGAATCCTAAAGCAACTTGAAATAACCAGCCTTTGAAGTAATTTCTCTTGTATTCAGGTTGTGATACTTAAACATATGTGTGCTAAGACCAGTATTTGCTGCACTACTGCTGGTGTTAATCCTTGTTTATACTGTGAGTAAGCTGCCTGGCAGGTGTTACATTTTTATTTCAAATCTGTTGCTTTTCTGGATTTATTTTTTGTATAATTGTCGTCCTAGGAAAGCTTTTCCTTTTTTTTCTCCAGTAGCAGCTGAGGCCTGAATATGAACCAGAACAGCCACAGTGGAAATCTACAAAATATCTGCCTTTTCATATCATTCATACAATCAAGGATAAAGTACATTTGACAAAAACAGTGCATAAATAAGAAATAAAAGACCAGTGGATATTTTTAAAGGGTGTTATTTGTTTCATGATCAAAACCAAAAGAGCCCCCCCCCGTTTTTTTTTTTCCATCCCCAGTATCATATTTTATGTATGATGCCTCCATGTACTTCTTTTTCCTCAATCTATACATACGCAGTAGATTATTGATTGTTTGGGCAAGAAATGCCTAATGCTTTCTACTTTGCCCATTATCGTAAAATCTAGAGGGACTGAGAGGCTAAAATACATTTGGATATGTACTTGGATAAGTGCAGAGAAGTTTTATTAATGAACCCCACTTTAAGGTTAGCTGATCAATAAAAGTTAGTGTGACTTACTTGCTATAATGAGAACTGGGCCTTACAAAAATTGCTGCAGGCTAGATTTTGAAAGTAATAGAAAATATGATTGGTTACATCCCCCTTCAGTTTTTAGTATTCTTCACCCCAAAGCAGTAAAGAATATGTGGTATGGACTACAAATAAAAAGTTTGACAAATTATGCAGTAGAAAGAAAACATACATTCTTCAGTAGTGCATATAAGAGTTTTACAGTATATATTACAATATTTTAAAATCCATTCTTGCAGAAATAAATGGACTATGTAAAGTTGTTTTGTTCCTTAGTCCAGCTGACTTATTTCTGCACGCAGTGTTTATCACTATGAACCACTAAAGGAACAGGAAGAATGATGTGACAAGACTTTCAGGACTGAATCCTTACACCACTAAATTTTCTCTTTTGCACATGTTTTACATTTTCTGTTGAGTTCTGATCTCTTGAGGTGTTGTGATTGCTCTGTTCTCTTCAACTGCTTTGAGAAAATGGCCTTCAGCACCTTGCAGTTGCCATAAAATATATCAGAATATCCACTAAATTCAGTGACGACATTCCAATTCCTTATGAGAAAGATAACATCTCCTTTGATAAAAGCCTTTGCTGAAGAAATAAAGTACTTAGGGTCCTTATGCACACTGAATCAACATAGCATGGGAACATGAATCTGTTTTTAAAGTCCATCCCAGAAAACATTGCAGAGAAGCAGGATTATTTCAATACAAAACATGGAAATTATGATGAAATGTTACGGAAGAAATGAAGTTAGACTTTCAGGAGATCAGAGTCAGCATTATTTTGCATGGAATTAATTTCTATTCCTATGAAATTGTTGGTTTCTAATTAAAATTCCAAACAACCAAAATTGGAACTACAATGGAATGGGTCCGAGGATCTGAAGAAAAATAAAATTTCTTCTTGGTGTTTCCCAGAGTTCTCAGCCCTGAAATACTACAGGCTCTCCTTGGTGACTTATCAGGTGGAATAAACTTTTTACTCCTCAAATAACAGCTTAAATCTGTTTTTAAATTGAAAAAAACGTGGTGGTTAAAGGGAACATCTTGAACTGCCAGTTGTCAATTAGAATTGCTTTTTGTGTCTGACAGAATATCACAGCTGGCTATACAAATGGGAGGATTACTTCACAAAAAGGAAAATTCTATTAAATTTCTCTAGGTCATTTCTGTTAAGGTCTCCATAATGATGACAGAGGTGTGGTAACTAGATAGCTAAGAGAGGAAAGGGAAAAAGCCTATTTTCATATTTAGGTATGTAAGTGTCATGAAAATCTGGAAGTGAGCATGTCTGATAAGACACTGAAATTCAATATTTTTGGTTTTGACAAAGTACAACGGAAGTGAGAATTTTAGTAATTGTGGAGTGACCCAGAACAGTACATGTGAAAGTATTGCAAAAAATTTTGTAAATAAAATTACACATTGTATATTGCATTTGGTTACATTTTAACAGTAATTGTATACAATATACAATTAAGGAATTAACAAACCCCTATATTTAAAAAGCAAATTACACTAGAAAGCTGGTCTTTAAAGGAAAAAGGATAGGTCTTTAGTTAACTATTGATTGTAAAGGAGTTAGTTGTGTGAAGAGGAGAGAAACAGTTTTTTATTCTTTGTATGATTCCACCCCAAAATTCACAGAGGTCATTAAAATTTTCCATATCTTAACCCCTCTCAACTCATAAATTATGTAAAATCCATAACTACCCAGTCAAATAAGCTATAGTTATTTTAAAATATTTTTTGCTGTCAGGTGCCTCGGTAGATTTTCAAAGAATTATAATTAAATTTAGTTCTCCCACATGAATCTCGAGTAATTTAAATATATGAAACACCGAGACAGATGAGTTCCACCCGGGGAAAAAATAGCAGGAGAAGAACTGGGCTAATGTCTCTTTTTCTCTCGCCATTTTCCCACTACTGAAGACACCAGTGGGAGAAATATTTGCCCCTTTCTGCTTCACTTTTGGCCTGAATCTGTATGAATGTGCATCCTTCGGCCCTCTGGGGATGTGTGTGGTCCCTCTGCTAGAAAATGAAGATCACTTTCACAGAGATGATCCCAAGGTCACAGTGTGAATCTTCTGGGGTGGGGGCTAAATCTTGAGCAAGCCCTCCTATTCAGAGTGAAATTCACCTCTGAGGTTTCAGGCTGACTTCCAGTTACATATTTAATTTATTTCTTTTATAAAAAAGACAGAATGCACCCTAGAAAATGTGTAGTGCTTCATCAGAGCAAGCAAACTCTAGAATATGTTGAAAGAAAGCCCTCCAGCTTCACCAGAAGTACTACCAACCAAAGGGGATGGCATGAGAAATCAAAGAGGAAGCCAGCTTTGATGCCTGAGAATTTTTTGTGTGCAGCTATTTTTCTTTTTGACACTTGCTTTATTGCTGGGGAACAACTTTTACTCACTTATCTCCTCTGATTTAATGCTGACTTGAGCAAAACCAAGCCTCTCCTTGTTTTACTTACTCACTGAGTAAGTATTTAACATGTATTTCAAGGTGGTAGTCTGGACTTGGCTCTGTGTTTCAGGCAGACAGACCTCCTACAAACAATCCAATCACTGGATCAGTATACCAGGTATGGGCATCTGCAAGCTTTCTGCTGCATGATCTGAGGGTGTTGTGTGAATTGCAGAACCTGCTAAGATGGGTGCCTTACAGAATGAGTGACCTCCTGTTTCCTTCCTCTGTCAGTTTGCCCTGCAAGGCAAATTTACTTTAGCATGTTGTTTTGAATTAGGGGCTGCATTGCAGAGACAAAGTGAGGTGTATTCCACACCTGTGAGGGTGCTTCTGATGCTAATGAAATGACTGACACTCTCATCCCAGGGACTGGCATCTTAAACATATTCATGCATAAATACTGTGGTTCAAAAATCCATTTTAGTATCTGTATCCAAGCGTACATTTTCATTTGACTTTGGCTTTCTGTGCACACAAAGTGTGCAGCTGAGCAGTTATGGCACTTGTTCTAGAGGTATTGGCTGTTAATCCAGATGGAACAGTCCTCTGTTTTTCAGAGTTTGATACATAAGCACCAGCCAGATCACTCTCTTCTACACTGCTGGTGACAAAAATGCTCATACCAGATGCATGCCAGCCTGGCTTCAGCTCAGACTGAACACAGTATTTCATCCTTTGGACCACCTACACAAAATGTAGTGACTGTGAGTGAGCTAATGCAACCCCTTGTTGCCCCTCTTTTAATCCATAGTCTTAAAAAATAAACACAGGAACATAAATGTAAAAACGTGTTTATACACCATCAAACTCACAGATCTGAAAACTTGAAAAATTAAGAACTTTAACAGATAAAATTTCAGCAGCAGTATGAGTTTGGACACAAGAATCATGCTAGCTTTTCTATTTGTGCATGTATGTACACAAAAGAATTCTTAATTGACCTATGAAAACCCTACATGACATATTAAAAATACTTTTTATATGTGTGTGTATTTGTACACATGCAATATCACAAAGTTAGAAACAAACATGGGAAAATTAATAGAATTTTTCTTTTGTCTCATGTGCAGAAGAATTACTGAAACACTAATTATTGCTAATTATCAGTAATTTGATCTGTTGGTTGTGCACAGTACAGTGGGCAAACTCTTGTTCCATGGAACGTGCAACAAGCACAGGCCAATTCCTTGTTCATTCTCTCACTTGCACGACTATTTCTTGGGCTCGATCACATGCTTGGATTTTTTTTCCTCAGCAGAAACCCAGCATGTTTATGGCATATTTTAGGAGCAAAGTTCTGGAGAAAAAACACTGGAGTCAATCTTGCTGAGTACTGTAAAAATTTTACTGACTGAATATATACTGTTTTGAAGGAAGAAAATCATAACAATTTCTTATGTTTCCATTAAGTTGCATTAATGGAGTATTTGCAATGAATAGTACTCTTCTTAGGCTTGTTTCTATTAGCAGTTCTCTCTTTCACAGAGGGCACAAAATTCTGCTTCTTTCTAAGTCATCATCACAACCACAACCAACATCCTTCATCCCAGGACTGAACCCCTGGGGTTAGCGAAGCCATTTCCATGGCACAGAATCTCCATACCTAAGTAGACTTTTGTAAATGCCCTCTTCAAATAATGGTCATTCTTCATCATAACTGCACTGAAATTTAAGTTCACTGAAGTCAGAATTAACCCCTCAGTTGCCTTGCTACATGAACAAATTCTTGTAAATCAATCTATTTCATGCAGAATGAGAACCAATATTTTCACTCCATGCACATTTAATTTTTACTCAAAACTTCTTTTTCAGGTTATAAGCAACTAGATGTTATTTTTCCTCTGACTAAGAGATAACATCTTAAAATTGCTCAAATCCCCACATATCATGCTACTTTGGTAATTAGATTAGCAAATACAGAATGTTAAGACAAGCTGTGGCTCAGGGAGAAAATAAAAACCCAAAGCTATTTACTTTAGAATGCCTTAAATTGCTAGAGGCACCTTCTGTGGGCCTTTATTTAAAATTTGAGTCTTTCCATTGAGTTCAGTAAGCTTCAGTTCAAGTCCATATGGAAAAAATGTCCCTCTAAATAGAACTATTCCACTTCTGTCATGACATTGTAGTAGTTATGGTAATTTTTTCAGACATTGTTTGGTAAATCTCGCTATAATATTTCTGTCTAAGTTAGTTCCCATTTTAGTCTAATATTTAGAGAATCTTCTCTTTTTCTATTTGCAATGTATCACATAAACATATATTATGCTAGGATACAGGCTTAAAGGGTCAGCAGTGTTTTAAAAACAGTTGTCAGTCTCAAGTAAAACACCTGGTCTAAAGTCCTGTTTCCCTTCCTTTCTCCCTTCCCCCTCCTTTTTTTGCAAAAAATATTTTCAACATCAGTACCATATGCAGACTACGATTTTTATTTTCTTTTTCAGCCTTTAAAATGCTGTTATTCAAGAATATAGTAATTTAAAACTGGGGTTTGGAAATAAAAACTGAATTATCTTCCCAAGTCACAATTTCATTTTTAACTAGCCTTACATCTAGGAGAAATAAACACACACAGAAAATAAAGCAGGGGTAGCTTTAAAGACCGTAAAAGTATTTACACCATGTTAATAAAACTTCAAGGATGGTTTAGAAAGCAAAAATACCATAATAACTAGAGCTTTATAACTCTAGAACTGTAACTGGAGCTGCAGTGAACAGTTCAGGAGAGCTCTGCAGCATTAGTAAGTTTTAAGAGGCACAAGCAACAAAGCACTTTCTCATGAGCAGTTACATTAAAACCCTATACTGCTTACCTACCAAGCTTTCAGAAAACTTTGTAAGCCACTTTGGATCTCAGAATGAGCAGAGCATCTATAACAATATAATTATCTCTTGAAGGCCCAATGAGAGAGGTCTTTCAAAGCTCCTTCAAACATTTGCTTGTGGGAACTGGAAAAGGAAAGCATACAAGAGAATTGAACTACTGAGAGAAAAAGTGTTTTTATTTTCTTCCTTGTTGGATGAGAAAAAAAAATAAAAAAGGAAAGAAATAAGGAAGAGGTGGTAAGATCCTAAAATACTGTCAAATTTCAGGTACTAGGCCATCTGTTCATATCTTGCATTCGCTGACTAAGCAGAGGCAATTCTAAAACGAAGCTCCTGAAAACAACCTTCCCATCAAGAATATAAGTCAATTAGGTCATAAAACATAAAGTGATTGTAACAATAACAGTTCCTGAGTTATATAGTAAATATTCAGAAGATATTTGGGTTACTTCAGATGGAGTTTAATGTGACAGAAAAGACTTTACTGACAACAGAGTGACTATCTGTCCTTTTACCTGCAGAGCAAATCGTGCTCTAAGCCAAATTGCAAAGCAGTAATCTCAGACATAATGTCAGAAGAGAAGCGTAGTTTGATGGCATGACAGGTAAAATTTCTTCATTACCATAAATGTTCATTAAGAGAGGAAATATAAGGGACTTTCTTTTATAAGATTTTATTATAATGTTGCTCAGAGAGTCAACTCTCCGAGAGCAGTCAAGGAAGTCATTATATGGCATAAAATCTGTTTTACCAAACTGTTGTGGTAGTGTCACAAAGGCAGTCAGAAGAGTTTTCTCATATGAGTGCACTCTGAAACTTATAATTTTAGCTATGCTAAGTCCCTGAAGATAAAGAAAATGGAAGAAAGTTAATATATATATGGTTCAGTTCAAGAACAAAACAGGTAGGAAAAAGGATCTGTGTAAGAGAATGTTAATCACATATCAGCTAACAATTTCCTATGAAAACAAAAACAGGACAGATGGAAAAAATCATTATATTGGAAACAAAGCACTTTCTACCACTGATCAGCTGGTTAAATTTATATTTTTACTGGGGGGAAATAAAGGAAAAGGGAAAGCAGAAAACTGGTATAAAGTCAATGCAAATCACACACACACACACACAAGAGCAATAGATGTTTACTGCACTTGTGGGAAACAGTTATGCCAGGTTTTGGATACTTCTTGGCAAATCTACATTCTGGTAGGTTTTGCAATCACTTACTGCATTAGAAATACATTAGAGAAAGAAGAGAAGCAAGATAAAGGAGGTACAAGGTAGGTATCTACTGAAGGTAAAGTTGTTCTGCCAGAAAGTTTCATGTCAAGAACAACAAATATGTAATTAACAATTTCATTGCTCTAGTGACAGAAGCTGTACGCCTTCTATAAGTAGATATGGCCATAGTGGTCATATATTAAAAATATGTCCACACAGATGAAGCTTTTTTAGAACTATTTAATGGTTTGTTGGTTTTATTAAATGGCACATATTCAGAAAGGTCATACCATCTGCTATAATTACTTATTACCCATTATACTGGCAAAATTGTACTTATTGGTATTGAAAAAGAAACCTCTTTGTTATACAGAAAAATTTACTTATATATTTGGTAGATTGTGTCCTGACAAGGCAATGTTACCATCATTCAATCAGTGATTAATCAGAACTGTGCTGAATAGCTTTAAAAATACTCATGCAATGAATTTAAAATTCCCTTGAATAGGATACAATCACTATTCACAACTATAATTTCATTTGAAAGAAGTATTTAATCTGGAACAAGCTGTAACTACCACTCTGTAAGGACTCTCTTTTCCTCCCTCCCCTCGTCGCCTCCAATGTTTTGTATTTTAGAATATAATGTATATACTCCCTAGACATACATCTGTATTATTTCAAGACCAAAAAAGTACTTCTCTCTCTCTCCTCCCTCCCCACCCTTAGCTATACAGTTTATACACTATGCTATATACAGCTGGCAGAACTATGAACTCAGTTTGAAGAGAGAAATTCAGGGGTATATACGAGTAGATTTTTTTTCACACCATAGTTTAATTTTTCTCCACTAACTGAATCCTTTTACTTCTTTCTCAGCAAAAGGGGGACACAACAGCCAGTATTAGTTTTAAGTGGCTTCTGTCCCATCTTGACAGGTATATAATTGTATTTCAGTTAGGAGTAGATTTTAGATGTTGCATTCAGTGACTTCTGGATTATAAATCCCTATTGTATGGTAGAAGAATATAACCTTTTAAGAATTTGGGTAGTATTAAATGCCTTTCAGCACTGCTTGTAAAATTTGCTTTTGTTCTAGTTGCTAGAAGCCTGTGCACTTTCAGAGAAAAGGCAGATTATGAACAAGATTATGAGCAGAGCAGAAATATGACTGCAATTTGTGGGGGTTTTTTGTCTGTTCTTCAAATCCTGCTTCTATTACCAGCAATTGTACTCATATAACATCAGCAAAAGCTGGTAAAATAAGATCATTTTTATGAGAGAATCATTACATGTGTTAGAAAATACTGTTTTGATTGTCATTCGTGCCTTCTGAAATCTCTTTCTGAGACAGGGCCAAGATTTTCACAAATTTAATATATTTTGTGGGGTGTAAATCTGAGCAGAAGTTTGACCATGAGTTTAGAAGTATGATAATGAATTTAAAATTGGACAACATTCTTTACAGAAATTACATGCGAATTTTCTTCAGGAAGAGAACCATCTATGGCATATTAAGATGGATTTGGCTGAAATTCATTATTGCAAATGGAAAACCCATAAATTGGGATTATGCAATAAAATACCAGTGTTGCTTGCCAAGAACTGTGTGAAAACCTGTTTATTTGCATTTCTACACCTATGTCAATGTGTTTTTTCATTCCAGCTCACCATCTCAGATGGAGCGGCTCTTTGGAGGACGAATTCCCTTAGTTCATTTAGCATTTCAAACCTCTCTGAACTTTAAGAAAGAAGAAGTGTTTTTGTGATTGACTGACATCAAGCTCTACAAAAAGATGCTTAATAATTTCTACATACACAGGCCTGATTTACCAGTTGAACAGCTCATGGCTACACATGCCACAAACACAACAACGGAGCTTTGGCCAAGAATGGGGTGGACTTCCCAGCCCAAACCACATGTGAAGGAAAGCAAAGGAAGAGATATTTGATGAAGGACATGGCAGCTTGATTTCCATATGGGGGTGCAGGGAGCTGAGAATTTACTGCAAAGGTTTTACAGACCAGTTTAAGAACCAGTTGTGATCTAACTGGCTATGAAATTGAAGTCCTGCTAGCAAACTATGTAGGTATTCCAAAGGGTTCTTAAAAACGGCTTTCTTACTGAATGGTGAGGTTTTTTTCTCTTTAGGAGTCACATTAGAGAGTAATTATGCTTAATTTGAATGTTATTTTAATCCTTCAGTTGTGTAGCTGAAGCAGTTGTCTGCCCCACCCTGACACTTATATTCCCGGTATTTTTATAGCATCTGGACGTTCTCTGCTAGGCCCTTGTTTTCCTAGATTAAGCAAGGAACTTTCAGCATCTCTTCTCACAATGCAAAATAGATTGTCCATTCTCTCATGAGCCCATGTCAAAGTCAAGTCTGGAGGTGAACCTTTTTGATATGAGAATGCATTACCTCTACAGAGATCTGAACTGGAACTGGATGTCAAGATGTTGGCTGTCTGCTAAGGAGCTGGAATGTTGAGCTGAGGCACCAGTGAAACAGTGAAAGGATTTTCATGGTCTCCACACCTCTTATTCCTTTAATTGACCGAAGGAACTGGAATCTTGGCTGATAGTTTCCTACCCAAGTACAGCGTAGGGAGCTAGTAGGAGCCAAACAAAAGTTAAAAAAACATACACAAAGTAACTTAAAAAGTCTGGTAAAGACATTAGATACAAGGCTGTAATTTCTGGCTCCCAAGGCTGGAATGATGCAAACAGAACATATTCTCACACTTTTGTAACAGATGCTAACTACAAGGAAGCTGACAGCTGAAGAAAGGTGTGAAGATGGACCTACTTTAGGTCCAAACCTGTACGGCAGTTCCTATCCTGTGGCAGCCTTCCATAACTGGGCAGTCGGCTTCACACTGGTGAATACTTAAGAAGTGAACATTTTATAATGCAAAACAGCTTGAAATGAGACAAACAAAATAGTTAGTTGCAGAAATGTTGTTCTCCCTCAACTAATTTTCTTGCTCTTATTCAGGAAGTGTGAGTTTATACGATATGACTTTATATGCAGGAAATACTACTATTGAGTAGCTCCCTAATAATTAATAAATTTATAGCCAATTTGGCACATATTCCCAGATACTGATTCCCTTTTTATGCTATACAGTGCAGTTTTAACAGAGTTTCTCATTACTTGCATGAGAGAAGAAACTACTACCTGCAGTCTACAAGGGTGAAAAATGTGACATACACATCTCAAGAAATCTGCCCTAGCCCTGAGAAACTGTTTTTCTTACAGCCTTGCTGGTGTGCATGTCACTGTGGCCTTTGGACAGCCACCCCTCTGTCCCCAAATTGTTTCCTTTTCCTCCATCAGCCCACACAGACACGACATTTCTGTCTGACAGAGACCACAGCACAGGGTTTACTGAGGCAGTATCACCATTATAGATATTGATGTAACTACTGGAGGGTTTTTTTTTCACAGCTGTTCAGATAGAATAAAATTATATTAATTCCTCGTGAAATCCTTTCAAGGATTTGTATGTCTAAATACTACTCAGCAAGAGTTGCAATATTAATAATTTATTATTATAGCCAGGTAATTTCTGCAGAAGATTCATAATAACACCTATATTGGTTCATTAATGTTTAATGGTAAAATTCTAGGGAAGGTGATTTGGGTATGTAGCCTTTAATAAGGTTTAATATAAACACTTGACATCTGTTTCTTTCACCTTCCCTGCCTCTCATTCTAAATTATCTGTCATAGCAATTCCTGATTCAGGCTCTCCATAGGGCTTTACCTCGTTTCCATTTGAAAACCTTCATTTCAATAGGTGGGCTGAAAATTCCTGTACTTCTAAAATTGCCACTATTCCACTTATGAAGCCTAGCTAATGGCATCTCTCTCCACTTTCATTATTCAGCTCAGAAACTATCAATAAGCATAAAAGAAATTACGCAAAGGGTGCAAAGAAACAGAACATTTTTATTACTCCAAAAGAAAATTCATTAGGTTAAGAAAAAAAAGTTGTGCGTTTGGTTATTTTTTGTTTTTCTGTTTGTTTGGTTTTGTTTGTTTGTTTGTTTTTTCTTGGCTTTTTTTTTTTTGGCTGGTTGCTTTTTTTCATTTGTTTTTGTTTGTTTGTTTGTTTTGTGAGAAGTAAAGAGCATGCAGAACATGATCATGTGTTTTGCAATGGTGGAGAATGGGAAGGGCACAGCAACTTACCAGTTTGATTAAGATATATCTATATATACCATAAACTATTGATCCTGCCAAATACTTGTCTCCTCCTTTCTGTCAGTTCTGGGGACTTAAACAGAGTGTGATTGACCGTGCAAAATTATGATCTATGTATTTAAATAGATTTGAACAGCTTGTTTGCAGTTTTCCTGTGATTTTCAGAATAATGTAATTTAAAAATAATTTCAGAATGAAATACAAAATGTGACCTTCATAAATGTTCCAAAGGAGTTTCTGAATCTCTTCTTTTCTAAATAGTACAGTTTATGTAATTTTTAAAAGTAGGGTTGTAAAGCATTTTAAGAATTTTAATTGTAGCCATTTTTCACAGAAATAATAAAGTAAAACTGCTCTTCTTTTTCCCTCTGAATTTCAGAAATATCGTATAGCAGTTTTATCACCCGATTTTTGAGCATCCTGTAATTTCCACTTATCAACAGAAAAAATATTACAAGAGCCCGGTCAAGGAAGCCTTCAATTTTTGTGAGTCAAAGTATTGAATTGATTTGTAGGATATTATTTATTCAGCTAACACCTTTCACATAAATATTAATGCAAAAAAAAATGGTGTTTTATATTTAGTCAAGTACTGTTGCAGTTTCTTCCCATCAAAGGAATCTATTTTTTGAGGGTTTTTTTGCCACTATTAAATACCCTGTCCTCTTCCTTCCATATGCATTCAACTACAGCTGAACAAGGTAAAATATGTAGAAGCACAATGTTATTGTTCCCCCATCCATGCACACTTCTGCAAGAAAACTTATTAAAACTTACGACTATTCAATGAATTATAAAAAAAATTGAAGATCTTATTTCCTGGACAAAGTGTTAAGGGTCTGAGAAACATTGATGTACCTTCAATGTCTGGTAGCTTATGAGAAAAAAGCACACCGTTCATTGTGGCATGCATTTGCTTCAAGGTGTGTGTTCTGTTCCATGGACATAAGGGATTGAGGAATGTATAACTGAGCACCCACATTCATCTTTATATCTCTCCTTTATATCTCCCTTTTATCATTTCTGCTCATCATAGTAATTCTTTTTGGTAGAGTTTATTCCAAATATACAGCAAAGGTTCGAAAGAATTAATATTACAATACAGAGGCAATAATTAATACAGTAATTTAACTGAAATTCTTAAAATTCATACCAGAGCAATGCTGTATTTTATGTTAAAACCTTGAAGAGTTTCTTTTTCAAGCCAGTTAAATCTTTATAAATTCAAGTATTTCCGTTCCACTTTGACACGGCATAGACAAAGATATTATAAAGTGATAAACACCCTCCCAAAAAATCAGGAAACACAAAACACCTTCTTGAGGAGATGGTGCCTAATACTTTCTAGACTACATGAGTGAACTGGCAGTCTTCAAAAGCAGGTAAGAAGTGAAAGCTTAGTATGGCTGAGATAACAAGTTGGGGAGTGCATTGTTTGTCTACTGGCGCCAAGCAGTGTTCTTAAGATTAGTGGTCCTAAATCTTTCATTCATGGCATTACAAACTGACCATCATAATCCATTCATTAAATCCATACCAAAGAAAAGGAAAAGAAACTAAACAGCTATGTTTAAAAACCACAAAACCTTAAAATGACAATTTAAGTATTTAAATGTGCACCAAGTCATATTAAGCAAACCTTAGGATGTTTTGGACTAGAAAGACTTTTGCAAGCTCGAATCACTTTGTAAATTACCATCTCCCTCTTTCCTTCTCCTCCCTCCTCTCATGATACTCTCACAATAACAAAAGGGATTAGCTAAGCAATCTAAAGTGAATCCACTTTGAGGGCATAGTTAAACTCCAAGTAACTAGCAGTCAGTGTCAGGGCATGTCAGCCATTAAGTTTGAAGCTGGTCCTTATAGATGAATTGATCCTTAAGTTTCTGTCTTCTGCTATGAAATAGCATTACTTAATATGAGGAAAACATTCCTGTAATGTAAGATCATATATGGTCAGCTGTATTTTTTACGTTCTCTTATCAATTTCTAAAATGAAATAATTCCCCTAATATAATGAAAAGGGTTCTCTTTTACACCCAGTAAGTGGGAGCATACCAGTTTCTCACATAGGCTTGTATCTAAAAGTTTGTCTACAGCTGTGCATAGATTTTTCTAAGGAGGGTGTTCACCTAGACCTACAGGGGTACCTGTGACTGTGCTTAGTCCCAGTGTTGTCAGTACCAGTGCCTGCCTGAAGGATTAAATGGACTTACAGGTGCTCATGTGGCATTAGATGTTCTGCAGAGATGATGCAGTTTTGCCTGCTAGCACTGCACTAGGAGGCTGACAGCAATGTGCTCAGAATAGGTGCCTGGGTCCTTTACAAACATTTTCGTTGACCTCCCTACACGATCTGGGACCAGATGGGTTGTGCAGACAGGCTGGCATTCCTAGGTCAGATTCTGGAGAACTGTATAATTAAACATGTGAGAATTAGTGCTCAGCTCCCAGTGACCTCTTGTCTTTGAAAATTCTAGCCCAATATTTTAAAAGCAGAATGCATTTTACAAGGAGGCTTTCCTTGGAAACAGTGTTATACCATCTTAGTACTAACCAAGAGCCCATTATGAACAGCCTTATTTCCTGGTATCAGATAGACAGAGGAATATGAAGCTATAATTATCTAAAAAAAAATTAACTTCTCTTCTGATCAGGTGGTAGTGCAATCCCTGCAAAAGTTACTGATAAAAGAGTTCTTGAGCTGGGAGTTATTAGAGTAACTGAATGAAGTACAGTCTCCTGGCAGAATAGTTTCATCATCTTTCTTCCTTCTCTGTGCCATACACTTTAGAGGTCAGACTCCTAACTCCTTTAGATGTCCATATACTTAATTCTGTTTCCATTTACCCATGACAGCTCTACATGCTCCACAATGAGAAATAAATAGCCAAAATTAAATGCTTAGATTTGGGATTCTACTGTAGTTTACTAAAAATTCATGTAAGTCAATAAGATACTTTCATTATAGATCACAGATATATGAGTTTGGATGATTTTTTTACCAATTTTTTTTTTTTTTACTTTTGCCTAAGGTTGCATATAAAGTTCTCTGAAAGTGGGCTATTTCCTTGATTTTGAAATTGAAGAAAAATAGTAGTGGTGAAATATTCCATTAGTTTGAAAGTGAAAAAATAAATTATTTTAATTTTGGATTATTCAATTTGAAATTTTAATTTGAAATTGCCTTGGTTCTAGTAATTAAATTGAAAACTAATTTTAAATGAGTGCTTTAATTGAACAGAACAAAATATTTTTTCAGATACTTGGGAAATTTTTTTGAGATTTTGCTAACCTGGTAGAGCTTGATTTTTAAAGATAATCACACTGTCCACAGAGAGATAATAAATAACATTTTAAATTCAAACCCAGACAGAGACCATAAAAAATTAAAATTTTTCTGCAACAATGTTTTAAAATCCTCTTAGAAAAGGCTACATTTCCCAAATCATCTCAGTACTAGCTCCTGCTATATAATTGTGCTCATTCAATTAGATATTTTTCAGTTCTAGTCTTTCTAACTGAACTGTTGTCTTCAAAGATGTCAGACTAATGACCTGACCAGCTAAAAATGATAGTAACTAGAAGTTATTATGCAGTTATGCTGTTACTTAGAGTAGACTGGTATTTGAGACCCAGGAGAAGATTAGAGTAGAGAAAGAGTAGACACATATTTACAAGTTTGTGTCTTTTCCTGTGATTCAGCCTGTCTTTCTGGATATACAAGCAGTGCAGCCAGATCCTGGGACAAGATGGATGGACAGATATCGTGTATGTCTGGATGATAGCTGCATGATAAATTGTGGAACCATCCCATTTATTTATATCCACCTTTGACCATCTCATGTGCCCTTTGCCTACCAATTCATCTTCACCATGGTGACTTATAAAATCCCAACTGCTTGAAACATTTCAGTCTGTTATATCCTGCCTCCTTTGTTTTCCCCCACATTCATCCAGCAAAATGAGAGAAGACTGTCACAGTAGGAAAAAGGAACTGTTCATTTATACAGAAGCGACAAACAAGTCAGTAACTTTTCCTATTTCCACAAATGTGGAAATTGAGTCCTGCCTACCTATCTTTAATTTAGAGAACTTTTCAGTGATGATAAAAAATTGAAGTAGATGAATTTATGGTAATTTAATTAGTTTTAAGTATTAAAACTTTAGTTTTAAGTATTAAAACTTTATTTTAGTATTTAGGTAATTTAATTAGTT
Source organism: Hylia prasina (assembly GCA_013397195.1). Lineage (NCBI taxonomy): Eukaryota > Metazoa > Chordata > Aves > Passeriformes > Sylviidae > Hylia > Hylia prasina. Next base: position 62,805 of record VYXD01007945.1, read on the forward strand.
TTAAGTATTAAAACTTTAGTTTTAAGTATTAAAACTTTATTTTAGTATTCATTCTAGAGCTGGGCACTTTTATTCCCTCTGTAACCAGAGGAGGGAGGGAGGACAACCTATGGAAAAATTAATATCATCTGGTTTAGACTGCTATTTTGAAACAAGAAAAACAAGAAACAAAATTCTTGCATACACACAGTTCATGAATTTTGTCGTTTTCTTTATAAATTTTTCTTTTCAGGCAGAATTTTCAATAAAAAGCATCAGTCATAAAGTTCTCCAGTGCTACTAAGACTTATTTTCTGACACTTGAAAATGTCATGGAATTCTTTGATTCTGTCTAGTCTGAATCATAGAATATGATTGTCTTAATATTCCAGTATTTGGAATATGAAGTTAACACCATCTTTTATATGAGACCTATTTAAGATGATATTCAATTAAAAAACCAAAGTTTGGTAACTTATTAGTGAAGATTGTAGGTAACAAGATGCTCTGATAGTGGCTCCCTCTAACAATCCAAGACATTTTTGCCAGAAAGAATGAAAAGTTTCAGGCCTGTGAGTTTCCAGGATCACTCAGTGGTGGCCACTAATGCAAAAATGAAGCCTCTGATTCAGTGGTTGTCACAAACTTAGACTTCATTTCATGTCTTATGTCTGAGTTGCTGCTTGCTCTATTATTAGATGATGCCAGGAATGAAAAAACCTGCCTTGAAAGGTATGTGGAGAACCCAGCACTGAGAGGTTTTCTTGCTCTTGAGTGCATGTTGAAATATTTGCACTACACTTTCTAAGGAAAATTATGGCAAATAGTTTGTGGATTTCTGATAAAAGTACAACCTAAAAAGATTTCAAATGGGTTTGTAGAGCATGAGAACATGCACTTTTGAATATCGTCCATTAATATTCCAATCTATGTCTCTAAGTCATGAAGCACATTGGGGTATTTCTGAAGAATTTTGCCAGTAATACTGGTGTATCTATGGCTTTTCAATTGGACACTTTTTGTCCAAATTTGAGTGAACATTTTTGTATTTCTTTGTTTAGGTTAAATATTTTTGAAAGTGATATTGGCTAAAGAGAAAAAGCCCTATATTCTTCATATTAGAATAGCCCGTTCACAAAAAGAGATGTACTGATCAAATACAGAAATTTAAATTCAGAGGATTGTCAGCTCACACCAGTTTAACTGTGAAGGTACAAAATATAAACAAGTTTCACACTCCCTGAGAAACTAGTTTTCTTCAAAAACTTCTTCCGTATGGTCTAACAGTACTCCTGCTGGGAAAATTTAAGCTAATTTAGATGTTAATTTTTTAACAATTAAAAATTAAAATCCCCAGCTAGGGACAGAGTAGGACAGTTTTGTTCAAACTGAAATAGGAAATCAGTTAAACAGAATTGGCTGTTCTATGAAGACACGGGAAAATAAAGGTACTAAAACTTCTGAAATAGGAAATCAGTTAAACAGAATTGGCTGTTCTATGAAGACACGGGAAAATAAAGGTACTAAAACTTCTGAAACACTTCAGACTGCCTTTATTTCCACACAAGTCCAGAAAAGAACATGGACGTGCATGTGCTTCTATCAGGGATTTCAAAGTGTCAATTTTAATATTTAAGGTCCCTTCCAAGCCAAAACATTCTGTGATTCTATAATGACATAAGCCTGTCAAAGACAAACTTACTCAATATATAAAGCACCATTCAAAAATTTGGCTGGCTGCTGAATCTCAGTGAACATGCTATGACTGCATTTCCCTTTTGGAGATGCCTACTCCATGTCTGTAAATAAGTACTGATGGTTTCCTGATCAACCTGAATTACAAATGGTCTAGAGATTCATCACAGGATCACCAGTCCTGGGAGGGAAGAGGCATCCCTCCAGTCTGGGCCAGTGGCTACCTGGGCCACTACACTAGGTTTGAGCTAGAACCTTCAGAATTAAATGGGATGGTATATTATCATTTGAACTAAATGCATTACATCTACACTAGAAGTAGATTTTTTTTTTCCCTCTGTGAACTGGGTAGAATGAAGTCTGTCATATGAAGCACAACAAGATACACTATGATATAACTCTATCTTAATGGCAAAACTAGAAGACATTAGTCCTTAAAAGAATATATTTTTTAACCTAAAGTAATCTTTGACATTTTAAACCACTGGAACATAGACAGATCAAGCAATAATGCAAAGACTCATTATGATCTGTGCAGCAGTTATTATGCTAGAATGTGTAGGAGAGGTTACTTTATTAGGCCAGGGAAATCAGGCAGCATTTTGGGATTACTGTACCTCTCATTCATTTAGAGTATGTCATGAGTTCTTCAGCATTCCCATGGGCAAGATGTGCAGACAGACAAAAGCTGCTTACTTCTTAAGTTCCAACTTTTTCTGACATCACTGATAGGAAACATCTTTGAATAAATTCTAAAATATAGGGCAGATGCTTTTTAGTCCTTCTTCTTTCCACTGAGCAGCCAGAGCCAGAGCTATGGGCCCATCAGTATGTGTAAGTGGGGAAAATGGAGCACTTGCAAGAGCAATTAAGTGCATGTACAATTATAAATGTGTCTAAAACATACGACTAGTTTTGCTTTTTTATACTCCCCAGACATTTCAGAGTAAAAGTGCCTCATTCAGTTTGTAACATAACTATTTTTAAATATAATAGTGCAACCTCAGCTACACAGAAAAACTATTTCTCTCCACTGGCAAGAGGCGGAAAGATGAAGCTAACACTCAAATATTTGTTTCAAGTATTTGTCTTAAAGCCTGTTATTTAGGAGATAAAAATGTTTAAATTCAGGTACTTAGCAGAAAATCCAAACAAGCAATGGTCCAAGCCCTGTTGCTATCAATAGCACTTCCAGGGGTGCCTGAAAGAACTATAAGAAAAAAACAAAATTCGTCTCCCCAGTTGGTAAACCTGGGATTTCAGCTTTTCAATTGAGGCTGAGCCAGTGCTGCCAGACAAAGGTGTAGGTGTGACAGAGGGCTCCTGGGGCAGCTGGGCCTTTTGCTTGAAGTAGGAAGGACTAGCTGGAGCTATCCTATCCCTCCTAGATATCAGTCTGTTCCAGAACACAGGAAGAATGAGAGTCCAAAGCATGGCTTTTCCACGGCCACAGGGCCTAAACAAGCATCTCTTCACATACATTGTGCCAACAGCACAAAAATTCTGGGCCACATCCTCATCTAGAGTACATTTGAAAAATTCTATAAATCAGTCTAAAGATCCTGCATATAATCCAGAACATTATACACCATCCTCATAATCATACTATTCCAAATATTTTTAAAAATAAAATTCAAATAGCAAATTCTGATTGTTTCCAGTTAGAAAAAACAGTTCCAGTTGCAATAATTCAGGTTCAGTGCTAAGTTCTTGAAAAGCCTTGTCTGCAACAGACATTTAAAAGAAAAAATTCCATATGACATAAAGACTTTTAGATGATGTGACTGATCAGCTGTATGCATAATAGGATAAATTGTTTCCTTTAATATAGATTCATCATTAAAAACATTTTTTTCAGTATTTATCTGTTTGTTTTTCCTCCATTTGAAAACATAGAAAATGTAACCCAAGGAAAAAATCAGCTTTTGGGAATAGCATAGACCTCCTAAGGCACGTATTTATCCAGAGTGGGTTTTATCAGGGGAAAATATAATGGTAAGAGTTCTAAGAATATCAGAGTTGCTTTAAGTGTAACTATAATTGAGAAAATTAGTTCAAATATTTCTACACCACAAATAAATATTCTACTACTTACCAAAATTTTAAAAACCTTATAACACCAATGAAATCAATAAGCACAGGAAATAATAAATTTATTAGTATATTTCCCAGAGAAACAAAGAATGCTGATTTAGTTTTCACTAAAGAATGTAGCTTTGTCTTACAAAAAAGATTCTCTCACCCAAAGAAAGGATGTCATATGCTTAAGAACAGACATGACATCAAAACTGACTGGAAATTTATTTTATCACATGTGGAGGAACTGCTCTGTTTAGATTAGTGAAAGGGCGAACAGAAGAAGCAAGGCAAAGATATATCATATATTTTTTCACATTGTACATGTAAATTAAAAATGGGAGCACTAATTTGCAAGTGTTTGTAAGCCATACTGTTGTGCAGTTTTAAATTGTGTCTGGAAATGAAGCAATCTGTATGAGTAAAAATTAATTATTTAGTTCACTATAAAGGCAGATCTCAGTGCTATGTCTGTAGCATGGTTTCCAGTTTCCTACCAGAAAAGGACATCTATTTCACTCATGGCCTTTCCCTCTAGCTAGAGATCAGGCTCTAGCCAAATTCAGCTGTATGCATGAATAAGTAAATAAATGAATAAAACATTTTGGGTTTTGAGCCGTTAGATTTTCTGCAACCTTTACACTCCTGGAAAGATAACTGCAACTAACCTTTATAAACAAGAGACTTCCTTCTCACAGTTCATGCACTGATATTGTTTTATGTTAGCCTTTTCCAGCTGCCTCTCTGCAGTGAGTAGCTGCTCTTAACACTTGCTGGAAGTATTCTGGGAGACTGCCAATACCTTCACGCATTTTGAGAGTAGGTTTGCTGAGTGGTGATCACAACTTCCCTGAAATAAGCTTTCCTGTTGGCTGAGCAGTAGAAATGCTACCCTTCTAAATGGTGGGACACGACATTAATGATTATTTTGCCTTGTCTTATGTTCAGGAGTGGATAATGCTGGATCTTATCTTAAATATTTGCAAATATTATTCCCTACCAGGCTGAGCTTGGAGATCTAATTTAAAACGCCCATCTTTAGGATTCTGTTAAGACACATAAGCTGTTTTCCAGGCTAATCATTTGAGAGATGGTCCATTCATTTATGCCAAAGGCAATTGGTGACACTCATCAGCTCAGGATGCCAGGCTTGGGCAGGTGGCAGCACTCCTGACACAACAGCTGAGCATTAGCTGACTTGGGATCCTTGCAAAATGTCCAGGGTTAAGAGATGGCACTAGATTAAGGGAAAGACATTCTGCTGAGCTCCCCAGTTCCTTGAATCATTTGATCCTGCCATAATCTCTCCCTGCAAGAAAGCTGAACGACAACAGTTGCAAAGCAAAGCTGGTAAAAAGTAGTCAGAGGGTCTGAAGCAGCAGCACCCATTGCCTGAGTGTGCATGCAACGGGATGGATTAGGCATTTGTTTCTATAGAAGAGTACACTTTGCACTTATTGGTCCTCAAGAGAGCTGAAATGGGATACCAGCACCATCCTGCAAGCAGGGCATGTGATGGACACGTAGTGTAGGCTCTTCCACACCCCTGGAGAGAGGCCACAGCTGCAGAAGGTCCAGCCTGTGTCTGGGATAGAAGGAGCCTGGGTTGCCGCTCCATGGGATGAGCTGAAGATGACAGACTTATCAGGGTGCTGCTCAGACCAAGTGGAGACCATTTCTGAGTTCTAAGAATTTATCATGTTACCAGCTGGTAACTAAGCACCACACAGCCACTTAGTCAGTTGCTCACGAGTGGGGCAGAGAAGAGAGTAAAAATGAGAAAACTCATGGGTTGAGATACAGATAGTTAAATAGGGAAAGCAAAAGTCATACATGGAAGCAAAGCAGGGAAATCATTCCCCACTTACCATCAGCAGGCAGGTGTTCAGCCATCTCCAGGAACTCAGGGCTCCATCACATGTAAGGGCAACTTGGGAAGACAAATACAATCACTCCAAACATCCTTCCTCTTCCTGTTCTTGCTTCTCCCAGATTTTTATACTGATTTTTATACTGACTGTGATGCCATATGAGATTAAATATCCCCGTATGTGTTATCCTGGCTGAGTCCTGTTCCAACTTCCCATGCAGTCCCAGCCTCCTTGCTTCTGTTGTGGGATGGGGAGAGGAAAGGGCCTAGACACTGCATGAGCACTGCTCAGCAGTAACTAAAACATCCCTGTGTTATCAACACCATTTCTAGCACAAATCCAAATCACAGCCCTGTACCACCTACTGTGAAGAGAAATAACTTTTCCCCAGTCAAACCAGTACACATGTCCAAAGCAGTGAAGAGCTCTGACAGATTTTCCAAAGCAAGAAGCAGTGCCTTGTTACTCTCCTTTTCCATCTTAGTCATGGAACCTGTTCACAGTATAACATGACCAAAGACCAACATACACTCCAGGCAACACAGCTTTACTAAAGCTATAAACAATCCATTTAAAAGAAATTCACAGCCAGCTCTACCACATTCTGCCACTGCTTTAGCATTTGTGACTGAAAATAGCTTTTCAGGAGAGTGGGGTTTGGTATTTAATTAAATCCATGAGTAGCATATTGAAGAAAACACACATTTCCCAGGCATATCAAAAGCGACTTCATAGAATCACACAAAACAGGTACTTTTGTGAACATTGGCACTGTCCTCACTTTTTGGTTTCACTTCCGGGAGAGAAATTCCCAGAGAGCCTCAAGTTGTGCCAAGAGTAATGCAGAAAGATCATTATCAACAGACTCGTAAATCAGGACATTAAAGGTTAGCTTCTGTGTATGGTTGCACGGCTAAAGCCAGGTAGGCTGAAGCCTGCTCACAAAAATGAACTCCACCCACATATTCCACCAGGCTTCCATGAAGAGGCCACCTGTCCATGAACACCAGAGTGCAGAGCTGGAGTCAACACATTGTGCCAACTGACCTGGAACAGATTTCCAAATGCCTCCTTCTCCAACACCAACTGAGCATCAGCTGTGCCACAAGTGACCAGAGCTCTGTTCTTCCAAACCTGAGCCCAGCATAAACACTTGGTAGCAGAGATGACTGCAAGGCCAGCTGCTGGTTTGTGTCAGGTGGCTTTCAAATAGTGCTCAAAGCAGGGCCTGAGGTTTGGCCTTGAGGAACGTTAGTGAGGAATAGAGGAAACTGTTGGGAAAATATGTTAAAGATAGCTGTCAGCTTTGCAAAGTAATTAACTCATCCCTTACATTTCTAAATACGGTGTGACTGTGGGAAATAAGAAACCCATATTTAACTTTTAAAAGCTTTTCAGTCTTTGTATTTCAGACACATAAGCATCTTCTAGTGAAGTGCCGACCTGTTTCTGCAAGAAGTTATCAATGATCATAAAAATGGCTCAGGTTTCTTAGTTGTCTTTCAAAGACTTCTAGAGACTGATGGTTAGAAAATCTGCCGCAAAATTCCTAGCTTCTTACCAGTGCATAAAATGATCAGTCTGAATATTTTTACATGAATATATTAATTGCATTTTCTGGAAAGCATAAAAAAAAATGGTCAGCTATCAAACAGCTCTGGTAACTAACACAGCTTTCACTTTCAGCAGTTCTTCTTTGTAGTTAGTCAGCTATTCCAGCTCACCAGCACAGGGATGCTTGGCCTTCTCTTGTCTTCACCAGGGCTTCAGTGACCTGGCAATCATGCACCTCTTCCAAGGAATGCATTTACATTCACCATCTACAGTATATTATAGTCACCAAGACAAATTCCCCATGTGGTTTTTAAATAATATTTAAATGAGTTATTTATGGATTATCTTGAACACATCTGTAAGATTCCAGAGACTTCCAGGAAAGAGAACGTTGTGGGTTGGGAATTAACATGCAAGAGATTTATCATTTATGCTTTTGCAAGAGGCTTAGAAATATAAACCCAAGATTTTAAATCTCTTCTAGAGCTATAAAAGAAAAAAGAAATAATCTCACACACAATTTAAATTTAGAACAGAACTAGAATAATTTAAATGGAGATATGAAAGCAATGTTTTCAGTATTTTTGGGAGTGTGACCTAAAAAGGACACTTTTTCTTATTTCTTAATTCTGTTTTGAAGATATTTTGGGATAATGAATTTGGATGATTAGCATGGACGCTTTATGAACATGTTGCGCATGTGGCTTATGGGGAGGAAGGAAGAAAGCTGGCTATCTAAATATATTTACTCACACGTTCATGTTAGTGTAACTGTACTTAAATCTAAAAACCTGATGCCAAGTCAACGTAAATATGTTATAAAGTCAGTCTACAACAGAAAAACCGCCCAAACACACCCCAACCCCAAAACAAATCCCAAAATACCATCCACCAAATAAGAGAAAGGCAAAGTCGCTATAAGTCCAACACATGAAATAACATTTTGTAATATTTGGTGGAATCTACTAGGTGAGGTCACTGAAATTCTCTATCTTACTGCTAATTATTTTTTAAAGGCAACATACAGTCCCATTGATTTAATGTGCTTATAGCTTCAGGAAGATTGTCTTAAAAGTTTCTATCTTTTCAGATGCATATCATTCCTATCAAAAGTCTCCATAGTACTGAGAAGATTACTGTAAATTACCCTGTATATTCTTATTTTTCCAGATTTTGAATGCTATTTCTGAGGGGACTACACAATGTAAGCATTGATTAACAATGTCTTTTTACCTACCACAGAGGCTAAGCATGGATAAGACTACTTGAAAGGAGGAGTAAAGAACACAAGAACAAGCTAAGACAACATGTAACGACCTAAATTTTAAGCATCAAACTTTTGTCCAGATCTTCAGAAAACAAGGTTAAAACTTTCTGTTGGGGTATGATGTAGTAAATTTTAATAAAGCAAATATATAAGCATTTGCAGCTACCATGTAAAATCAAGAAGCAGCAATTTTTTGAAGTTTCATCAGCATTTTGTTCAGTGGGAAATAAGTGGCTTTATTCTTGTTTGGTGAGATAGGTGAAATACTGGAATTGTATGTAAATAGGGGATATGATATCCCAAAAGGTCACATTCTGTTCAGGTTTTGGTTGTCACTACTTACAGTCAAAGATCATTGAGGCTTCTTCTTGTGAGGGATGGTTTTAAAAACCTTAGTTAGCATGGCAGGTCCAAGGAGATGAATGAAGAGGTTTCATTTCATCTTTTTAAAAGGTGTGAAAATTGCTGTAAAATTTTTGTTCCAGGCTGTACAGAGTAAGTGGGTTGTCCAGATAGTACTAAGCAAAGATTTATCATAGACAGGGATTTAGTAAAGTCACATCTTTAATCTTTTCTTGTTGGTTGGTTTACATGGCCCTCTCCACGGCATGGCAGCTCCCGTGAAACCTGTTAGGAGATGTTTTCCCTTCCTCAAACTTCAAAAAGTGAGTATTGATTACATCCATACCGGATGTTCTAGTGCTCAAAATGTGACAATGCAATGTTTACTTCTCCAGATTTTAATCTCTTTTTTGCTCTGGCCCACGACAGTATCCTTGAAAGGCATCCAAGTGGTTCCAGCAATTCTTGTTCATCATATTTTATCATTAGACATCTCGAAATCCTTATGTTCACTTCTTCCAATTTTAGATACAGGGTATTCTCAAATTACGTAAAACATTAAAAATAAGAGACACAATCTTTCCACATCACTTGGGTGATTTTATATTTTATATAAAATATAAAATGTATTCTCCATATTCATATTCAATTTAAAAAAATAGCAAAGGGTTCCCACATTGCAATTCTAGGAGAAATCAAGGAGAAATCTTATTTGCAATTACAAATGATCTCTAAAGTTCCAGTTTTATAAAACCACAAAATGGTGACTAATTGGGCAAAATAAGGATTCTTAACATAGCCTGAGCCAGTTTGAAACTTCTGTGATGACTGGGCCACTATTCTTCCAAAGCCTTGTTTGTTTTTGGTTGCTAGAGTAAAATATATGTGTCAATAAATAGCCAGATGGGTATCAGTGATGAACCGATAATATCAGACCCCATAGCAGTTGACCTTCTCTAAAGGTGTCATGTAGCTATTAAACAGCCTGAGGGAAGGAACAAAATCACTAGTCTGTTGCAAGGTGCAACTCTCAGTGTGGATTCAACATTGTTTATTACCATTTCTTACTTTCTGGCTTCCAAATATAATCTGAACAACTGCAGATCATTGCTAGAAATGCGAGGATTCCTTAACCTTAATCCTTAACAATATAAAATAATTTTATTTTTTATGGCCAAAGGCATCCAAATTAAATATTAATTGATTGAGGGTCTGCTTCATTATTTGTCAAAGTCAGGTAAGATATCATGTGAGAGAAAGGTTACTAGCTGAGAATACCAGAAGTTCATGACTAAAAAGATGTCTAATGAGTAGACGAGTTAACAGGATTCTTATTCAAAGTAACAGGGACTGGAGAATCTTGCAGATTTGTACCATACAGTAATTTTTAATTGCTGCAGCTCATTCCCAACACGTCAAAAAGCTCAGCTCTGAGGGGTTTTTATGTTTGATTCCACCCCCC
>VYXD01007945.1:73088-190807 GCA_013397195.1 Hylia prasina
CCCCCCCCCCCCCCCACTCTTTGTATTATTGTTGAGAATGGTTTTATTGTTTCTGCTGTATTAAAATGCTTCCCGTGTTAAATGTTCCTGCTTAATTTGCATATATTACGCATTTTGGTGAATAAATATAAACTTCCTTAGTAATACACAGCGTTGCATTAGACAGCGTCACCCGCAGCTTTATCAGTACTTTGTCGCATTTGCTCTTAAATACTTGATAAAATACAGCTTATAATCACTGTTTAAGAAATTACAAGGACGAGAGACACCAGTTTTGGTTAACCACAATGTCGGGTTGCAATGAGTTAACTGGGATCATTGTTTCTGGGGCTGCTCATATCCCCAGACTTTTCACAGCCCTGGCAGAGGCTGACTCTGTAATAAGTCTCACGTTACACGTGGATTAGATTTGTAGAAATCCTGTAACTCAATAGGTACCTGCCTATTCTCTCCTGGCGTCAGGCTGCCTGCGCTACTTTGCTCTGTAGACATACCTGGCATTCCACCCGTGCCTCCTCGCTGGCTAAGTGGGCTGGAGCCTGCCTACCAAAACATTGGGGTATTGTTGGGAAGGGGAGACCCCCTTGACAGACGAGCGAAGTGTGAAGTTAGTCTTGCAACGCCTTATTACCTTCCTATGAAGTATACACGCAGCCCTTCTAAACTCCCTTTATGCCGCAGCGATGTGGGAAATGGGATCTGCAGAAGCGTTTGGGAGCAGCAAGGGGGTGGAGATGTGCTGTAGACAAGCACAAAGCCAGACCTAAGACCTTCCGCCTTCCCCCCAGCCACCACCACAATGTTTGTTTACACTGACTGAGGAAAAAAACAAAAACATATTTGTCAGTGCATCAAGGATGTGAAATGGCTTGATTTCTGGGAATTGTGCCAGGTATTATAAACCATTTTATTTTAACACTGCATACCGTTTGCTTAGCAATTAGTGAGAATTAGGATGTTCAAAACATTTGAATAAGATTAAAACACCCATTTGCATGTTTAGGACTTTTAAACTGAAACAGCTATCTCACTAATGAAAACCAAGTCATGTGATGTTTAAATAACAAAAGGAAAATTCTCAGTTGGTCACTAAGAGTTTATGGTTTGTATCCTGAAAGACTTTAAATCAATTACAGTGAAGCTCACAATAAAGCTTATGAAAATATTATCAGATCAGAAAGATCAGCCAACCTACTAGCTTTTCGTTGGGTTTTTTACATATCTGATGGTGAGATTTTTTTTTTCTTTTTTCCCTTTTTTTTTTTTTACGTGTGAAATTTGAGATCCATAACAACTCTTTCCTCCTCTTTCAGCAGTTCATCATCTCATCCTGGAAGATAATGAAAAGACTCCTAGTGATTTCATGCAGATGTGTATGTGATTCTAACCTAATATAGCATTTAACTTTAAATGTTAATAAAGTCTATGGCTTATATTAACATTAAAGCATCTTTTTTTTTTTTTTTAAAGAAGAAGAAAATTTTTTGTAAAGGATTGCCATCACAGAGTGTATGGTAACAATTTATGCACAGAAATATCTGCTTCAGGGTTTTGGCAAATGTTTATATTTATGTCTTGAAGTTCACAGCTAAAACTGCCGAGTTTAGTGAGATTTTACCTCAGTCATCAGGAGAGAAGGGTGGAAAGATTTTTGGGGACATTGTTTTGTTTCCTAGTGGGCTGCCAAGTATGTTAGTTAAGCATTCAAGAAGACAGCGGGCTTGTCCTTTCCAACTACTGCAGTGGAGGTAAATTCCTACCTTCCATCTCGTCCCTCCTGTATTGCCAAGTGTCAGTGAACTGCAATGATTCTGCCTGAGTGATGTGCCCAAACAGCCTCCATGGGAGGCAATGACTCTGCAGGAAAAGGGTTTGCAAGGAGTATTTGCTAGCATCAGTCTATTCAAGTGTGTTGCCTGTGCAGGTTTTTATCTCTGTCCTCTCATTGCATTTCATTCCCCCATATTTTTTAAAAGGAAAACCTTTTGGCTTCATAGTAGTATTTTTTTAATTTTGCATTTTTATATTATTTTATATTATTATTTAAAATACTTCTAAGCCTTGTAGCATGTTGATGAGTTATTATCTTAGTAGGGATAGGTTCAGAGTGAGTTTTACCTATGAGATTTTGAAACACATCTTCAGAAATAATACCCAGGTATAGGAATAATTTGTAATTCAAATGAATACTTGTCTCTTAAAATAATTATATCTCTTATTGCTCACTGCTCACCCAGGAAATCAAACTATAGCATAAAGGCAACAAGGTTCAAAAGAAAATAATAACTTCAGTACCTTTTGTTTCTCTTTTCTTTTTAATTGAGAGCACTGTGCCAGAAACAGGGAGAGATATGGGTGATTTTCTCCCCCACTATTTCTGCTGAATCCAAAATATTTCTGTTTTCGTGTTCCTTTTATTACAGCATAGAACTTCCTTCCACTATAGTTGAAGTTGCTGGGGAGTAACGCAATCAACGAGGATTCCTGATTCCTACCGTTTGTCCAGCAAACCCCTCCAGTTCTCTCCTCAGACCACAGCAGCTCCTTCCTCCTCCCCAGGCCCTCTCACCTTCACCCACAGGCAGCAGGGCTACAGCTGGCTCCAAGCCTTGTGCTGGCTGATTAGCCAGCCAGCACTGCTGCGGCTTTGGCAAACAGCCTGCTGCCAGGCACAGCCTGCCCCGCACAAGGAGCACTGATTTGGATCTCTCCTCTGTTTACATCGATTTTCATCGAATTTACAGGCACATATTTTAGTAATACTACCGCCTTTTGAATTTGCTTGAATATAGCCGCTCACAAAGGAAAAAAGGGATTATAAGAGGGTAATCAGGAGGTAAACAACACAGTTGTATAAACCAGGTTTCTGAAATCAAACTAAAAACCACATATGCAGTAATGAGGGTCAGGCAGTGGTCTCAGTCTGAACAGTTAACATGAGGGTGTCCAAAAATCGACCAGCTTAAGTTTTTCTTTCTTGTTAGTTCAGTGGCACAATTTTCATGCCAGTTTCCTGCCAAGCAAATTGCAGAGGGCTTGTACAACTGAAAGAGCTTGAGTCTGAGTCTCTGGTGACAAGCTTGCTGCAGCTCCAATCAGGGCTTTATAGCTTCCTAAAAAAAATAACAATGCTGCCAATTGTAACAAATGTGAAGTGTCTCTTTGACATGAAACCACTGCCTATTAAAATGAGCCAAAAATATGACAGTTTCACAGAAGACTCTTTTTTATCAGCTGAACACTTCTCAGCACATCACTTGGGTCAAATTCAAATGTAAAATCATGGTACCTGAAGGAAACAAACTGTCAAGAGTCTTCTATAATACTCACTGAGTCCTCTTCTTTTAAACAAGGCTAGTACTTATGTAGTTTTCTTGACAGTAAAATGTAAAGAATCTCAACAATGGCAGGGAATGCAGGATGAAAAGTCCCTTTTTCCATTGCAATATTTCTGCTGAAAAAGCTTTGTTATGGTTTATGAATTCCTTTAAATAAAAAAAAAGTCTATGAGCAGTATTTTGAATGAAATATTTTTTCAGGGTTGAATGCTAGCTCTAGCCCCACTCAAATAGGAGAAATTACTTCCCAGTGGTATGCCAAATTACTTGTTAACTGTTTCAGCAGCAGGATGCTATGATTCCTTATACTAGGTTTGTTGTAGCTTTGTTAGACACTGGTTTCTGAAATCTACATTATCGGAAGCAGTTTTCTGTTACTGAATTTGGTTCAAAAGCCAACAATTCAATTGAATTAGTACAGCTGAGTATGTTTCTCAAGCCCATAGATACAATTTCCAGATAGCTAGTGTTTTTTAAGTGTCTGGGTAAAAATAGTTACAAAAATATACACATGAAATTAATGTTTGCCTTGATAACACCATTGAGAGACTATTAGTGGAACTAAGTGGGTAAATTAAAGTGACTTCAGGTCCTAGGTTTCCCCAGAAATTGCACAAGGGAATCTAACTCTAGCCATGCAAAATTCTGCATTTTTAATGGGTCCTTGTGCATAGTTTGAATTAAACTCCATTAGGTTAATAACAATGATGTGAAAAGAGTCTTAAAAATATTACAGGTGACTAAATTTCTACAGAAACCTATTTTTACTATCTCTTTTCTGATTGTCTGGTTTTGTACCTTTACATTACCGGCAATCTGTATGAGCAGCTTGGAGCCACAGTTGTGCCAAGTCTAATGGGACTAAAATTACAGTGCATTAGCTAAACATCAGAAATCTCCACCAGAGTCTCATCCTGCATCTTCCTCACACTTTTAAAGCCCAACTTTATGTCACAAGGTTTACAGTTTGACTTTTCCTGGGGAGCTCTAGAGCCACATTTTGGCAGTTGTGCTGTCTCACTCCTCTGAGACAGGAAAAAAATAGGGGCAAATTAGAGTTGATCACCACTCCTTCATTGTGAGCTGCTGCCTCTCAATCAGTACAGTTATCAGGGAACTGAAGGAAGGATGAAGGAGGGAAAATCCACTCCCCACCCCCCACCCCTTCCGCCCTCCCCTCTTCTCCCACCTCTGTTTCCTGGATTCCTGAATCCTTCAATGAACAGAGTCTGACTCAAAATAAGTTATTCTTTAGATTACATTTCAACATAGTTTTAGTCTTCACTCTTTCACAGCAAATGCAACAGATATTGTCAGATTCAATGTTCGGACAAAAAGAAAGTGATAGCTAGCAATTTTTTTAAAAATTATTACCTATTCATCACAGTTTGCATGACAGAAAAAAAAAAAAAATTCCCACCCTCTTATTGTAAGACTGAGCACAACCTTCTCTCCTTTTTGAAATTAAATATAGGAGAACCAGGGAAGAATGTGCCAGTGAATCAGGGAAAGGACAATACTGTTTTTGTTAACAATAACTGGGAGGTTTAGAAGAAATGAGCCGAGAAAGCCTTTCAGAGAACAGTGATGAGTAGAAACTTCTTTGAAAGATCTGCTGTATTACCACACTTGGGGTCTTTCATGCAGACATTGTCCCACTGAAACTCTGTAGACAACTGTCCTTTCATGTTCTACTATATGTCTTTGATCCTAACGTCATGATTAATCAGGCCAAGTTGACATCTTAAATTCAAGAGCAAAACTGTACTGAGTCTGGAGCAATCACTTTATCACAGTTATTTAACTTAGCCTTTGTGGGAGGAAGGTATTCACATTTTCTAAAAGTCTGAGTTAGTTCATTAAGATGGACGGAGTAGCAATTAGGAGAGAGATGAGCGTTAACCACCTTCTGCACTGAGAGTGTCTTTACTTTTAATGGTGAAGCCTTGGGCCAGGCCGTGAGGTGCAAATGTGTGGCATCTTGATTGTTATTTCTTTAGCCTTCACTCCAGATTTCTCTCAGATTAAGGAACATATGGGAGACGTGAATGACCAGGATGTACAATTCATGTTAAAACCATGGCAAAAGCAGCTCAATAGTGTAGGTAAATTTATTGATATCTTGCTTTATTCTCTCATATAGATAGTTCTGCAATTACTTATTCTAAGTCTTGATTTTTTTTTTTTTCCATGGAGAATCATTACCTCTAGAGACATCTTAGGGACTCTGTACAGCAGTGCCATCTTTGCTATCAAGTCAGCACTTTCCATTTCCACATCTCTTCAGACAGAAGGTGCTGTTTCCTGTGGCTTCTATTTTCTGAAATGGACATGGCATAATGCTCTATTACTGATGAATATTTTATTTATAAAATGGAGCTAAAAATGTATTTGTGCTACTCTAGGGCCAAAGAACTATCTCCATTTGTGATTTTATTGTATTGCTGTAACATCTGGAGGACGTAAGCAGGACTAAAACTTCACCGTTGGCAAAGAGCACTGAGATTGTCAGAGTCATTTTCTTCCCCAGGAGCATTAAAAAGATAACCAGGGGAGCAAAAATGCATAAAGGATCTTGGTGGCATTACTGGAAAAAAACTTTAAATATGTATAAATAGATAGACAGACAGACATGTGTTCACAGTTCCATTTGGATTTTTAGCAGTGATTTAGAAAAGAATGGGGAATAACATGAGCAAAGCAGGAAAACCAAGGAGAAAAAAAACATAAAAGGGATCATGTTTTAACTCGTTCAAAATTTTATTAGTTTATTACATTATAAACTATTTGCCCTAGACATACTTTATATAATCTCTTACTTAATGTTTTGTGACAGCTTTAATACAACAAAATTAGATATGCTGCTGCAATAGTCCTGACAGCTACCTGGTTTCCATGCATTAACATCATTGGCTTCTTGCCCAATACAAATAAACTTGAAAGGCTAGAGAGCACATCCAGTGAAACCAAGGAGCCTAAAACGAAAAGGCAGAGCTCAACATTGCGGAATAAAATATCATTGCAGGGGAAACCTTTGATGATACCATTAACCGAAGTATTAGCAATATACATATATATATGTATATATATATGTATGTATACATACCCCTTGAAACAAAGACATTTAAAGTCCACCTGCACAGAAGGGACTGTCATCAAAACTGTTGACAACAATTAGAACTCACACAAACTTTTTTTTAATTTTATTATGGAATCATATTTGCGCATCATATTCTATCCTGAGAAGAAGTACATGTAGCCTTCAAGTCTTGCTGTATCCTGTACTGGAGGATGGACCTCTGAGAGCTGTAGCTGCACTGGTCAAGCAGAAAAGCTACTACTAAGAGTTTCACCTGTTATCAGAGGTTGATGTCTTTACTTTGATCTGAGTGTTGTGCTTTCATACTGAGTCCGTATAACTGGAAATGAGATGAATATTGAAAAGATTTTCCAGTAAAAATTTAGGACTTACTTGATTAATGTTTTGTAGTGACAATGTGAGTGTGTATAGAGAAAAGGTTTTTAGAATCTGGAACAGTTTAACTGGTTAGAAAATTAGAAAAAGGAGAAAGTAGAAATTAATTTTCAGCTAGGCTCCTGTGGGAATACATTCCTCTTCTTCATTTTTCTTCTCCATTAATTAATGAGTATGAAGGATGCATATTCCAGTAGAGTAATCCTGTTTGCCTCTTGAAGCTTTCCTGATACAATGGATGGTCTGGCACTAATTGAAAAGCTATGGATCCTGATGGAATGCAACTTCTCTTTAACCTGTTTATTGACTCTGAAAAGGGCATAGAGTGCCAATATTGCTAATAGTTTGGAATTTCTGGTCTATAACTTCAACTCATTACCTCTCTCATTTTTATCTTTATGGAACCACAAGGCTTTTACAGCATAGAGCAAAAAAACCCAATATGCACCGAACAGGTGGTACTGGCACTAGGACAAATTTCCTACCCTTTCAAAAATTTTCCCATTTATTTTGATGAAATGGTCATGAAGGGGACTGATCTGAAGTTGAGTCGTAAAAACCTTCAAGAACAGAGATTTCCATAAGCTGTTTTATTTTCTCATCAAGTTCAAAGTATGTTTATTCATCCTGTCTTTTTTAATATAAGGATGTAACCTCAACTATTGGAGAGATAAAATTATGAAATATGTTACCTTGCCCCTTCTCCAAACAAAGCAGTCCTCTATGTCTTTTACTCCCTTGGGCGTTCACATGAGCGAACAAACCAAATGTGGCAGATGTTATTCACATTCCTAATTGCACAACTGGAAGCTGATCTCATCCTGTAACAATGCATACAGAGTACTCAAGAAGAATCTGAAGAAGAAAGAAGTGCTCATCAAATAATCTTGCACCAGTTGGGAATTTTTTGATCCCCAAAGCAAGTTGCAGTAGCATCTGGAAAGAAATCTCACCACTAAAGAGTTTTAGGCTACATCATTCTCTGTTCTTTCCTTCCCTAATGCTTAAAAAGTGCAAAGATATTCCATTTAGCCAGGAATTATTACTATCCGCTGCTCGACAGCGCCTTGCTACTTGAGTAAGAGCTTCATATATGGTTTGTGTTTTATATCAATATCGTATTGCCCTAATGTATCATGTTAAAATGAGATTCTGCTTCCTCAGCTGCTTAAGTGCTTTACTTTTTTTAATCTAGCAGCTTATATAATATGTTTTACCTTACCTCGGCATATCTGGGTGAGTTCTTTGGTTTATTACAGAGCAGGCTGGACTGTGTTGGAGCTCTAGTAGCTCATTTTAGCTTTAAAACTGATGTGTTTTATAGAGGCATGAATAAAGATTTTGCATTTGATTGACTAAACCTCAGAAAGAGTCCAATTCAGGAAACAATATAAGAGCCCAAATCCTTTTCAATTCAGGAAAACTTAAGTACTTTTCTAAAAGGAATACAGAAAATTGTAGCATGGGTTTAAACCTAAGCACAAACTGCTCAGAAAAATGCACTGGTTGCTTTAATTTTCTTATGGGATGTAGCAAATTTTTGAGAGAGGGAAAAAACTTATTACATGGAATTTTTATTTTTAGAAATAGCTGAAATGCATGAAGTCAGCAAAAATAGTGAGAGATCAGTATTCGCAGAGTACAGGAACAATTACAGAAAATGGACTTCCATTACTTGGAAATGTTTCTTCCATGCAAAATATTATTAGTTTGGGTTTATATACCACTGATTTCCAGCAAACTGAGATTTTGGGTCAGTCAAGACATCTTGGGACAATCTCAGTTGCATATTCTGCATTGTCAACCATTACAGTCATGTATAGGTTGTACTTATTTTTCATTACTCTGCAATATCCCCCCTGTGCATAGTCCTTTAACGCAGTAAACTGAAGTTATGAGGAATAGTTTCTCAATCCGTGGAAAAAGGGCCACCTACCAATCATTTACTGTGTGGAAAATGTGTGCACTTCTACCGTTGACATAAAATAATTGACGTGCAGCAAGTTAAAAATACTGGGGTGTGTACCCATGTGCTGCCTTTTAGACAGATATAAAATGTTCTCTTCTCTCCACAGAAAATTGGCCCTGAGTTCATCTTAGCTTTTATTTTCTCTGAAGTGCTTTATTTTTATTGTGTCAGAACTCTTATGACGGCTCATAAATGTATTATGATTGCAATCTCCTTCAGGTAGGAACAGTGCAAACATGCAAAAATATTCTTCTTGTATGTTTCCCATCTGCCAGCCTGCAGTATGAGTTACACCAATGTGAAACCCTGCCCCAACACCCATGCAAAGTCCTTCAAGAGTATCTTGAGTTTTTGCTAACTTGTAGTTGTGCATTTATGTGTATACACATACATACACATATAATACATGTACTGACTATGTACATATATGTGTGTATACATATATATGTATAGTGTCAGTAAATGACTTTAAATTATCAATTCAGTCACTTAACTCAGGTTTCTAGTCTCATTTGGAATTCTTGGCATGTTCTGCCTGGTATCCAGGTGCCACTCCATAAGGGTATTGTCTCCACTATGTCCTGTGTCAGATATTGCACTTTCTGCAGACATCTCTGATGCCCTAAATAATTGAATGGCCCTGGCTTCTATGTTTCTGATGCTCACTCTCACCCCAAATGCAATCACAGAGGGGATGTATGTGCTCTATCCCTTCCATCTATTGACTTCTTCCCTGCTCTATGCAGCTGGTCACCAATTAGCCCCTGTCACACGTGACTGCACAACTCACTCAGGCTGAAGATCCCAATCTCTCATACCTCGACTGGGCCAAAAATCACACCAGTTACTAGCTAACGTAGCCACAATAAAATGTACAAATGTGAGATAAGGAACAGAAAGATATGCTTAATAAAAACTACTTTAAAAGCATCACATAGGGTCCACAGCTGTCAAAGGGACAACCAAAAGTAGAGAGGATGTGCAAGTGGAGTTTCAGGAAGAAATCTGATGTGGCTATACACATTGGGTCTGTGTAGGCTAGAGTGTATTTTAGGCAGATGTCAGTGGGATGTAGAAGCAAGTTTGTCCAAAGGTAAAACTGGTTGTGAGGAGGGTAAATTGAAAAGGTCTGTGAACTGCAAAAACAGAAAATACAATATTTTTTCTTGCAAACTGAATTCTTCCAGCATAAAATATTCTAAAGACATCAATTATATATGAGTGAGGGGAACTAAGTGTAGGTACCACATGAAAGGAGCTGACTTAGAATGCAAACTTTGCATCCTACTTAATTATAGACTGTACTCTATATATTTACTATATATATTTACTATATAGATAGCATTTATAAGTATAGATGCACACACACAAACATATATATTAGACCACAGGTATTCTGAAATTTTTACATTTAGTCTGTAAGTATTGGTAAAGTAGAACAGATCTGTATTCCATTTCAGCCTGAATTCTGATGCTGCTTAGGGAATTAGTATGTGACACAGAGCAAAGAACCCTTCTCCTTGCAGCATTCCCACCAACATTATTCCTATCTTTAGCATTATTGTTAGGGAGGATTTTGCACACAATGACACAGTTTGAACCTTGACATTTTTTGGTCTTCTACTTATCTTCCTTTCCCATTCCTATTATGAATAATTCAAGATTGATTTTGAGCAGAGAAAATAACTTAAACAAGAAATTTTTATCTTTCTCCATCCCTCCCTTCCAAATCTGCACTTGTTATTGTGGGAAAAAAAGAGTAAAACCTTTAACAAACAAACAACAACAATAGAAAACAAACCCTCTCAAAACCAAAAAAATCAACAAAAGCATACCAGCAAATACAAAAAAAACATAGAATAATTTTTTTAAAATTTGAAAAGAGAGACCCTGTGACATGATTTAACCATTCCTCTGTACCAGCCCCCAATGTCTAACCTGAATATTTTCTTTGTGCTTAAAATTTATATATATTTCCCTATGTTCTATTTTTCTTGTAGCTGTTTCATATTCTCTGACTGACATAATTACTTACAGCAGAGATTTGTCTCAGGCACCTAAATTATGAATCCCAGGGACTATTTTAAATGAGAAAGTGTCCTGATGCTCAGCTTCTTTGAATGTCCCTTATTGTCATGCTGTCCAGAGCACAGAGACTGACAAAAAAGAAAATAAATCACTTTTGTTACTAAACCTTTGCATTCTAATTAAGCACTTCTTACTGAACATCCATCTTTTGCCTCACACCTGGTCACTAGATGTTTTAAGAGTTTTGCATCAAGAGAAATCCAGTCTGCCCTGCCAGATGTCAGGGCAAGGCCATTTCTGCAGAGATTGCTCCTGTATCTCACGGTCCCCTTCCTCTGCCTGGCAGATGGTTCAGTCATGGGGTGACAAGGGTGATTTCCCAGTCTGGAAAACTTTTTTTCATTCTCTTCAGTTTCCTGAGGGCAAAAGGCTAAAACAATGGTGAGGTCTTAGTCACTTTAACAGAATTTCATCTGTCTTGGGAAGGTCTTGCATTTCTAAGAGATAATTTAAATCTGTAATTCTGATGATATAATTAAATCTATAATTCTGGTTGTCCTTGGCCCATATGCCTAGAAAAACCCTACAAAAGAGCCAGTTTAAAAAAATAAAAGTACATAATAAAAGTATTAATTAAGACATTGTAGCCCTGACATCAAGTGAAATATTTATGCAGAGAAGACAAGGGGAGGAATGGACCTATTTTCTCCCAGCTCACAAAACTGAAGGTAGTTGCAGTATTCTGAGTGGACTTCTGTTCTCCTTCATTGTATCATGGTAGTAAATGCCTGGAGAGAGAAACTTCAAGCTATATGGTCAAATATGACACTGTCTGTGATATTATGGAGAGCTGGATTATCTGGATTGGTGACCAGAATAAATCCACACTGGTTTTGGAAAAAAAAAAAAATCATATTGAATGAGGTAGACATGATCAAATTATACTCAAACAATTTACCTGAGACACAAATCTTGGTGCAAAAAACCCCACAGACTTTTGGATGGAATAATATACTCCTCTGAGACAAAGTAATTGCATTGTAAATGCTTGGAATAAAAGAGATAAGAAAGGCAGGTAATAGGAGAAGAGATGTTAAAAGTCATGGATCTGTTGAAGAAAATTCAGAGGACAGTTACAAAAATCATCAGAGGGCTGGAACATCTTTCTTATGGATGCAGGCTGAGAGTTGTTTTTGTTCAGCCTGGAGGAGAGAAGGCTCTGGGAGACCTTATTGCAAGCTTTCAATACTTGAAGGAAGCTTATAAGAAAAATGGGGACATACCTATTAGTGGGGCCTCTAGAAACAAAACAAGGGGGAAATGGTTTTAAACTAAAGGAGGGCAGATTCCACCTAGATATAAAAAGTAATTTTTTTTATGAAGCTGGTGGTGAAAGACCAGAACAGGTTGCCCAGAGAGGCAGTAGATGGGTCTATGATCTATGGAGACATTCAAGATCAGGGAGGACAAGGCTCTGAGCTAGGTGGAAGGTGTCCCTGCTAATTAGAAGGGAGTTGGACCAGATGACCCCTAAAGATTGCTTCCAACCCAAAACCTTCTATGATCCCAGTCTGGGGTTCTGGGTTTTACAGCTGAGTGCCCTTTATCTTTCTACAGCAGCAGTTTATTTGCAGACATAAATGTCTGGCCTTGCGGTGCTGATCTATGTTTTTCGTGGTGTAAGCAGAATGTATGTAACAGAATGTGTCTCTACTTGTTGCATTGGGAGGCTAAGAATGTATCTACAAACTGTCCCTGGAAAGGCAGATGAGCTCCCCACACGTATCATGACCCATTTTCTTGCTGATTGTAATGTTATAGGAGGAATCTGAGGATGTACCTTGGGTAAACCTGGTAACTGTTCTGTGTAACTGCAGAGCTTGTGTTGAGAAAACAGCACAAAAATTATTGCAAGCAGGCCTGCAAACTGATTGTTTCTAATAGGGCTTAGGATCACTAATTCAGTTAGGGCACACAATGCAGGATGAGTTGTAGGTATATACTTGCTCTTTCTGTTTGTCTGTGGATGAAATGGGTAGCACAGAGACACTCATCCTGCGGCTGTGTAAACAGCAGGACAGGAGAGTGCATCCCGTTCCCAGTTCTGGGCTTTCACCACGTCCCCATTCTGTGTATGGACAATGCCTGACAAGATCTATTCCTTTCTTCTCCTGCTGCAAGCCATCACATGCAACAGAAGGGGTCCCAGGCAGGGTCCCTGCAAGCGCAAGCCAAACCTGAGGAACTCAGACTGCAAACTGCAACATTAGAGGGTAGCTGCCTCCAAGCCTAGACAAAGTTCAGCTAAACTTTATGGAGTGATCAGAGCTATGTAAGTAGTAGCTTTCTGCACTGCATAATTTCAATTACTTTTGTTTACTTTTGTTAATTCGATCCTGAAACTTTAAACTTTGTGGGGTTTTAATATTTATTTGTCAAAAACTGAAAAAAAAAATTATTTTCCCTCATTCTGTTTGTCAAATCAAAATTAAAACCAGAAGTTATTAATTTTGAAAATCTTGAAACAAACCGGATTTGAAATTTCTCTCTTCCTTGTTTTTGCCTCTATGGGTTTTTTTTTTTTTTTGCAAATAATTTCCCTTGGATTTGTGAAAAGTCCACTGAATCAGGAATCATTAATATTTATTTGAGATGACTGAAGACTACTGCTTTGCAAATCTGAAGCAGCATATGCGATACGAGATGAATAAGATGCACTCTGCCCCGTTCCCCGCTGAAAGCAGGCACTGCTGGTGTGAGATCCTGCTCCCCCAGGAAGATGGGACTGAAATCTCCGAAGCCCACGACTCTCCCACCTGGAGAGTGTGCTCGTGCTTCCCACTTTATGGGATGCACCTGCCTTGTTTCAGATACCTGAGGTAC
Organism: Hylia prasina; assembly: GCA_013397195.1. NCBI lineage: Eukaryota > Metazoa > Chordata > Aves > Passeriformes > Sylviidae > Hylia > Hylia prasina. The sequence continues at coordinate 86,782 of VYXD01007945.1, forward strand.
CAAAAATGGCTCAGTAACTGTGACTTATAATTACAAAGAACTGATGCCTGAAGTTTGGAGCAAGCCTGTAACCTGGAACATAACTGTGTTTTAGGGAATGTCATTTAACTGCATGAAATGGGCCCAAGTTTGAGAAGATAAGCCTGCTAGAGACAAGTCCAGGAAAAACACAGCATTTATAATGCATCATGAGTGTTTGTATATATGCAACATAATGAAGCCCCAATTTATATTCCAAAATAACTTTTTTTTGCTTGCTCCATTAATTGTTCTAATAATCTAAAGTAAATGGTTGAGAATTAAAGGAAGACATTTATGGTCTCATGTTTATAATGGACCCTGTAAATTCAGCATTATCTCCGTATTTTTCTAAATGTTTATGTACAAATGATTTTCACTCCAGTAACTTCATCATGCATGAATAAAAATATATGCTTAGTTATCAAAAGATAATTAGGTGAGACATGTATGTTTTGTCATAATTAATATTCTGTCAATAGGCTAGATAAGAAAGCTCCAAGGGTTAATGCTTTCCTGCTCTGTATCTAACATTGCCAGTGAATTTCTCTAGCTCACTCCATTAATCCAGTCAGCACAATGGATCAGGTTAGAGATGTGTCTCAATAAATCACTCTCAAGTGCTGGGGGTAGGAGTACCTAATTAATCAGCACTGTCATTATGTTTGACTTGTAGCTGCCTTACTGTGTATGGGATGAGGATTCAGTGTATTTAACCTGCACACACTCTTAAACAGATCTTCAGTAGTGATGTAAATTTTAACCCTTGTATGGAAAGAAACAACCCATGATTCTATAAATGGCAGATGAAATGTTTCTTATTAATAAAATAATCTGCAGGTAATTTATTCTCCTCCCCACATGCCCATACCCCCTTCTTTCCCTAGGGGCCACTAATATCCTGCAGCATTTTATCTCTTTTAACACCAAACTTCTGAAGTTAAATGCAACACTGGAGTTCATCACAATCCCCAGCTGTACCTGATAGCTTTCTCCCTCCCACTCCCCCATTCATCTCCTCTCCCTTTATTCCCACTGTCCCTTGTTTTTAGGCTGTTTGTCCCCAGAGGAAGACTCACAGTCCGCCCTCACTACCCTTTATGTACAGGAGGGCTGCTGCCCCACTTGCACCATAAGCCACAAGTCTCTATCCCCTATTACTCCTTTGCCTCTTTATTCCACAGGCATGCCTGGAATCCTTCCTGGCTCACTCTATTCACTCTCCTCCAGGTATGGACGGCACCTTGCTACCGAAGAAAGATTTTTTTGCTCTACTCTTTCAAATTTTGAACTGCAGTTTTGAACTGCATCTTTCCCAGTGGAAATTTTTATATATTTCCTACCAAAATAATTGTTCTGATATGCCCACTTCCTCTTTGAGTATCTTGATCTTGGCCTTTTTTGTCAAGAATATTCAATGAATATGCATTTATTGGTTTTGCATTATTTTAAGGTCCAAGTGGTAGCTGCCTCACTTGCCATAGTGGAAAGAGATCTCTAGAGCCATCAGTTCATCCTGTCTGGAAGAAAGATTAGCAGTGGCGTGGTGGAGAGCTCACAGTAAATTCCTGTCCATGTGATTTCTGCTCTGCACTGGCATACAAGGCACAGCATGAAGAGTTTCAGGCCATGAGAGGAAGACAGCAGAGAAAATGCTGTTTCTGCTGCTGGTAGCAGGGCAGGCCCTGGCAGCCTGCAGGAGGAGGATGCTGTGAATTCAATTAGCTTGTGGTAATAAGGAAACTGAGAAGATGGTCCCTAAAGTAGAAACATCAGGCTAGGGAATAAAGAAATGCAATAAGAAAACACACACTTGTATCACTGTCTCCAACTTTGTCTATACGTGCACTGAGAAAGTCACAAGCAGATCTGTGAATTTACCTCTGCTTGTAACATGGAATTCTTGGTTTATCTAATTCTGATGTAAGGAGACAATTCTTGTGGGCTTCAGAAGGAATCCATGTGTGCAAACCAGCCTAAATTTTTATCCATTTTCTTTCTATAAAGGAAATAGCATCTACTTTCAAAACACCTACACTAACAATAATATTTTTAAAGGGATTTATTTTATATATTTGGCTACAATGCCACCTACTTTTGATGTGAACAGTATTAACTACATCTTGTACTAACTCAGTACTTAATATCTTGTCATTGTTGAGATGGAAACACTAGTGTGACAAAAAATATGAAACATTCTGAAAGTACAGACCTTAATTTTTTTTCTACTAGATACAACAAAATTGTACTTTGTGACATTAACATTTTCTGTCTCAGTTTCCCTCTCCTTGGAGAAAAGGTGTGTAATCGTTTCACTTTAAAGTGATTTTGAACAATTATTCATAAATGTCTGTGGATACTTCCTGCCAAAGTCTGATCATTCAAGAGGAACCTAAGAGGGAACTTCTGTTCTGAACTCGCTGTATGGTGAACACTAAATGATACAATGTGCTGGATGGTGGGGATAATTCTGACACTACAGACAGGGCCTCCTGCCCATACCAGAGCTGCCCAAAGCCTGTGTTTTATGGAAACTGTTTCTTCAATGAGCGCTGATATCATACACCAGCTTGTGTTCAGATTGCAGAACTGCTTTAGTTTTTTGCACTTCTTAAGTTTTGAATGCTGGACTTGTGCGATCACGATAATCTATAGTGTAAGTGGGAAGTGACAAACACAAAGTAATATTGACATATTATTCATTACTTATTTATGGCACGTTTCATGCCACATCAGCTGCAACAACCTTCCTACCACACTGCAGCAAATGCATCAGCCAGATGTGGGCCACCCTTCAGAGCCCAGGGCCCAGGCCCAGCCTCCACCTCCACCCTCTCTTCCCCATCCTCTGGCAGCAGGATGCTGGCATGGGGTACCACCACAGGCTGCACTAAAAGAGGAGCAAACCCCAGGAGCAACCTCAGGGCCAGAGCTTCTGGAGGAGCTCGCAGGCTCTGTGCAGTAGCTTAGGCTGCTGACACTGACGATATTGGTGACAATTTGTGGAGTGAGATTAGAACAGAGATGAGGAGAAGATTCATCTGTTGCACTATCCATCATCTGCATGTTGCCCCAGGCAATGTGAGCAGGCTGCTGTTTTCAGAGGAGCTGCCATTAGTATGGACCAGCTTTAGGCTTCCCATGGGGCAAAATCACTTCAGTAACTTTTGGCAGTCGGGCTTGGAAATTTTTTTTTTTTGCTTTTTTTGTGCAGGTAGATCAGTAATCTAGTTTTTAGAGTTTCACTTTCATACAAAAGTCCATTTCATATAAGTCAGTGTTAACTGTGGTAAATTCAAAGTGTCAATTAAAACAACCAAACTAACAAAAATGTTTAATTCCTAACATACTTCAAGCACAAAGACAATAAACAATTAAAAAGAAGCTTATTTGTTTCTCCACTCTAGTGTCACTTTCATAAAACAGCCTTTGGTTTTACGCTTAGAGTTTTTTTCAATGAGTACTTGCATCACTTTTTAAACATTTTATAGAGATATCTTTTTGCCTCTTAGTCTGAGACTTTTTCCAATCTCATTCTCTTATATTTCACCTTTATATCATCATGAGCCACCAGTTACCATCTTAATGTCTATGTACAGTTCTTCAGAAAAAAGTCAAAACCCACAGATTTGCACATTGTTCATTGTAGATGATATTTATAGATACACCACTTACTGCTGTAATGCTAGATACAGAGCTCATGTCACATATTTTTACATCATTGCTGTAGGAGAATGTTACTTTCAGGTTCAGTAGGAAATATCCTTTTAGTATTATTTCCCCCTAATACTCAAGAGCCAGAACCAGAGCCCAGGAGTATTTTCTTTGAATTATTGCCTACCCTACAGACTTTATTTATAGCTGTGATCCAAACTTTAGTCATTGGTTGTAAATACATTGTTCATGCGAGTTGAAATAATGCACACAGTTTGCTGAACTAAATCCTTCTAGGAAAGGCTGTACATACACGCCTCATTTTATACTCCCAATTCTCATTTCCCAGAAAAAATTCCTTGTCATTCTTTTCTCCTGATGATTTTTCATGCTTATAGTCCCTTCTGTCTTTGCTTCAGAAGATCTTTCATCCATTCATAGCATCTAGTTGAGGTCAGCTGCTTCCTATACATTCTCATTACCTTTGCACCAACAAATATAAACAGGTTCATCTGTATTCCAGGCAAATAAACAAAAAACCAAAAAAACAAAAACAAAACAAAACAACCCAAAAAAAAATTTCAACTGCTATTTCAGATTCCAGTTTTCCCTGTGCAATCTTTGTGGAAGACAGGAGAACTTTATTTTTGTTAGTCTATACATGGGTTTGTCACTAATTTGTAAATGAGTTTCAACTGGAGAGTCAGTTGACATGTGACTGTAACATGAATTATTCTTAAATAGATTTGAATACCTGGATTGCAGAAGTTTTACCAATCTCATTTTCACAGTCTGTGTAAGGCTTTTCAGTTCATTTGCTAAATACTACCTTGAGAGGTTATCAGCCGCCACCTTCACTGTGCAATGTCTGGTATCACTGCAGAATTCACTTACTAATTCACTTAGATTAGATAGCATTAGAGTTGTGAGTTTATCAGAGGGAGCAGGCCAAAACTGTGTTCCTTAAAGGCAAAAACATGCTACTTAACTTGAATATAGCTGATTGCCAGACAACTGGTGTATGCTAAGGGATCAGTATGTCTTCTAATAAAATATTACCACCAAAAGACTAACAGAAAAAGCACTTTGTGACAAAGCCAGGTAATTTTCTTTCTTACGATACTGTAAATCTCAAGGAACTCCACTGGAATTAAATACCTTAGATTTACACTACCCTTTTGTATTTCTGTCCTAGTTCTAGATGTCATATCTACCCTAAAACCAGTCCTCTTACTCATCTTTCACTTTAAGTTCACCTAAAGAGAAAGAGAAAGCTTGCATAAACTTTTCAGTTATCACAAAATCACAGAATCTGCTGAGTTGGAAGGGACCCATCAAGATCATTGAGTGCAACTCCTGGCATTCACAGGAAACCCCAGGAGTCACACCTGCACCTGAGAGCATTGTCCAAATCCTCCTTGAACTCTGTCAGGCTGGTGTTGTGATCACTTCTCTGGGGAGCCTGTTCCAGTGCCCAGCCACCCTCTGGGTGAAGTTTTTTATAATATCCAACCTAAGCCTCTCCTGACACACCTTCAGGCCATTCCCTTGGGTGTTGTCAGTGGTCACCACACAGCAGAGATCAGTGCCTGCCCCTCCTCTTCCCCTCACAAGGAAGTTGTAAGCGCAGTGAGGTCTCCTCTCAGTCTCCACCAGGTTAAACAGACCAAATTACCTCAGCTGCTCTCATAAGGCTTCCCCTCAAGGCCCTCCACAATCCTAATGATCCTCCTTTGGACACTCTCTAATAGTTTCCTGTCTCTCTTACACTGTGGCACCCAAACCTGCCCCCAGGCCTGGAGGTGAGGCTGTCCCAGCCCAGAGCAGAGGGGACAATCCCCTCCCTTGCCCGGCTGGCCCTGCTGTCCCTGATGCCCCCAGGACACGCTTGGCCCTTCTGGCTGCCAGGGCACTGCTGGCTCATGTTCAACTTGCCATGGAGCAGGAGCCCAGGGCCCTTTCCATGGCACTGCTCTCCAGCCTCTCATTCCCCAGCTTGTCTGTGCATCCAGGGCTGCCCCATCCCAGGTGCAGGATCTGGCACTTTCCCTCGTTAAAGTTCATATGGTTGGTGATTGCCCATCTGTCTGGTTTATTGAGGTCTCTCTGCAGGGATTCTCTGCTCTTGAGGGATTTGATAACTCCTCCCAATTCAGTGTCTAATCACACCAAGAAAAGGCAATATCTGAGCTAAATACCCACTGATTTTCAATCCTGAAAAATTGGTGCCCATAGAAAGGAAAGCTGTCAGATAATAGGAAATGGAGGCAACATTTTTAGTTCCATGCTAGATAAAATGACTATCTTTTGTATATATTTTTTAAAATTTATTTTTGCTTTAATAATTATAGAAAAGTGAATCTGTTCTAGGAGCATTTATCTAATTCATATATTTTGATGTATATTATTGTTACACTATGTAATCCTTGAGAAAATTATTTAAATGGATGTTTGTCACTTTGGTGTCTTCTATCACCAGTTAAATGATCCAAAGTCAAACTCATAACTCATTGAATGTTCTAGAAGACCTTTTAAAATGTTTTATATTATCTGGCACCAGAAAATAAAAATCTAAACTTTTTTTTGACGTGATTTCTATTCAAACTAAAGGACTTTCAAAATGGCATGAAGACAGGCATTAGGATGAAAAGTTGCCATTTAATTCAAACAATGCACATTAGGCCATGGAGATTGACTGACCTGAAAGCTATTACGCTGAGAAAAAGAAACAAGATGCTTCCCAGTTACCCAACCCAAGAGTCCTGATTCCACCTACTTATTTAGTGTAAGGAGGTTTGTTCCATATGCATATCAAGTCTGGGTTTAGAGCCAAAATAAGATTAACCTAGAAGATGCAACAGAATTCACTTTAGTTGGGATCATTGTCATGTTCCAAAATACGTTATTGTAATGTAGATATAAAATGTTAGTCTAAATACCAGAAAGATGCAAAAGCTTGTTTTTTTCATTTGTGAAAACACAAATATGGAAGGGAGGGTATAAAACTTTAAAATTTTTATATATAATACAAAGAAAAGTTGCCAAATCTTGGCAGCTTGGAAGCTCGTATTCAGTTCTGTTGCAACAGCTGGGCAACAAGATAAATTCCCTTCCTCCCTTCCTCCCTTTCTTTCTCTTTCTCTTTCTCTTTCTCTTTCTCTTTCTCTTTCTCTTTCTCTTTCTCTTTCTCTTTCTCTTTCTCTTTCTCTTTCTCTTTCTCTTTCTCTTTCTCTTTCTCTTTCTCTTTCTCTCTTTTAATCCTTTCTCCTTCCATCCTAACAAGAATTTGATTGTTGACATTACATAACTGATGTATTGCAGTCCTAAATACACATAGGAAACTCACAACCATATTCTAACAAAAAAAACAGTTTAGACCAATGAAATATTGCAGCTCAGTAATAAGAAACAGAGTGAATGCCTTTCGTTCCAGCTTTATTTTTTATACTCTTTACAGCTGTTCCACTTATAAACAAGAACTTCAGTACATAAACAGAGACTAAACATAATAGAATGACAAATTAGTTCCCTCAGAACTGATTATGTTTCTTTTTCTTATTAATTTTTATTAGTGTTGAATATTGCATGTTTAATCCATACTGAAAGAACTATGTAAAGTGGCTGGCCATTTATCTAGCAAAAATTGTTCAACATATAGAGCCCACAGAAAACCTTAATTTGCTAATAATTCTCAGTGAAAAGGGGAAGAATAGAAGAGAAGCAAGTCCAGCTTTAACTGGAACAAAACTCTTTCATATTCAAGCTAATTGCAGGGAAAACAGTCTATTCCAGTCTTTAAAATCTGGCGTCTTCATTTTCCAAATATTTATTTGTACTGCACATGAGAGGCTTTATGAAAGAAAGCGTTCTAAAAGCTGGAGGAGACATTCAGGCTGAACAGTAGTTTACTTATAATTTACAGACTTGTAGTACTTAATATATAATGCAATAATCTATGCTGTGCCATTTGTCATTTGGACTAGGCCACAGATTATAGCTTAGGGCAGTGCATCTGTGCACAGATCAGGCAGGAAATGGCCTAAAATCTTGAACAGCTGAGCATGATGTCTCAGTGTAGTTGCAAAATTCAACCTCTGCTCCAGAGGTCACTGCATGCTTCAGTCATGACAGCCCAAATTGTTAAGCATGTGACTAATATGCATACAGAACACAGGCTGCCTAGTGTCTGCTGCAAGCTTGATGGCTGGTTAGCGGCTAGTCTTAATCTTATGTGACAATCCTACATAGGAAGTGCTGGGTGGGTGACTAAATGGAGCATATTGATGTCCCACTGGGTGTAGCCCCTGTTGTTTTGACAAATTCTCCTTAGCATTTATCAATCAGGCCTACAATGGGGAGTGTGCTGAATATCTAATTCAGACATGCTAGTCAGGACTAATAGAGCAAGATAGCATGTTATTCAATTTGTACTTGTTAGTGATGTCCCACTGTCACTGGGCAATTTACCTTCACACTTCACAAATGAAAAGAGAAATTTGCTGGGCTTCAAACACTTACGTGAGTTACAAGCAAAATTTTAATTAGCATGTCATTACAGCAATAATTTATTGCTTCTTTCTAGTGTCCTAGCACCCAGATTGCACTTTTCCTTTTTTTTTCTTCTTTAAGGAAAGATGTGCTTTAAAATTTATGGGGCAGGTACTTGAAACAAAAATAAAAACCAACCCTGCAACAATTGAAAAACTGCATGGTAAGATACATATCAAAATGCATTATTTTTTTAAGCCTAAAAGAGATTTATAACTTTATCACTTAAAGGAACCTTTTGAGCTCTTCCCTTACCAAGTATTAAGGGATTCCATAAATGTTGTCATTTAAAAGTCTTATTTTAATTAATTTTATAATTACTTGAAAGAGGAATTTTCATGTATTTCCCAATGAAGTATAAAGAATCAGGGGAAAGACAAGAAAGGGTGTGTATCACGTAGAAAATAGTCAATCAAACCCACATTTTAATTATATCTACATAAACATCAGCGGTGAGTTTTCAGTAAACACTCATGCCAACAATTAAAGAAAACCTAATTTTGGTAAATAAAGGATTTGGTAAATAGAGGTAAACTCATTCTTTAGTTGAAGTCAATGAAAAGAACAGATTAGTCTCTAGAAGAGTTTGGGAAGTTCAGAGCATCTTACATTGCCATTGAAGTTGAAAAGGGCCTGCTCTGCACTTTGAAGAGCTGGCTCCTGTGGCCTTTGATGGTATTGTATTTATTTGTATATCTTGGTTCACATACTTATTTTTCTAAATTGCAACCCACAATTGATAGAACACAAAGATACTCGGTGCTTTAAGAGAATTAGAGGACAAAATGCAAGCAATCTGCATGAAGCAGGGGGGAGCTCGGGGACGCTTTAAATTCTTCAGATAAAAAGCAGTGTGAATTAGTCAGGGTGGATGCCATGTTCTACATTGCAGGATGCAAGGCAGCTCTTCAAATGCCCACTTGCTGCCTCTGTGCACATTGCTCAGAATCACAGCCATGCTTCCATGAGATATCTTGTAGCAGATTCTCTAATAAACTGATGAATAAGCCATTAAAAGAAATGTGAGCAAACAGATCACCTTGGGAGGTTTATAGAGATGGCTGCACATGATAGAACACTCTGCCAGGTTCTCAGAGAAGCAAAATTAATTTGGTTCCAGGACATCAGTGATACCAGATATTAAAGGAGATTTTCTTCTTATTATTTTATACAAGCAATCTATGGAAATAAATATGAAAATAGAGTATTAGTTAAAAAAAGAGCTTGCAAAATCAGGCCTACTGTTTGGTATGTACAACACGTTAGAGGAAAGTTAATGAATTGAGGAGTTTAAATAGACCAGGAAATGTAAATTTCTGCTGCTAGAGGTTATGGTACTTCATTGGTTTCAACACTCTGAAAGAAAACAGTGTGATTTCACAAAGAGCTCATAAAATTTAAGGGAAACTTTTGCCTTGAGTTATTTTCCTTGGTGACAATTCTTTTTCCCCTTGGCAGGTCCTTTCAGAGTAACAATATATTTTGGTGTTGGTTTTGGTCTCCTTTACATCAGTTCAAAGGCAAAATCACCCTGTAGAGTCTGACTTAAACTCATGTGGAATTTGACTTACAGATGTTACTCATGGATCAAAGTCCCATGGCTCCAGGGCAGGCAGTATGCTGCAGATGGCAGAGATACCAAGCCATTGGTCATGGCTGCTTGAGCAGGAGATGACTCCTACAAACACCACTTGGAGTCCTGTAGCAGCAAGGAAATGCCAGGTAAGACTTTGCAAAACAGAGAAAAGCCTATTTTTTATTTCCATGCCCTAGTGCTGATTCTGCCCCAGCTGAGAGGGGAACAGTGGCAGGCAGACTGTGAAGTCAATACCATCAATATGGAGAAATCTAAGAGCTTGAGAACCACCAGAAAACTATAACCATGGCCACAGCAAAAACTGGGGTGGCTACCACTTTTTAATGTTTTGTTAGCTCTTCCCTCACTGGCAAGGGTTTTTTTCCTTTCTCTTGACATATCCAGACATTTCAGAATCCAACTGCTATAAGCAATGTATATGCAAATGCAGTAAAATAATGCAAGTTTTCTTAGGTTTTCTTGGCCAATTTTTTTTTTTGGTTTTTTTTTGTTTGTTTTGTTGGTTTGGGTTGTTTTTTTTTTTTTAGTTCTACTTACTGCATAACTCACAAAAAAAAAATAAGGAAACGTATTAATATATGTTATATTATTACCTTATTTTCTATTTTCTTTCCTCTCTCTGCCTCTATTCCCACTCCCAGTGTGTCTGTGTCTGTTGTCCACAGAGTGAGTGCTCTGCTTCTCTGGTCTTCACAGATTTTACTAAATCTTCCCAAAGATTTACTGCTCTAGAAGGCTCACAGACACAACCCTTGCCAAGACGATATTTATTATTATTAGGTGGTAATTTATATCTTTTACAAGTCAACGTTTTTTCTGTACTATTCTGTTGTTTTTTTCTTTTTTTTCTTTTTTTTTAATGGTGGAACACCAAACCCGAATCCAAGTATTTAACTATATGATTATTCTTAAACATATTCTCTTTTTCCTATGCATCTCATTCAAGTGTCATCCTCCTTACTTTGAAACATTTGTACAATTCCAATATGTTTTGTTGCCTTTCATTCAAACCTGCATACAGGTAGCTTTAAGTAAAATTTTCCCTGATAATAGTGAGGGGAGGTAGATTTTCTCTACCAAGGTTACCAGGGTTCTGAAAATTATTTCCAGTTGTAATAGATAGCTGTAAATCTCAACAGCGGAAAGATACTTTATTTTCTTCTGAAAGAATCTTTTCACTGAAAGGAGTACCAAGTACTCTGTTTAAGGGAGAGTACATTGTCAAGAGCTTAAATACGCAAAATGCAGTTATTTGGATCCTAGTGTTGTGCATTTGATGAGATAATATTTAAAGCATTAATCAGAGAACAAATGAAACCAGTGACTTCTCCAGTGATTCAGCACTGTTAAGTGATAATTTTCTAGCATCTGAAAATATTTCCTGGGACTGTTTAATTTACTGAAATTGCTGCCCTCTTCCTACACCAGGTACTTGATGCTGTTCTTAGCAGCGCTCGAAATCTAGAAGAAAAGAGACTCAAAACAATTTGTTTTGTCATCTAAGTAAAGAGCAAAGGTTCTGATAGGGGATAAGACGTCAAACAAGAAAAGTCATGGGCTACAAGAGGGGAAGACTGTAATTTTACTGGCAGTGTTATTCATGAAGGTAAAGCCAGTCATTATGAATCACTTTCTTAATATGTAGTGTTTCTTCTGACGGATTATATATTACTTGAATAGCATCCGTCTTCGGCATTTCTTAAGAAACAGTCTAATTCCTTTAATGGTGTTCTGTAACAGCAATGTGAATAGTCATCTAATAGTTTTGGAAGTTTATTTAGCTTGTCAAATAAATTAAATCAATATCTAAAAATTGGGAACCGTGCACTTTCCTTAAACCCCATTTTATTCATGATATAACTAGAAGACTGTAGATTGTTCCTCATCATCATTGGACATACTCCGCATTAGATTTTGATCTGAATTAACTGCTATCCAAAGCAATGGACTTGCTACTCACCTAGAATTTTCAGACAAGCTCATTTTTTCCAAGTGAAGATGAGCACCTTTAACATATCAATTTATGGATACCACGCAGGTATCTTCCCTTAAGTCACATCTGAGACTTGGAACGGTAAAACAGAAGAAAAAAAGAGGCCAAAATACAGAAGTAGTAGGCTTTTGGGGAAATATTTATGAAATAAATTTATTACACTTCTAGGTGACCCCTCATTTTTTTTCTACACATATGTTTTTCCTAGGAAAACCTTAATCTGAAACTGAAAGACATTATTATGAAACCAAATACTAAAACTCTTTGTGTTCTAAAAAAAATGTATAACAATAATGAGATATATAGAAACATGGGGGGCTTTAATCTTCATAAAAATATTCAGAAGTTGGCTATAATTTCATTAGTTTTCACATGTTATTGATAATCTCCCCTCTTTTTCTAGACATTTAATTGAGTTTAACTACTAAGTGAGATGAAAATGTGGAAGGATTCACCAAGACCAGGATCTATCTAACCAAGAAGAACTAACACTAAATTAAATTCAAGGCACTAGACAATGTAAAAAAACCCAAAAAAACCAAACAAGCCCCAGTCAACTCAAGGAAAACTTACTGACTTATTCTTGGTTTACCCATTTTATGTTTTTCCCTCCACCCAGATGAAAAAGTTTTCATTTTAGCTTCAGGTTAAATCTAACTCTGTAAAAAACTGCTGTCTTTATGACTTCTCAGTTTCTCTTCATGACATCTTAATATCTCAATACTTCCCACAGTAAAAACATTTCTTTATACTGGGTTTAACTTCTTCAAACCTAGATATTTCTATTGTCTAAAAAAACTGAAAAAAAAACCCAAGTGAAAGAAATTGAGGTATTCTGACAATTTCTAAACTGACAAGTCTAGTCACGGAAAATAAAAACAATTTCCTCAATATTAAACTAAGGATATATACCCCAGTCTAGAAAGATGAACCTAGACGAAATATTTCTGCTGAGAACCATGTGGAAAAGAGCTAAGAGCAACTTTTGTCTTTGCTTCCTATATAACATCATCATTAGAGCATCTATTTCATGTTCGTCTTTTTAAATGTGCAAACATTCATATGAATAGCAGTCAGAGTCACTCCATATTAATAGGGACCCTTTCTGTATTCCGTGGCTGCCGCAACACGACACGAAAGAATTTCACAAGGACACAGTGATGAGCAAAGCAGGAAAAAGCCCGAGTTTATTTACAAAACTCAATTTTATACATTTCCAAAGGTGCCTGTGGATTGGAGGATGAAATCCCACCTCCCAAACCACATTGGTCAAGACAACTGTCAATCAACTTTCTCCTCCTACCTAAAAATGTGTAAACAACGAAGGACAGTTAGGAAAACAAAGCTATTGTTTATAGTAAAAGTGTGGGAAAGTAGAAATTTTAATTCCAATATGAAAGACAAATTAGAAGGCTTAGAAAAATCCTCAAAACCAGGGTGACACATGGTGACTTCAGAATGCCCAGAGCAGTGACAGTCTGTTTGCATTCCATCATGCCCTCAGGGTTGCCCTGCTCAGTACCTTCCTGTACTTGTGTATTACCCTTCCAACCTCTTTTTCCTCTTCTTTCTTCCATCCTAAGTACCTCTAATAGAGGACTTTCAGATCCTGCAGCTGATTTCCTCATCAGAAGAGCAAGTGAGCATTAGGCAACAGCAGTAAGAACCCCCAAGAAGAAAATACCAGAAAGCATGTATCTTAGTATTTGCACGGAATGCCTTTCCAAAGTCTTGTCTCACAGACTTCCTGAGCCACTGGTAGGCACTGGTTTTGCATTTAAAAATAATATTTATTTATTTATTTATTTATTTATTTATTTATTTATTTATATAATTTCCTTATAGCTTCACGCTTTAATCGGCTTTTAAACAGAAGACATGTCTTTTTGTGCATGTCTCATTCTCAGTTAAATAGAGTCTGGCCAGAGATATAGAGGATATCAGAAAAGGCTTCTATAGATATTAGAAGCAGGGGAAAGACAATGGAAAATGCTACCCACTACAGAAGGAACTCAGAGACCTGGTGACCCTACAAGCTTACAAAGAAAAGGCTGAGGTTCTCAATAGCTTCAGTGCCTAAGGCAAGTACTCCAGCCATGTCACACAAGCTGAGAAAGGCAAAAGCAGAGATGGGGAGAATAAAGACCTTAAGCCCACTGTAGGAGAGGATCAGGGCCAAGGTGGTCCACAAAGCTACTAAGCCACTCTCCACCATTTTTTAAAATTATGGCAGTCAGGTGAAGTCCTTGGTGACCACAAAAAGGGAAATATAGCCCCCATTTTTAAGAAGTGTGATGCAGAAGACCAGAAGAACCACAGACAAGTCAGTCTCTCCCCTGTGCCAGGAAAAGTCCAGATTCTTCTGGAAACTATGCTAAGGCACATGGAAATCAAAAATGTGATTGGTGACAACCAACATGGCTTTACTAAGGGCAAACCATGCCCGGCAAATTTGGTTGTCTTCTATGACAGGATTATAGCCTTGGAGAAATTCATGAATGAATTTTCACTACTTTGTGGGGTTAAGAAAAAGCCACCACTACCTTAAAAGGAAGGAAGGGATGATGGAGGAAAAGGGATTCACATCCTCTTTCAGCTCCATACCTTCTCAAAAGAAAGGAGAGAAAAGCTCTCCGTCAATACCAAGAGAGTAAGAAACCTTTCTAAAGTCACCTTTAGAGGGATTTTATTTAGGTACAACTTCACTTAATGCAAGAGATAAAGAGTTGGGGTTTCTACGTGGAATTGAAATTTCTTTCTCAATAGTTCAGGACTCTTTTCACTTTATTATTTTATGACTGTTTTCCCAATAAATTGTCCCAAGAAGTTGTCCTATGATGTGTGAAAAAGGAGTTTTCTAGTGCTCTGTGATGCCAGGGCATCATATCTCAGACTGCACATGATTTCATAGTACCACAACAGTGGAAATTTGAGATGCCACATTATTTAGAGATACTCACCAACACTGTGCTTTACAAAGGCACTTCCAGGCAAATCAAAGATCATAGGAAACTAAACTGAAACAATCAAAATGTGAAAAAGAAGGAAGTGAATGTCAAGGTAGATGGAGAAGTGAGAGATTACACTAGAATAATTTACATTTTAAAGTGGACTGAGATGTACTGTAGACTAGATAAGATTCATATGTAAGTCTTATTTGAATTAAATCAATTGGCACATCCTTACATTTAAGTAAATAAGCACAAGTAATTACTGTGAGTGTTTAGGGATTGGGAATATGATAGAAGCTTTTTGCATTAGTCCATCCTTCATATCTATCTGTGATTTTTGACATAAGGTGTATTGTAATTGTTTGCAATTTTTTAGAAAGTAAGCATTTATGAGATTTAGCAGTTCACTGTGATCAAGAACATGTGATTTTTATGTGAAAAAATTATACTCGTATACATGAACTGTCTGGTTCAGAGGTACTGCTGGGAATTATATGCATAAATGCCTGTAATAACCTAGTCAGTCACCCATAATTTGAGAAGTGATATAGCAGAATGGAAACAAGGTGGGAAGTTATCAGCACAGTCCTTAATTTTCACTGATTTCCTTGAAGACCTGGGTTACAATCTCAAGTATTGATATTTGAATAATGTTAAATTGCTTTCTGTACAATTTGATTACCCAGCTTATCTTATATGATTTAAGAATTTATAAAGTAAATGTATACATTTTCTTTGTGGGGAGGCTGAAATCAGAATCTGAAAGTTTCATGGCACGGAAAGTTTCATTGAAGAGGAAGGATCAAGTACATTTTAATGCCAAGACCCATGTGAGCCTTCACACCTGTACAATTAGTTATTAAATACTTTGCTGTAGTTCTTTCCCAGTAATTATCTCTTCAGGCTTTGTGAAAAATTAAATACTCCAGCTCTTCCTTCAGGAGCTCTTTTCCATAATAAGGGTTACATTGTTTGATGAGGAACTAGAAATACAGTTACGCAGTTTATGTCTATGGTATTCACAGGCTACCAAGAGATCCCAAGTGAAACTGAATGGATGATATTCTCCAGACTATTTATCCCTCTTCCTAATTCAGTTAAGCTTTTCAGCAATCTTCTCAAAGTCTTCTTCAAATCCTTAAGACTAAGGAGAGAAAATTACCAAAACAACAATCCATTTGTGGAAAATGTTAGTCGGAAAAGTATCAGATTCAACATATAAATTGTTCACAGTCATGACCAGCTCTTTTAATGACTGGAGGGAAGATATTATGGAGGTCTTTCATGGTCAGGTTGTTTCAGTGATGAGGCTGATACATCAGCAACTGATACCTATTTGCCATGCAGACTAAGTAAGTAACTTGGCACTACTGCCCTTTCTCTGACTTTTGCTCTGTGGAAAAAGGAGAGGGAAGAGATATCAATGAATATTTATCCCAGTCTAACAAAGATATGTTTATCTATTACTGTGGTGGAATCCACACACACTTGAGCAGAGATAGGATTTTATAACTGTGATTTCACACCATCAGTGTTTGAAGTAAAAGGCATTATAAAAAGGTAAAATATACATTTCACCATAGCACATTATATTTTTATTGATTTGAGCTTCCAGCAAAAACTAATTTAGTCTTTATAAATCAAATTTTTAAAAAGCTCTATCTCCCTTCTGCTTGTACTATGCTTCTTGGACTGTGTTGTCAATGTGATTTCAGTTTGCATTTGTGGTCCCTGTATGCATAAAGCGTGGTCCTTTACAGCTTCTTCCATGAGAGACAGATTTTTATGCATTTGAATCTATTTTAAAGGACCTAAAGGACATGTCTGATGTCTTGTTGAAAAGTCAGGATTTACACTTTCTTAAATGTTTGGTCAGAATTGTGGAACAGTGACTGAAAGCAAAGGAGATGATAATGTCACAATGAACTTCAGGACTATCTCACATAACTCAAGATCAAAAGACAAATTGTTATCTCATTTTCATAATTCATACAAATTTACCAAATAGTAGCAACAACTTGCTGTATAAATTTAAAAACTTTTTTTTTTGAAAATTTACATTTCACTCACACACTGATCATGAATTCAGGGGCTATGCAACAACTTAAGCAAGGCTGAAATATATTCAAGCTTACTGCTATTGGGAAGTCACTTGATGTACAATTTCTTTAAAACAAACAAAAAAAACTTCTAAAGAAAGGACAGCAATATCCAGGCCTTCATGGTTTGTAATTTTAAAACTATTAAATACATTTACTTATTTTTCTCTCTGTACTCATCTTTCTATTTTTTTCTTGTTTAAATTGTGTCTGGGCTCTCTGCCTGACCTTCTTTCAAAATTATATGTATGGGTATATTCTTGATTTTAAAATTGCAGAAAACTTCTTTTGTTTTGCTACTTTTGTATTAATAAAAATACTTTTTTTGTGTTTTTCTTAAAGTGTAGCCTGTACATCTGCAGTGCAAATGTGAATGATGAAATAAAGGCAATTTTCTTCTAGTGCATGCCTTTTCCTAAAAAAAATCCCAAAACAAAACAAAACAAACCCCTCCCCCACAAAAAAACCCACCCAACTCTTTACAAGATACAAGACAAATGACACAAAAGTGAAAGGGCACTGATACAAACTGGATAGGCTTACAACATAATTGAATTAAGTCCTGTGTGCCACATATGATCACAAAGCAGGGCCATGTCTTGAGCACTCTGAATGTAGGGAGGCTGCCAGTCAATAAAAAGACCCTTTAAACTGTTTAAATGCATCATGAGCATGTGCAGAACACTCCTAGCTAACAGGTGGCTGAATAAAACTCAGCTGGTGTTGCACAGGGCTATAGCATTGACCTTCTTTAGGATAATTTCAGCCCTCTTAAAAAAAACCCCAAAAAACAAAAAAAACAACTGTTACTGTACTTGGTGTAGTGGAAACAATTTAAGGATGAATAATTTCTTTTAGCCCCTTGAGGCACCGGTGGCTCGCTCTCGCTCTCGGCTCTCTCTCCCTTTCTGTGTCTCTCAAGTGAATTAACATAAAGGAACAGTGACAACAGCAAGCTGAAAAGCGTAGCTGGTGGGAGGATTAAGTATATCATTGAAAGGAATTATGTTGTAAATGACTGGGAGGGGTAGGGGCTTCTGTTCCTTGGTCCCATCTGGTCTTTAAAGAATACCTTGTTGTAATTACCCCCAGATGGCTTTGTGCTACACTGGGTCTGGACAGCCAGGTGCCACTGTACCCTGCTGGGTGTGATATTCATTGCTACATGCAGTGACAAAAATGGACTTCATTGCAACCTAATTTCTTCCAGGGTATTACACAAATATGGAATGAATGTAGCCTATCAAACAGGAGCTTAGTGTGCCAGGAACTGAAGCTGTCAAACGTAAGACAAGACTGCCTTGTTGTTTCACTTTTAACAATTGTCTTGAAATATGGAAATATCAAAAATTTACAGCGTTTGTCTGCTAATAAATATATATTATATCATATTATCTATTTTTCCAGAAGCTGAAATGCTCAAATTACCCAAAGGCAATTGCTGGAAATGGTAGAATCACAAAAGCCTCTAACAAAGTCAGTTTTTCGACAAGATTTGCTGTAGGCTAAGTTTGGGCCCAATCCTGGAAGATGTCAGTACAGAAAACTTTTTCTCTTCATTCCCAGCCTCAGGCTTGTGCTTCTATCCCAGATGAAAAATTTTCTGCTTTCTTTCATCTCTTTTTATTGATATTGTTTCCTTTATCTCATGTAGTTCCTGGCAATTTTACTTCCAAAATCATACCAGTCTTATATTTTCAAATCGTCCTCGAAAAAGAAGTTATGAAGCTGTTCTAAAAGAATCATTATTACTAAACAACATGACACCTTTTGTCACAAAAGGGAAAATAGAAGAGAAGTGTGAGGAAAAATAGGAATACAGGATTCAAAGTCAAGTCTTGCTGTGAAACAACTAAATGTGTTTTGAAAAGTGGGTGGTCAGTACTTCTTTCCTCACTGAAAATGCATGAAGATGCCATAAAGAGTAAACCTCTTCCCAGCTCATCTGCTTCCTGCTTTGCCACACACCTGCCCACATCCCCCATGCCTGTATAAGCCCATGTATGCAGCTTCTTCTTCATGTTTTGTACAGCTCGTGCACAATTCCCTGTTCTCCAGCTACACTGCCAGTGGCACCAAGGTGTGGAATGGCTCTCCCAGCAGTGCTTGGTCACCACAATGCCAGCAATAGCACCAGCTTTTTTTCTGAGGTCTGAAGGGAATGAAATGATGATTGCCTGCCTCTTGCGTCTCTATTTAACCTAACAATGCCAAGATTGTCTTTCCCCAGCCTTTCTGCACTTTCCACCATGTTTCATAATCAGAGGAGATGCAACTCTGTGACAGCTGGTTTTCTGCTGCGAGTTACATACGTGCTCAACAGATATTAGTAACTTGTGAAAAAGACACTCCTTACATCTTTACCTGTGGAAATGTATAAACAGAATCATGACTGAGTCACTGGCCTGCTTCATTACTTTCATCTGGTTAGTAATGTAATTCTGAGAGAAGCGCCTGGTTGGTTTTTGTTCTAAGACTCCTTTATTCTGTCCAGAAAATGCACATTTTAAAACGGTAATATTTTCTGAGAAGGAAAAGGAGTCTTAAAGTACAGAAAAATCAAATTTTCAAAACATAATGACATAGTAGTTTGAGGCTTTTAAAATTGTGTCCAACTAAAACCTATATCAAAATATAACTCCTCTACTTTAAATCACCAGCTAAATTTTAAAAAATTCTTAGCAGATAATTATGGTCTCCCATTTTTGTAATTCAACCTTCTTTTTTTACAGGGAACCTTTGATTTTACTAATTGCTAGTCACTCAGACATCAAATCAGTCACATCAAAAATAAAATTTTTCTGCAAGATTTTTCACTCATTCTCTGTGACTTGGACAACATAATTTTATGAAGTGTCCCTGATCAGCTCTTTTTCACCTTTTCCAGGAAGTTCAAATTCATCTGTAAAGCCTCAATGTCATCTTCCATCACCATTAAGAATACTTTCAAAAGGAATAAAAGTGTTGTCCCAGAAACAAGTGCATTAGTCAATCCAATCATTTACTATGAAAAATGATGGGACAAATTTTGACATTAGAGACAAGGTCAGATTTATGCTGACTTAGTACTGTGTAGTGGCAAGTTTCTACGTGTTGATCAAGAAAGATATGTTTTCTCTTTCTCAGTCCCTCCCTCCCCATCTCCCTTTCTTCTACTTCTTTGTGTTTATATATTTATATAACTGAGGGAGAAAATCCCATATATTAGGCAGCTACAATCATAATATTCACCCTGCTAAAATTATCGAAAATATAGTTTGTGTGTTTTTCAAAAACTAAGGCAAATCTAAGAAATTTATCAAAGTCAGTTTATTTTTATATAAGAAAGTGATGTACATTCCTTAAATTAATGAAAATGAGCTCCATAAGAGTCAGACGTGGTTTTGAAAACTAATTTTAGTCCACATAAACTTAATTATGTGCATGATTTCTAACACATGAATATAACTTAACTACATAGAAATGGGGAAAATATCAGTTCTGGATTTGAGAGTGTTATATTGTTATGTAATTGGAGTAACTAATTGGAAGAATGAAGGTCCCTAATCCTCTGTTCTGCCATCAATGAGATCCAATCAAAAATAAGAATTATCTCAAGTTTGCATATGAAATACAAGGTCTAGTTTGAATTTAAGCTTTGCTTTGTCACCACTGCCAGCTCCATATTTCAAGCATCTCCCATAAAAACAAAAACCATGACAAGGCTCCATCAGACTGCAAAGCTCTCATTTCTCAGCTTCTGCCTTCAAACCTACTTCTGGACAAGAAATCTGATGAAATATTAGCAGTTCATGTCCCACTGAAGAAACTATGTGCAATTGAAGAAAAAAAGACACTCCCAGTGCATTGTTAAAAGTATTTTGCCCCTCCACCTTCTTCACATTTGAGAGGTTTTTGGACTGGGAAAAGCTGGTAGAAAAACTGGTGGTTCCTCTGCTTGTATTTTGTGAAATTAATTATAAATAAAGAAATTAAAGAAATATTGGCAGTATAATTTTAATATGCATGATTTAATGACATCTGTCAACATAGCTTTTAAGCTCCACTTAGTATTAGTCTTAAGTGATGATGTATTTCTAGGCAAACTTTGCAGGCTATGATTAATGATTATCTTCCAACTGTAGAACATTAATGCAGTCCCTCAAGTAGGTATGTTCATCCAGGAGACTGAATGTTTACAGACAAAGTAGAATCACAGAGCACAGGAGATGACATATTTATTGATGAATGCACTGTTTTGTCAATAACACTGAAGTGAAGCTGTGTCATATTGAACCATTTAATCAGAAAGATCTTGTGTGGTGAGTTTGCAGAATTACAGTCTTATTTTTGTTTTGTTTTGTTTTGTGAAGTTTCATATTTGAGAAAACAAAATTTATTCTGAAGGTAGGCATTAGTGACAATTTTTGTTGAGCACTTCTCAATCTTCTGGGTGTTTCTGCTACCCAGGTTATGATCCTGATTTATGATCTGACATGACAGGATGCATACTCAGAGTTAGTATGGCTCTTTAGTGTTGCATATTACCTTTCACCTCGCATGGAAGTTCTGCATGCACCCAAGTAGAAACTGAACATGATGGTAAACTTGCTGTCACTTACTGAAAACAAATAAACAAACAAAATATTCTTGCCACCCTCTGCATTTTGAACAAGTCTGAAATTCCTGAGAAACCTCTTTTTTCAGCCTCTAATGGAGAAATTAAAGTGGCCTAGGTGAAAATGCATAAGCAAAGACATGATAATGAGGAAAAAAACCACCATGTAACACCCAGAACTGTACATGAACACACATATATTTATTCACTTATACACAGAGAAGAACTGTGAGTCACATGAGAATGCAATGCCACAAATTTGGCTGGAAATTATCTGTAATCTCTTAATTCACTGATGTTGTATGGAAGAAGCTATCTTTCTTTGCCGAGTTATATGGCTTCTGAAAAGTATCTTTCTCTTATTTTGAGAGTTTTAGGGTAAATTGATATATATTGGAAATAAATTTTTTGTAACAAGGTCTGCTGTTAGTTCTCAGATTGGTCATCTTGAGTCACAGTGTAGCACTGCTGTGAAGTTTTAAGAGTGACAGCAGAAATGGAAAACCACCTCTGACAAAACAGCATGGACTTAACAAGAAAAATATGATGCATTTCCAAGCTGGTGAGTGGAGTGTAACTTTCAGTATTTGCTAAGCTGAAAGCCTTATTGTTTCATGGTTGGAATTTACAGGTAATCAAAAATGGCTACACCCTAATGTTGGGGATCTTCCACTCAAATTTCAGCTTTCAAGCAGTCTTAAAATCAAGCCAGACCTCAAAAGCTGAACCTTCTTCTGCACATGGACATATCTTTTTAATTACTATTACCCTGAATCCCTAGACTTTGCAGAGATTTATGGCCCTTTCTGGGATGGAGCCTTGCAGCGTGCTGTGGTTACCACAGGCAGAGTATGAGCCACAGCAGGAAACGTGCAGGTGGTGTAAAGCTCTGCTGACCCTGCCATGAAAACAGCAGGGTTCTGCATTTGCCAATGCTACGGTGCTTTAAGGGCAGCCACAGGGATGTGGCACGGGGTGTTGTCACCAAGTGTCTGTTTGCAGACAGAGAAGCAACAGCTCTGCTTGGGCTGGAGTGTGGGAGCTGGGCTGAGGCTAAGAGAGAGGGCATGAGCAGCAATGGGAGCAGTTTGTGGGATGTGAAATAGAGAGGGAGCAAGGATGACCTAGCAGCAACATTCCTGGGAAGGCAGGAGGTGGCAAATTCTGCAGTATCCTTCACTTCTGCACAGCCATCTTTCACTGCATCCAGCCCACATCAACCCTTTGTCTGTGCATTTTAGACATCATCTAACTCGAAATTCAGGTGACCCTTCTTACAGATTTCAGTGGGGAGGTGCCCCCCTCCTCTGATGGAATGATGTATTAGTCCTCCAGTTATGTATTAAATTAACTTTTTTTTTTTTCCTTTATGTAATATTTCCCCTCCAGGCCTCAATTCTAAAGTGATCAGAGTATGTGGTTACTCTGATTCTTCGGACTTTGACTACAAATCAAAGGTGGGAGGTGGATGGGAAAATTAAACTGTAAGTTCTTCTGGAGTATATGATAAGGGTTGCAACTTCAAAACCAATTTTCTTCAGGGAGTAAAAGAAAAACCTTATTGTTTGCAGATATAATGAGTACTCAATTCTTAATATATTTCTTAGGTTAGCAGGTTATTCAGTAAAAATTTTGTGAGGAATGAGGATGTTCTTAACTTTCTACTTCTCAGTTATTTGCAGTTACATAGCGAACAATATAGTTCTAAAGCAGCATCTTGAAAATGGAGCATGTTATGTAGATATTGTGTAGAGGTCTACAACAGTATCAGGTATGTCATGACAGTCACCCCTTTCTTTAACATCCAAACTGAACAATACAGTTTTATAAGCTAACTTCTGCTTTAAGTAAAGAATAAATACTTTGGAAGGCTCAGATAGATCATGAAAATGTATTTGTGACCAAGACAATACTGTTATTACTAACAGAAATTTAATATGGAAATCAGTAATAATTTTTTCTTCCTATGTGAAAACTGATTTTATTTTTGAAGAAAGTGCTGAAAGATGAGACAAAAAATGAACTGCTCACTATACACAATTTTCTAACAAAGAAGAAAAAGAAAATCTTTTATTAGGTAAACCTGGAATATTACGTGATCTGCTACTAGTGGAAAACACAGTAAAGGATCTGATTATATTTTTGATGCATGCAGGCTTACATACTCCTCCTACATGAGCATTTACACAATTCTGAAATTCAACACAGAAAATTTTTGTGAAATTATTCATTTTATCTCCATGTTGGGGAGATATTGTTCACAAGTTGTTTTCCCTGTTGTGGCCTATGTTCTACTATACATCCAATAATGGAAAAAAAAGGAGAATGTTTTAAAGAGTAACAGAATGAAAGTTTTCCTATTTTATTTCATATACTGATAGTCCATCATCTGCTATCTGATTAGTCCTTTAGATCACACAACTCTGTTAGGCTATAAATACCAATATGTGTAGACAAATATTCAATTTAAGGTTTGCAAAGGTAGAGTAGACAATGTACAGCTAAAACTGTATCAATTAATTCTCAATAATTTATCCTCAGGTACTCTAACTGAGGAGTTTGTATGGACATATGCAAGGGCAGGGCACAGACATAAACAAAATCTTGTAGATAGATGGCAATTCCAATCTATTTATGGTGACAGAACAGGTCTTCACTCAAACCTCTTCTCATGAGACATGATTGCAACCACAGTATTCTACAATTGTAAAGATAAGAGGATATTATTCTCTGGCATTTCATTCTTCTCTAATTTTTTATTTTATTTCACCTCATACTTAATCCTTCAAATGCAAAACCCTAGTAACTTGTCAGTCATATTTTACAGTGTAGCAAAATTGCAAATTATATTGAGAAGTGGTGGTAAAGCATGTTGCCCATCTATTCTGTAATCAAATATGTCCCTAGGTCTAATCAGCAAAAGGACTGACAATGCTTGTGCACATCTTTACATGATATTCTCAGTGTCAGCTGAGCCAAGCAAAAGACTGTGGAGATTCACTCCTCTGAGGCCTGCTGCAGTATTGATTCTTTATTAAGGTACTCAGTAGCAAAAAGAAATTCAGCATGATTATTCAAACATGCTCCTGAAAACCTTGTGAAATATCATTTGTTTGCCAATACCTTCTCTGGCAAATTTTAATGCACACTTCAGAAAATACTTCAGAAATAATTTTGAGGCAGACAATTGACTTAAGAGTCAAAAAAGTCATATCCTGGTTGAACAGCACTACAAATCATTGAAAATTTCTTATTCAGCTTCTCCTTGGATATTGATTATTTTCTATCTAACAGGAAAGAAAGAAAATGCAATTACAGCAGCACTGTTCATGCTGCTGCTACACATACAGGTCTATCAGGTTTTCCAGTATTAACCCCTATTGTCACAGGTTTCTAAAATCAGCAGTAGTCTGGCACCCATGAGCTCAGCTCTACTTCAGTGTCTCAATCTTAATAAGCATTTTATATTTAAAACATTTGGGGCAAAATTCTATTCACAACTATCCTCCTATGAATCTGAACTCATACGGAGCACAATTTTTCCATTCTAATTTTTGCCATATTAAAGGAATGATCCTGTTAAAAAATAATGCATGAAATTGTCATTTCTAGTCTCCTAATACAGATTTGGTAATCTGGAGATTTAAGGGAGTAAGAGTGTTACAATGCCCCCTTATTATAATAATGATTGATTATGTTTATACCCAATAGGGTAAACATAACTCGCTTCAAAAATGTCTTGATGATTTTCACGTCTGTAAGTACAGAGGAATTTTTATGATTCAAAAAAATTGATGGACATTTCATACTGCATCATCATATAGAAAAGAGGTGAGTTCTCTAGATCACCATTTCTTTATCTGCCAGATAATTGTTCAAATAACAGTGAAGGGCTAGCTCTTGTGCAGAGGCACTGATGATACATGAAGCCAATGGAACATTAGCAACATATGGTATGGTTTCAGAGGAGGTGTATTTAGTTTCATTTTTCTAATTAGGAAATTATATTTTGAGGTCTAGAAACCCCTATTTTAGATAATATTACAGTACTAGGTCAACTGCCTAGAGAAAGCCATTTCAATATTATCCATGACAAAGCCGAACCATTGGATTCCATATTCTATTATATTATATTTTTTCTGACTATGAAAGTCAGTAATTATAGTCAAATTATAGTCAAAAATTCTGACTATGAATTTTTTCTCAGTGCGAAAAACAAAATTTTAAATTAACTTAGTGCTGCTTAAAAAGTAGGGGATCATGCTCTTATTATACATTATGTATTATAATAGATACACCTATTTGTTTCACATCACTCTGAATCAGGATCTAAACCTGGAGGATAACACTTTAAAAGTTATTTAGTTTTGTTTTAGCTATGATTTAAGAGCACAGAAAATTAAACTGACTTTCATAAAAGTTTAACAGACTCTTCACTTACTAGATTTTCAGGCGTTGAAAAGGAAATCAATGGGAAAAAAACCCCCATTCTGCTATACCTTATTATCAGACAGCATAGTTTAGGTTTTCCTATCCTGTCTCAGTTAAATATCAGAAATAATGAGAAATGAATCCTATTAACAGGTTGACGATTTTGAGGCTTTAAAAATGGGTGTATGTATCATTTTTAGATTAGATTCCAGAAAATTATCTTGGAAACTTTCTGAGGCTCAGCCATGATTACACAAAAAAATAGAGTCAGGACTGAAATGAAGAGCAGATGTAAGACTCATTAGCTTGGAAAAACCTCGGTGCACACTTCAGAAATGGCACCTCTGCTAAAAACAGTCCTACAATACATCATTGCACTACAAACTGAAAAAGAAAAGCAACTCACAGACAACTTCTGAAAGCTAATGCAGCCAGATGTTTCAGTCTAATTTTGTTGAATTAAGGAAAGAAAAAGCAGACTTTATGACAGCCATTAATAAAATCTATTGCCATAGAAATGAATCACAAGTAAGATTTGAAATATCACCTATTTGCAAATTACATATGTATTATTCAAAGCATTTAAAGCATATTAAGTGACCTATAAGGACCTATTTTTTTCTTTCCTGTCCTCTCAGGTACAGGTCTGAAATTAGCATTGGAGGGCTCATTTTAAAGTAATACACATGATAATACTCCTTTCACTCATATTAATGCCACTATGAAAAGGATTTGGTTAAGAGTGGGTTAACCACAGTTAGTGGGTTAAAGTGTACAGAGAATGGGCTAAAGTGTACTGAACCAAGTTTATTGAGAGAGACATGACAGTGCTGTGTCTTGTGGAGTACTGTGTTGTGGAGGGATGTTGCTGTCTCTCTAGGTGATAGAGGAGTCGGTGACAAAATGAGGTAGTGACCCACTCAGAGATGTCTAACATATGCTGGCACAGATGCTACCAGACATCTCCCACAGGGAAGGAGACAGGGAGTGATTATTGAATATTAGGGAAATTTGTACCAGAGAGGATTAAAGCTTCTTTCTTTTCTTTTCCTGTTTTGGGGGAGGGGACGAGGAAGGAGAGGGATCATTTCACTGCCCTGCTCTAGTGAAGAACAAAAGATAAGCAGCTGAAGTTCAACTTCATGAGCTGCCCCCTCTTGATATATGTAAAGCCACATGTTCAAGCAACAGTAGATTAATATAGAGATCTTTCATCTCTGGAGATAAGAGTTTAAATCTAGGTCAGAACCCATTCTGAGATGAAATATAAAAATGCCCATGCTATTTTTTGCTTCTAAAAGAGAATAAAATACTTCTCTGGCATCTTTTGCATTATATTTGAAAATTAATTAATTTGAGCAGTTTTAAAGTTCATATATATGTTAAATTAATACACTATTAGTGACATTGTTGGACATCTGTTTTTCTCTGTTGCCCCTATTAATTGGGTGCATAAAGCAAGTTTAGCATACAGATACACACAGACGTCTAAAAGAACAAAGGAACAATGGGCCAAATTTTTGACTGAGTGAAACTGCCCATAGGGAAAACACTGATAGTTCAGAGCAGAACCAAATATATCTATAAATAATTAATAAAAAAATTCATGCATTTGTTTTGTGATGCACTGTGGAGTACCTACACCAGGATTCCCAGAATGCATGACTGAACTTCTTAGAGTGGGGTAGAATATAATGCAACTTTCTGCATCAAAGTTTCTCATTGGTTAAAATTATTGAAATGGATAAAAAATGTCTGAATAATAAATATTATGTTCTGCAAACTGAGCTATGAATTTCACCAAAGTAGAAGCAAACTTGACAGTCTATCTTTTTTACTGATTTATCATTCAGATTATGGTATTTCCTAGTAATGTCTATGCACACAAATGAGTTTTTTCCAAATACAATTCAGTATTTCATGGAGCCTTTCTTTTTCCCTTGTGGCTTGTGGCCTTTAAGAGATATGGACATAGTAAGAGGCAAGAGCATGCAAGGCTAAACCTCCCTATCTGCCTGGTGTATCCAGAAGACAGATACCTGCTCAGTGGGAAGGAAGAGTGCTGCCAGCTCTACTTTCCCCACTAAGTTTTTCAAAACTTCTTTCCCGAAGAGAACAAAGAGTGAAAAGATACCTACAGAGAGATTTCATCTTCAGATCTGTAATTTCAAAACTGATTTTGAAGAAAGGGTTTGCATACAGGAATTCTATCTGAAAGTTGCACACCAATGTTTGGATTTATGATCTGTATTCATGCACCCAATTCCTATATTATAACAAATCTTCCTGAGGTGACCAACAGTCTCATGGCTGAGAACTACTTGGCATGCAGACATTATTTTTTTCCAAGAAAATAATTTTTAAGAAAGAAATTTTTATAAGAGGAGTGGACTGAAGTATGCTAGCTCACGTCTCTCTTTATGTTTTATCTTTCAGACTATTATTTTGCTTATGAATTCCTCTCAAATGTTAACTTCCATGAAGATGTATTTTTCTGAAAAGAAACTTCAGCACTGGGACCAATAGGGTTGTTTATAATGCCAAATCTACATGTCATGGTCTATGGCACTAGCTGTATGTGCTATTGTTATAGATCCTAAAATATATTTTTCAAATGTTCCTTAAAGAGGAAAATATTGTTTCATTTTATCCCTTAAAACCTTTGTCATGACAAGCAACAAATTCTGGCATCAGAACATAAGGACAATGTAAGTTTGTAAAAGTTATCTTTGGGCGTACACACAAGATTATTGTATTTATGTTCAGGCATGTCTCACAAGCATGACACCAATGGAAAAAAAAATCTTTGGACATGCTAACAGATTTCTTACTTTTTTTTTCTACTTTGGAAGTGTCACCTTCTATCTCTAGTGTACTTCAAGCGCCCCAGCTATAGGAGTCTGCACCATGTAACTGCTCTTCTGAATCTCTAACAGAGCTCTTTGGTGTTTTCAGACAGAAAATAGATCCCAGGAACAAAGACATTTCCAAAGAAAAAAAAGTGTAAACACAATTCAGATAAACTGTTGCCCTGTTAGTATTTGCATCTTTGCTGAAATATTTTGTGCGAAACTAATGTGATAATTTCTTAGGTTCTGTGAGAAAACAAAGTGGATTTTAGTTAAAATTTCAATGCCTTCTGTGAAGATTATTACCAATAATGATTAATATGCTTCTGGAGGTATTTATTGCACTTCAAACATAGTTTTGCTCCTAGAAGTTTAACAAATGAGGATTAGACTTTTTGCACCTTAGTTCAGAAATCTGGATGGGTAAATCATTTTTGCATGATTAAAGCAAGCTTAATTGTATATTAAAGTCAAAAATACTTGAGTAAAAGGAATGGGGATTTGCCTGAAGACAGTGGCTAAAACTCAGGCATACACATACTCTTTTTCTTAAAGTGAGCTTTCAAAAATGAACTTCTTTATTGTCCTAGTTTTATTTATATCATTCCAGGTTTTATAACATTTTCTGTAGTAGAAGGGAATGTAATAATGCAAAATTAATTCAAGGAGATAAGTTGATGGGCGTTGTGAGATGGTTTGGCACATTGCATAAAAATGGATGCAAGAAAATATCATGCAGCTAAATCAGTGCCAGAAAATGATGCCATCTAAGGAGTGAAAGCCACATAGTCAGCTACATAACAGTATGACTTTGATATAACCCTACAGGCAGTTCTACACCCGCAAGCAGTCAGCACTGAACACAGCCACATTGCTGGCAGTGAATCCACACAAAGGACTAGCCACAGGCCATGATGCCATTGCAGGAAGAATATATATTTCAACATTTGACATCTTGCTCTAACAGCTGCCAAGTTTGGCTGTAGCTATTGACCTGATTGCTCAAGGACAGAGAGGAAGAAGAAAAGAAGCAATATAGGCAAGTGATAGGCAGAGATTTAAAGATCAGAAGCGTACGTGTGGATATATGAACAGACACACTGCCCATAGGCGTGCAAGATCATCTTCTGGGAAATAAAACTGTATAAATATACAAACAAATTAAATGACATTTAAAGGTATTTAACATAGTGGAGATGAATGAAAGAAAATTAAATATTTGGAAAGTACTTGGCCATTTGTTGTATTCCACAAGACTTCAATGTTGCATGTTTAAGAATATTATCAAAAGAGATTCTGTATTAGAAAAATTTCAGAGGAAAATCATGCTCACATGACTGATGAGAAGTTTGCACCATTTCACTGTCCAAATCTGTTCAGTTTAAAAGGTAAAGAATTAAAAGCTGCCAATTTCCAGTGGGCTTCCTTCATCTTACAGTCAGAATCCCCGATTTATCGTAACCTTCACTGATACTGTCCCTGTTCACAACTTTCCTTTTCCTTCTCTTCTGCTGTTGTGCTCAGCAATGAAATCTCCATGGCAAGGACGGTCATTTACTCCAGGGCAGATTTATCAGGAAAGCTAATGGGGTTGTCATGTCCCCTTAAATACCCATTAACGCTTCCCCCTGTGATGCGTATTCCGTGTCACAACAGAAGTGAAACCCAACAGGTCCACTTTGCCGTTGCCAGTCCACTGAAGCAAAATGAAGTTTTTCTGGGTTTTGGGTCAAGTTATTAATGAAACTGTTTATTTTTCTTTGAGAGTAAACACAAGTATTTTATTTGTTAGTTATTTGTAAGACCAATAATTGGAATATGTTACCACCCCTATCCTAAAGTTGTGTTTAAGGGCACAGAGGAGAAGAAAAGACAAATATTTGTTATTTTCTTTTGGAAACAAGGTTGTGTAGCTCCCCAGT
This sequence comes from Hylia prasina, assembly GCA_013397195.1. Classification (NCBI taxonomy): domain Eukaryota; kingdom Metazoa; phylum Chordata; class Aves; order Passeriformes; family Sylviidae; genus Hylia; species Hylia prasina. Next base: position 117,441 of record VYXD01007945.1, read on the forward strand.
GATAGATGCTCTAGTGCTTTGTGGTCTACAGCTGAACTGTAGAGCTAAAAAGGTGTTATAAATGGAAACTGTGAATGCTTTAGATGAAAGATAAGGACAAAAGCTATTAATTCTCTGTTCTTGATATTATTTCTGCCAAAATTATTCTGATCTTTTTCTTAATGATAGAAACAAACAGTTATTTTTCTAATACAGTTCAGTTTTAGTTCTAAAACTGAAGGAAAGATTTAGGGAACTATTTTAATATTAGACACTTCAAAATGTTCTTAAAAGTGTAGGGTTTTTTCCTTCAATGTTTCCTTGAAAGCACTTTTGAAAAAATATATTTTTCCTTCTGCACTTAAGAGGTGAATTTATGCATTTGGCTCTACATTTTAAAGGGGTTTTTACGATTATTTGAACTGTGAAAAGTAGTAGGTAGAAATCTGTGTTCATGTGTCCCAATACCTTGTGCAATTCTTATGAATTCTGTGTGTTCTGGCGTATTATTTTATGAAAAGTAATTACTGACTTTCCAGATGAGTCACACTTTGACAGCTACTTTAAAAGTGCAATTTGGGTAAAGCACTGGGCAAACAATGAATAGCATGGGAAATGTACAAATAGCTATAGCAATTCAGCATCACAAGTGACTTGTGAAATCTGAAATATGTGAGGAGATTAGTAAGAGAATACAAGAACCATTCAGTACAAAAGCCAGCTTGAAGTTTCAAAGGTAAACTGCAAGAAATGTCAATTTGTTTATTTTTCCTGAAACCTGTCTCAAGGTTATTTGTTTGTTTGTTTGTTTGTTTTCTCGTCTCTTTTGAGGGCATGAAAACAAATCTTTGATTTCTGTCTCTCTTATGACTCTTTAAGATATAATGAACATGAAGCCCATTGCATATTTGTTTTCACTTTGTTGAAGAAAGAGGAGGGTGCAGACAGGGTTTGCCAGAGATTGAGAGAAAGATTTTGTGAACGGAAAAGGATATTGTTTTCATTTCATCCTTTAAATAATATTTAATTTGACCAGGCAGGTTTTCCTGAAATCTTCTTCCTTTTTTTACATTCATCTTCAGTTTTGCAATTTCTTCCTAAACTTCGTTCACAGAAAGATTTTTATTGATGTCCCCTTCAAATGCTGTTATCCACAGCCATTCAGTGGTGAGAGGATTCTGACAGGATGCTTGGCAGAGGTGCAGTACAAACCAGTGCAAATTCAATCAGCCAAATGGTATGGGGTTTATTCAGGGAACAAATTGCATGTTGACTCCAGGCATTTCTTGGTGGAACTCAATCATTTCTCTAGAATGGTAGAGATTTTCTCATTTTATTATAGGGTAGAAAAATAATGTCAGAAATGTAGCCTTGCAACCAATATCCAAACTGGTCTGATACAATTAGGTAATGGCAAGGATGCAACTGAAGCATAAGTGATGAAAAAACATCCAAGAGTCCTCGAACAAACTAAGGAAATCATCACTGTTTCCCTTCCTTTCCTTACTATATGTCATTCTATTCCATCCTTTCATTGTACCTAAATCTCTCACCCAGTGATTGGCAGAAGGGACTAAACACTATCTTTTTTAAGATGCTTTGACCGTACATCTTCCTGCTTTCATCTGTCCAGCCTGAGGCTTTCATCTGCATGCTCTAGTGAAGCACACTGGGTCTACTGTCAATTAGAAAATTGAATTTTGCCATTCTCGTAGGCAGACACATAATGCACCAGAGTTTAGTGCTTCCGCCATGTGGATTCATGCCAGCTGAGGAGATGGTTCTAGAGGTACAGCAAGACACCAGTTCTGGAGTGTTTGTTTTTTAAATATTGGATTATGTTTACATGCTTCTATTAGTAGAGGCCAACATTTAGCTGGCTACACACTGTGTCACTTGTTTGAGATCCTTGGATTAGAATAAAACAAACATGATTCATTTACTGAAGCTGTAGCAAAAACTCTTGCAAGAAGTGAAAGATTTTAGCTGGAGTGATTTCTCTTCCTCTTTTGCAGGCATGATGCTGGAGGTGAGCTGTGATGCTCTTAGAAGAGGTAGATAGGAGTGCAATATAAACATACAGATAGGCAATTGTAGTAATATACAGCTGATGAGGCAAACAGTAAGCACGAAGAACTAACACCAATTTGAAAATACATATATGGGTGAGTGACACACCATATTGCCTTTTTCCAGTATATGAAATAAAATATTTCACTTTTACTGCATTGAATCCTTCTATCTTTACTTTGATGAAGCATTCCCTGAGGTCAATGACTATTCTAAGAGAACCAAAACTCCAAAATAGTGTCTATGTTTGCTTGGCAGGAGTTAACATTTATGTTCACGTGGTAGGTTCAGTCAATGCATAGTGGGCTGATTCTGATTTCAAGTGAACACAAATTAAAACTGATTGTCCTGAAGTGAGTGGAGCTGCTGAGTAGTGAAACTCCTGTTAAATCACAGTAAAACCTATGGATGCATTTTTAACCAGGCAGACTTCCTCTTTTTTTATTCTGAAGTATGGAAGAATAGACACTGAGAGCCACCCGGGAAGTGTTATGTGAAGTGGAAAAGACTAGGATCAGTTGAGTTATAGGAGCAGAAGTTGATATCTGTGCCATTAAACAGTACCTAAGAATACTCACAGGCACAGGAATACAGCAGTACCTGTGCTAGCAATGTCTTGCAAAGGTCCCTCTTATGACCTTTGGCAACAAGGCCAACGATTCCCAGATATAGGAACAATGGCCACACAACTTTTCCAGAAGTATGGATGTTACCTTTCTAGTCTGGTAACAAGAGGATTGAACCTTTGATGTGCTATTCCACATCAGCTAGTATTACTTTCAGAAGTTTCTGCATGTTTTTAAGCTAATAGTTTTGCTGTATCTTTCTTCATTGAACACATCTAGCTACAGTACTTTATGCCTTTATGAAGATTTTCAGACATTTTTTTTAAAAAGGAGGAACAGGCATTAATCAATTTATACACAACACATAGAAAATATTTACCACAAACAGAAACTCTTAACATAATCTTTAAAGTAAAGATATTTAGTCTTAGTAAAGATGTTGCCTCTTCCTCCAGAGCCTGATGATGTCTCTTTGAATTATTGCTTTCTTTTTCTCCTAAAAGTTTATTGGAAAATACAAGACTGGTGCTCCATTTGCCCCCAGCCAACTTGATTTGCAAGGAAGAGTTCACACCTCTGCATCTCAGAAAGAGAGAACCAAATGGGAGCCACGGGGATTTTTGGCTTCTGGATGATTGGTTATTTAGTCCCACCTCACAAGCAGAAGACATGACACTGTCCTGTTTGAGGGAGGAGGTAGAATTTGGAACAATACAATTTGCCAAAGACAGAGCTACAGGGGGTTTTTACTGGCATAAATTCACGGCTTAAAAAAATACCCAGGCTTTAGTGTTCTGGAGCAGAGTGAGCTCAGGAGGGTGCATGAGCATAGGACAAATATCAGGCAATGTCCTGGTAACCATATAGCTTTAGGACACTAACAGTGCAGGTTAACACCAGTTACAGTGAGAAGTAGTAATATCTAATGGAAGATTTGGAACAGCAAATCTGGAAATCAGGATAGCACCAGTTCCCCTAAGAGCATACCCCACTGGAGGCAAATTTTGAGGGAGGTGGTTAACCAGTGAGCAAAGGAGAGGTGGTAGCCAGTCTCTTACCAGCTTTACGCAATGGAGGGTGCACTAGAGTGTGTGGCTAGAAAGAAATGATGCCAGGGAAAATCCCTCCTCCTTTTGCCATTTTCTTTCCCTTCTTCCAGATCCTTGCTGTCTCCAGTACTGAACCTGTCATGTTGTGGGTCTCAGAGTGAGCTGTAGTCATCTGCAAACCATTATTAAAAGTAATTATTAATTTTTACCAGCAGAGATTTTATTTAAGACACATACTAGCAATGTAACATTGCATATACCAAACTGAAGAATCATTATATTTGTTTTAGTTGACTGTCAAATGGGGGAAGAAACACCTTAAATATTTAAAAGAGGTTCCCATTGGCAAGATACATCCATTTCTGCTCCTGATATGAAGTTATGCTTCAGCCTGTTAGCCTAAACTCTTTTAAAATAATTGCCACACACTGTAGCCTTTTTTTCCTAGAAGGAAGAATATTAATAGATGTCAGAGAAGGGCTGTACACAGTAACAGTCTTCTCTCTTAACATCTTGGAGTAGAAATGCAACTTATTGCTCTGCAAATGTGGGCTTCATGAAGATCATATGCATATGGATAATTCATACTATAATTCATACTATGATAAGATTAAGAGTAGTTCTTGCTTCATACAAATTTTTCTTATTTATCTTGGGACAGAGTTTTCTGTCTCAGTGAAATGTGACATGTTTCCCAATGTTCTCTCAGTGTGGATCACAGTTGGTATGAAAGGCAAAAGTTTTTTATGGGCCGCTGGTGTCTCACCCAGTGTTTCACCCTGTGCTTTGTGGGCTTTGCAGAAGGGGTTGAATCTTGGGCTAGATAAAACTGCTACAGGAACTGGAACAGCTAGTGTAATTTTGCCTCTGTTATCAAGCTGAGTTGTCTGAAGTGGCCTGAATTTCTTACACAATATGCTTTATCCCTTGTGTTTATATAGTTGTTCTATTTGAGAGAACAAGGTTTATGTGTTGAAAAATGCTGGAGTGCGGCAGAGGTCAAATGTACATACTGTACAGCAAACACCACAAGTAATTTGTGCACCTGTATTTTTGGAAAACATGTCTATGTGAGTTACAGTAAAGTGCTTTCTGAAGCTGGGAATGTCTCATTTTTTATTGACTTAGGTTTGCTTGCAGCTTGAAAACTTAAAATTCAAACATTAGGTTTAGAAAGTGAGTTCGAGTAGGTGTTTTCAGGTTTGTTAATATGAGAAAGAAAATATGGATTATCTGAGTGCTTATTTTACATTAAAGAGGAGACATCATACATTCAGAACAATAAAAAAGCATGCAAATTACAAGAATTAGGTTTTATTATGGCATGATTACATCTTTAAAACCATGATAAGAGAAAGCTATTGTGTCTACATATACCTGGATATAGTAACACGTAAGTATCAATTATGAGACAAATAATTGTCATCCTCATTCACATATGTTTCCTAAAGACTGAAATGTAAATCTGTTACACAGATTTTGCCAGAATAAAAGAAATTATATTGGTAAAGGTGTAAACTTAAAAGGTGTAATTCCAAAATTACAGTGACTCTGAAATGAATAATTCTTGCAGAGGTAGAGAAATATATACAGAAATATTGTTTACAAATGCAATTGAATTAAGCCTGTAGTTTCTCTATGAATACATGATAATTTTGAACAAGTATAATTCCTGCAGATGAACTTCCAGGTATAGATTAAGCTGCTCTTTATAATTTTTTATAACAATGCCACATAGAGAAATGTATTTTTCTTTGTATAATATGATAAATATCAGCATAAATTCGTTTATATTTCACAGCATAAGCCCTTAGAAATTAAGTAAATGTAACTAAATTTTGTAAAATACTTGGATGCTGTTGCAAGACTCTTCATACCAAGAAATAGAACTAAGATGGGCATTTTTAATATGCTGAACAATTCCATTTTTTTAAAAAAGAAGGAATAAACAGATGTAACATAGTATTCATGGCCAGAAGAGTGTTTAATTCTACGCTCTGATGTTGGACTCATGTAGGGATTTCAGCAGTCTGAAGGACAAATTCACAGAAGAAAATCTCTATTCCTCTTATCCAGCTGTATTGTAATTTTACATTGGTACTCTTGCATTTCTGCATGTTTAGATTTTTCCTCTCCTGTCCAAGGATGACTTTCCTAACATTATGTTTTTAAATTTGACAAGGTCATACAAGCTGGAAAAAAAAAGAAGAAGAAGAAGGGTCATCAAAAGGGGAAAAATAACAGAACTACAGTGAAATGGCTCTCTGTTGGCCTTTGTATCGATTCAGAGTGTGTCAAAAGGGTCTTTTGTCGTGCCCCTACCACGGCATACTAATTTGCTAGATCAAGTCTGTCAGAATATCGACTGGAAGTAAAGAACTACAGTGGCAGCTTTTGTGTTTCATACAGCAGGGAGCCTGTGTGTGAAACAGGATTATCAGAGGGTCATGAAGAGAGTCAAGGGATGTCCATCACTTCCCTTCTGGTAATGTAATGGGGCGGGTGCCTGGATGTGATTAAGATGTAGGACACAGGAGGCATAGCAGTGAACAAATCACACACACACACACACATGCAAATCAGGTTGGCTGCTGTTAGCCACATATTTTTAATGAAAAATCCAGAGACAGACCAAACAAATATCTAAATAGCTGCATTCTGATTAAATATCAAACCATTAATTCAACGTCGTGTGCCTGCTTCCTTGTGTCTATGTGTAGAAAATGTGCAACACATACAAGAAAGTGTTTAATTCTTTCTTTTTTTTTTAATTTTCNTTTAAAATTGTGGCAGGGAATGTCTGCTTCCTGGAGATTCAGGCTGCATCTCTGCAGCTTATGTGAGAGCTGTAAGGAGCTTTCTGGCACACACTGACATGATTTGCAATCCCTGTCATCTGTACAATCCATTTTTCCTGAGCTTTGCTCCTAATCTTTAATCCTTTATTTCTGAAAATTCGGCACTAAGTAGGAAAACAATATAAGATGCCAAAACAAGGATGGCTTTTACATATGTGCTTTTGAAGGCCTGATCCAAACCTCACGGACCAGGGGAGAAATCTGGACAAGGATTTTGCAGCAGTCTATATATTCCTTAGACCAGCAATAGATGTCTCAGTCAGCTTATCAATGAAACAAAACACCAAAACTTGGAAAAGTCTAAATCTATTTCTTGATCCCCTATTTACTAGCAGGGAAGGTTAAGGCAGTGTCAAGAGCCAAGGGTTCCATTGAGGAAACCACTTTTTTTCCCTCTTTTTCTTTTCCTCTCCCTTTCCTTTTCCTTTTTCAAGGAGCAGGAAAATTTGTAACTTTTTATAAAGATAGTGTTGCTCAGGATTTAGAGATAGTATTCTGTTTCTTTTGAAGGCAAAACAAAGTTCCTGTGGACCATAATGTAAATAAAGTAGCACCCTGTTTGGCATGTAACANCATTTGCAGTGGTTTTTTATACCTTTTTTTTTTTTTCTTCTTCTTTAATGTTGTATATAGCATTGCTGGATGATTACAGCAAACATCCAGGGGAGATACAAAGATAAAATGGTGCTTTGTGTTGTGGCTATGCTTGCACGCCACATTCAGACAGGATGCTCATCACTCTGCTGTGGGTTTAGCCTTGACTTACATGTCATTGTCATTCTAATATAACATGAGCAAAATATCTTTCTAGAAATCAAGAAAAAAATAGAAGTATTTGTAGTGCCAGAACAATACGTAGGCTTGGTAAGTGCCNGAAAAGTCTAAATCTATTTCTTGATCCCCTATTTACTAGCAGGGAAGGTTAAGGCAGTGTCAAGAGCCAAGGGTTCCATTGAGGAAACCACTTTTTTTCCCTCTTTTTCTTTTCCTCTCCCTTTCCTTTTCCTTTTTCAAGGAGCAGGAAAATTTGTAACTTTTTATAAAGATAGTGTTGCTCAGGATTTAGAGATAGTATTCTGTTTCTTTTGAAGGCAAAACAAAGTTCCTGTGGACCATAATGTAAATAAAGTAGCACCCTGTTTGGCATGTAACAGTTTCATCTCCTCTAAAAATAGGATAAATATCTGAGAGCTGTACAAATGATGTACAGAGCCAAAAAAGGTGTTTCTCAAAGGTAGCCGAACACTGCTCTGCCTGAGTTGGCTAGTAAATGATGTCCAACAAAAAGGTCTTGTGGGTGTAGACATACCTAGAAATAATGATATTGATTTGTTTTTTTCTTACTGCAGTTAAGAACCAGTAGGCAGATATTAAGTAGCAACTGCACACAGAGGAAGGGGAATTGCGCAGGTCTATAAATAGTGGGCTTTCATTCGTTTTCAATGTCTTTGTTCACTAAGGTTGGTGCTGTGCAATTTTCATTGCAATAGGAGCTCATGGCAGGATGAAGCAATACTTATTAGAAAATAGCTTTTCTGTGCATATCTCAGGTGGAAGCCACTCCTGTCATGGTTATCAACTACGTGATGCTTCAAGGACAGAAGCATGTCATAAAGCATGAATATATGAAAGGAAGAGGTGAGCCTTGGGATCTTGTCTGACAGGAAAGTCTGACTCATTTTTTTCAAGACATGTCATGTGCCCATGCTCTGCCACTGGAAACTACCCTTACTCCTGCTGACCAATATATTCCACTTACCTGCTGACCAGGATTTTTAAGGTTTGGTTCTGAGTCAGAGATCAGGCCTGAAGAAGGCAGAATGGTAAGAGGACAATTATTCTGAAAAATAAAACTTTGCTATGGGTTTTTCTAAAGCTCAGAACTTCTTTTCAGGGAGCAAAATTCATGATCCTGAAATACCAAAATGAACAGAAGTTAACAGAGGTTGAGTATTTAAAAAGATACTCACTAGGTGTATTAGGAAAGGAGAGCTACAGAAAATACGTAATTATTTCTGGCACCTCATATCAAATGGCAGTGCAGCTATAATATGAGGGATATAAGACAATCATTCAGAGGAGACATTACACAGTGTCTTGTAAATACTATGTCAGCTCTCCAAAGATGGAGCTATACGTCACATCCAAAGGGGACCACAGAGTGCAAACCAGTAGGATTTCTTATCAGAATGATGCAACTTTCAGGTAGTTCTGTGGAAATGGTGGTAAGCATGGAAATGGAAAATGCTAGTACTTACAACACTGTTTGTCTGAGAAGGTAGAGCAGTTCTCAGAAGCCTGATGACTTTCATCTTTTGAGGTTAGAAAAGATGTCAGGGTGGGAAAGGATCACGACACATCACTGCCAAGGATGTGTGATGTGAAGGTCAAGATGTGACCTGATGCAGTTGTATGCTCAGTATTGTTTCCTTCTGTGTTACCCAGTGAAATACAAAATGCAACCAAATGTATTTGAAAAGCAAAAGAAATATCTTTTTACAAAATGAGGAAGTGTTGTAGAAACACATAACCAAGAAAAAGAATTTTCTTTACAATATCAAATTAACTCTTGTTATTTTACAATACAGTTTTTTCCCTCTATCTTTTCCCAATCTGTTAAGACACAGAATCAAAACCTGGAAATAACACAATGTTGAGTGCGAAATTTCACAATTGTTTTTTATTCTTAATACTTTCCACCCTACCAAAGCCCTGGATTAGAGCCTATCCTTTGTCACCAAAGATAGTTACAAAATACCCACCAGAAAAAAAATGGTCTGTATTAATAGTCAGGATTTTTTTCCTTTTTCTGCTCCCTGTGCTGCAGAATGCTGGAAACAAGTTAAAAATAAACCTAGAGAGAGCTCAGAGAGATGGTACAATGTGACCCATCTGCCTGATCTATGGTTACTGGAAGTGGTATGCCCTAGCATAGTTTTCTTTTTTATCACACAGCCATCCCTACATGTGTTCATTTAGGTTTAAAGCAAAGGAGCTAACTCCTGTTTGCTGGCTGAACTCCAAAGCAAATAATTGTGTTCTGCCTGCTTAAAAGTCCCCATTACTTTTACATGCACATGATTTCTAACAATTTCCTATTGCTACATAACATAAGTTTTCAGGTAATTTTTATTCACTTCTACAGGTTTCTTTACTTCTATATGTGTTCATATATAGAGATATATTTATATTCTAAAGGGCACACACATCAAGCAAATCTCACTTATCCTTTACCTATTTCATAAATGTCTTAGGATTCTGACAAATGTCTTTAAATTGTATTCATATACTTATTCTATTTTATTTCAGTCATTGCAATATAAGATGCAAACAGTTTTAATGGTACTTGATAATTATTCTTCTACCCCTTTCGTAGTTTTGGACCCCAAAGTTACTTTCTGCATGCTAGTAAAACAGAACACTTGCTGTGGTTTGGTTTACTTTTGCCCTGCAAATCCTGACTAATGTATAAGTATTTGGTAAACTGATAGAAAGAAAGTTAAAGTGCTCATTTTTGAGTAATTTCTGTATCATACAAAGCACTCTCATGACAGGTAAGAGACTGCAGAAGCAGAGCTTAGTTCCTTAATCTGATTCGTAAAGTGTTAATAGCATGTTTCAATTCTCCACTTCATCAAGAGTCTTTAATGGCAATGTGAAGTGCCCTACTCTTGGAAGAACTAGAATACTTTTGGACAGTTATCTCTGCCTTAAGAAGAGCAACAGAGAGTTGCCAATGACAGAGGAGTACTCAGATCTCATAATGAAGTGCTCTGTATGTACCATAATTTGAGGCCTCTGAAGATTTTAAGGTGAAACAGATCAAAACAATCTGTTTTTCTTAAATTCTAAAGCCCTTGACCTGTGACAAAATTATGAAAAACTTCTTTTAGTTTCTCTCTGGTTAGAGTCAATGTTTATATTTACATATAAAGTAAAGCATCTTAATGTCTTAATCTAAGTATATTTAAATACTGTTTGTAAAACATCTAATTATCCAAATAAAACAGTATTTTCACAGGGCTTTTAGTTCCTTTGAACTGTATTGGAAATTATGTTCACTTAATCCAGCTTCCAAAACACATGGAAGTACTGCAGCAAGACAGAGAGCAGGAGTCTGTCTGTAGCTGTGGCTAGAAAACACGCCTTCCAGCAGGGATCCTGGCAGGGTTGACCCATGACACAGCACTGTAGCTTCTCTTCCGGATTAGTCAAGAGGAAATAGTATCAGAGAACAGGAGATGGTCACAGTGCTGTGCTTGAAGTCCATATATTCACATTGTGGCTGCTTGGATGTACACAGGAGACATGTTCTGGGACCTGACTGAGCTGTGATGATTCAAAGACCAGCATTTGGACCATGCAATTGTCATGACAAATTTCTATTTTATATCAACACACAGTGGTCCAAGTGTAATAGAGGACCCTTCAGAACAGAGACAGACTAGTACATTGTTGAGCAATCCAGTAATGACAGGACATGACAATATCATGCAAGGCCAGAGAAGGGCAACATGGCTGATGAAGGGACCAGACCACAAGCCTTGTTATTTGCAGGTGATGGAACTGGGGATATTTAAACACTATAAAATGAGGCTGAGGGGGAACCTATTGCTCTCTGCACCTTCCAGAAAGGAGGCTGTAGCCAGATGGGGGTCACTCTCTTCTCCCATATAGCAAGAAACAGGACAAAAGGAAACAGCCTCAAGTTTTGCCAGGGGAGGTTTAGATTAGATATCAGAAGAATGTCTTTACTGAAAAGGGGGTCAAACAATGTTACTAAAACACATAAAGTTGCTCGGGAAAGTGGTCGAATCACTGTACCTGTAAATACCTATAAACACCTGTAAATACCTGGTGGTATTTAAAAGACATGTAGATGTGGCACTTGGGAACAGGAACATGGTTAATGGTGAACACAGCAGTGCTGATTTAATATTTGGGCAGTTGGACTCAATTATCTTAGAGATCTTTTTCTGCCTTAATGATTTGATAATTCCATGGTTATTGCTGCCACAGTGCAAAAAGACTCAATAGCACAAATATACTGGTAGGTGTGTAATAGGTAATGCAAAGTTACTGTGGTTATATTGTACTTTTTGTTACTGTATTGTAACTGTATGTTTTCCTTGAAATGTATATTTCCTTTTCCTGTTACTTTAAATTGTGACTTTCTTTTGATGGAGTTAGATCTAGGTTACTGAGGAAAGGGATACATGTTTATGACTGGTTTCTCAGATCTGTCATATTTAGTACTAAGAGTAGTAATAGTAGCTGTGTTTCTAGAGGCAGCAACTGTACTACAAGGAGCCGTGCTAGTATAACATTACATAGGGCAACCAAAACATATGAATTGTTTGAATGCATAACATAAAACTACTTGTTCCACTTATATTCTAGTACAAGAGATGGAGGCAACAGAGCTGCTAACCTAGACCACTAACCTAACCCAGAGTCCAGTACTGTAATCTGGAGTTGCATGCAGAAGAGTAATTTAAGGCCCTCTGCGCTGGGAGTCCTGCCCCTGAACTTCACAAAGGGTTGCCTCTGTAGCCTCTACAAGCCATGGGTGAGAAGATGTAGCAGAGGGATAGTGGTCTCAGAGGGGAAATACAAAAAATTGAGTAATTGCTTAGAAACAGTCAGAAGACAAACTCTCTGAAGGAAACTGAATCTTAAATCCCACTACTCTCCAGGATATACTCCTCCTAACTATGAAATTTAACCTCACAATCTGTTTCATCTCACTGGCTCATGACTGGAGAGGGCAATTTAAAAGTATAAGGGGTCTGTTCCTTTATTTCTTTACCCCTTGTAGAGAATGGACCCTTCCTACATCAGCCTTGCAAACAAACAAACAAAAAGCCAAACAAACAAAACAAAGGATTATGCCACTCTTGATAACTATTGTTTAAGTAGCCTACAGCTTAGAAAGTCATTCGCTGGTGCCTGAACAAATTAAAATTCACATCACCCACTTCCTGGTTTGAGGGTGCTGGAAGCATTAGCTAACCCTGATAAAATTATTTGAAGAAAAATACTCGCCAAGTGACATGCTAAAGTACCCTTGGAACCCCAAAATGCTACTTCTCTGTTACCCATTACAGACAACAATCAATCAAGAAGTGCTCTTAGTGAGTGGCTTTCATAGATTACAGTCCTTCAGCAGTGCTGAGTTCTTCTATCACTGTTTCAATAATTTTTAATAATCATCTCACTTTGCTTACAAGCATCCATACAACACCTACAAGTACACACAGCTGTCTACTGAATTATTTTCAATCTCTGTGTAATATACTTACCCATCTACATGCCTGTTTATCTGTTCATCCGTCCATCCATCCTTGCTTTGATGTAGGTGGCATTACTTTAACACTCAAAGACTTTACAGACCTCTCCGTGGATTTTGCTGCCAGAATTCAGAACAGGCAAGCACTCTTATCCCCATTTTACAGTGTCACAGAAGTTGCATATGTGACTGAAGAAGAAATTTCTCTTATCCAAATTGTAATGGAAATCTATCATAGAAAATAGTTTCTTCCACTAATTAAATGTATTTTTCCAAAACTGGTGATAAAAATTTTCTTAGAACTCTTTTGTGGTCCTTGTATACTTTTGTTTTTCAAGCTGGTTAGTGTTCAGGCCTACCATAATGATTGCTGTCTGATATCACATTCACAGGCATCCTGAATCAACACCTCTTCCTTGTTCTAAATTAGAAACTTGGAAATAATTCCCCTGGCGAAATTTATTCCAGGACAATCTGGTTTCTGCTTTTAAAAGTTCTAGTTGGGCCACTTCTGTTTCTGTTCTGACTGAAAATGTCTGAATTCTTTAAACAGTTTTTGTAATGAAAGTCAAATTTCATTTCAAGTAGTGATGCCACCTGATGCTAACTTTTATTTGTCTGCTCTTCTGTATAACTCTGCTTTGAAATATTCTCCTTAATTAACAATGTAATCCTTTGCTCTAAGATGATTTGTATCTTCTTGAAACATCAAAATGACTTCTTCGTAAGATGATAGTGTTTTAGGTATTTTTCTATCTGTATAATTTTTATGTCAGGTCTACTAGTTAATTGACACACTTTTAAAATCTGTCACCTTGAATTTTCCCTCTCCCAAATACTTTCAGTGAAACTGAAAAGGCTTCACCATTACACCTCAGACCTTCTGCATCTCCCTTAAGTTTATAAGATGAAAAGAGCTGTCAAATTGCATTACTCCCATATCCAATCTCTCACTTCACCTGCCTGGCTGACCATAATAACTACATCATAGAAGTAATCCTTGCACTTCTGGACTTTGACAACTGGGAAGGCTTATTCACTTTCTGCTCAGGTGCAATCTTTGTCATGTACAATAACAAGTTAGAGATGAACTGCAGCAGAATGAGAAAAAGAGTAAGAACATCAACTGAGACTGTTCTTGTGCAGAGACTAGCACTCAACTAAAACATTGAAAATATCAAGACACCTCTTAAGATAGAATCTTCATTTTCGAGACTAAATTTAGTCTTTACTAGAAAGACAAGCTCTCATTTTCTCTTTCTCTTAGACAATTTAGCTAACAACTAAACAAATGCTACATTGTTTGGAAGGAAATAAATATGAATCCAAGACAGAAACGGTTATTAATCTCCAGAAACAGATTTTTTCTTCTAGTGAAAAATGTTTAGATTACACCCCATTAAAAAATTATGGTCTGTTTTTTATTATTGATTTGGCCTGAAATTTCAGACTCAATTAGTTCAAGATTTTGGCACAAGTGGTTAGATTTTTTGAATATGTACAGTTGGATTTATTAACAGTTTTATGATAACATGTAGAGAAAAGTAAGAAAAATAATAAACATTCTTTTTTTCTTTAAGAACATTGCAAAATGAGAAAAATTTCAGAAAAACCTAGCAATTTTTGGATGCTGATACTATGGTTTCAAAGTCAGGACTAAACAGTCTTAAATATTATTATTTTTTGTATGTGTGCACTGTTCACCTCACAATATCTGAATTATCCATAACATAAATTTTGAGATCAGCATTAAGGAAGCAAGAATCTTGTACCATTTTAAGATTTAAGTTCTCAGATTTTCAGTTTAAAAAAGTTGACTGAATTTCAAAATTTCTGTCAAGAAAAGTTTGTGTAAGCTAAGCAACAAAATATACATGAATGAAAAGGGTGATACTTGCTGAAGATACAAAAATATAACCAGGCATGCAAAAACAGTTGCACTTAATAAAAGATAAAGACTACTTTTTCCATATCTCCTAAAAAAAAAACAACTTTGAAAAATTGTATGTATAGAAAGATGAAGAACAAGAGAACCTTTGTATGTTTGTTAAGCTGTAGCATCAAGAAATACAGTGAACAATGTGCCCCTTGAGAGTGAGTCTTTTAGAGAGAGAAAAACTACAGCCCGGTAAATTTGGCAGTAGCTTGATATTTTATAAAATTTACATTGGAACATCCTGGTACAAATATATCCCAAGTAGTTTAACAAAGATCTGCTAGCACAACCTGAGATAGTTCAAGTGTGTGTGATATTTTCAAGTTCATGAAACCATACAAGTTTTGCTATTAAGTACAGGATCTGGTCCAATAAAAAATAAAATCTAATCATTAAGTACCATGACTCGTAAGAAATAAACTGCTTTAAAATGAAAAAGAGCATGGAAGTTAGCAAAGGAAAGAAACCAAGGTTTTGAAAGTGGACACAGAAGGCAAATCATCCTTTGCTATAAGGAACACAGTGTTTTATGTCACTTTTCTTCCACTGAAGTAGCAGTACATTGAAGGAATTGTATATTCATATATCCTCACATTGTAAAAAACAAACTAGTGATCCAATTCATCATTCT
This sequence comes from Hylia prasina, assembly GCA_013397195.1. NCBI lineage: Eukaryota > Metazoa > Chordata > Aves > Passeriformes > Sylviidae > Hylia > Hylia prasina. The sequence continues at coordinate 132,819 of VYXD01007945.1, forward strand.
ATGTTGTGGATATTTTACAAAAAACAGAACAAAACCCACAATGCCTCAATTATCAAAGTTTTTTGTTCAGATATTCTAAATCTTTTTTAAAAACTAAGCTACTGATGGGCTTTGTGATTTCTAGCCTATTATTTGTCAATGAGACCACAGTAGTCAAAGTGTACACATGCACACACAAAATCATATATACTCACAGTCTGGGGTATGTTTTTTTCCTTTTCAGAAAATGGTAAAAATATACATTTTAATCCATCAAAATTCAACCATCCTCAATTATAAGCTAACATCTGCTTTCATCTAAGAAACATTTTAAACTTCTTGACGGTTAAAAGAACTGTAATCCCTAGAGGCAAACGCTTTTCTTTTCAGAGAAAATTCGTATCATGGATGGCATTATGGTAGGAAACTGCAGTATGCTGTATGCAGCTGTAAGTGAATACACAGCATACTTATCTCCATAAGTTCACCAGAACTTCAGCATTTGACTCAACAGAAAAAAGTACCTAAAAAATAATTAAAATGCTAGTTGGGTTTCTATAAAGTATCTAGTCAGATTATTAGCAGTATTTCCAAAACTATAAAAGGATAAAGTCAACTTTTTTTTTTAGTAGATTTTCATGTATAATCCTTGTTTAATAATGTTTGCAGTCAGCTTTTGCAGCTACTACAGGTTAGATAAGAACAACTTATCAGTGCAACTTACAAAAAACAGGAAGATGTAAAATATTATACTTAGGTTTTTAGCCATTCTAAAAACTGTGTTTTTAAATCTGTGGGTTACAATCTACTGTCACTTACTGTATCACTTGAGTTACATTTGTATTGTATTTTGAACAAAAAGAGGATATAAGGAGTGGGTTCACTCTTGGTCAGGCACCAGGACCACGATCTTTTGTTCTTCCCAAGAACAAAGTAAGTGTTCACGACAATTCTAGGAACCAGGAGCTCCCTCTGCCTCTGTCAACAAGTCTTAGCTCATCTTCAATGTTGTTTTCAAATTATGTTTTCCTTTTGTTCTATAATACTGGAGTTTAAATTGCAGTGAAATTCTGTTGCCATAATACAAACTGAAAATACTTTACTAATTTTTTCACATGCTGCAAGTTAGGATGTAAACAGCACTGAGTTAAAAGAATGGCATTGCTTCACTGGCCTAAGTGAACACTAGCAAAAGGATTCAAGTAATACAATAAGGTTTATTTTTTATAAATTCCTATGCACAAGATCCTTAGTTATTGAGTTGGTACTCTCCTTTTCAAAGGTGTTCAATACCTCCATTTCTTATTGAATTTAATGATAAGAGAGCTTGTTCAAATTCTGCCAGTTTCTAATGTATCTTACAAATAGTGCTAGAATATATGAAAATTACTGAATGTAATTCAGTTAATTTCTTTAAAATGTGTGGCAAATCAGGGTAGTTATCTCCATAAGGCAAAAAAATTTAAAAAGTTCTCTGAAGCAATGTTAAAAATATGTGTCAAATTTGTCCATTCCTTATTATCTTTATCAGAAATTATTATCATTGGTAACAAGGATTACCCTTGAGGTAGATCTCTGTATGTATAAGTATATTGGTGAGTGACCAGATCCCAATGAAATATGAGTCATACAAATCAGCTGAGCTGCTGTGGTCATGTTGATGTAAGGATCCTAGTAAAGATGTTAGGACTTTGACATTAAACACTTACCATACAGCGCTTGCTGTTTAGGATGCCACTTCCTCCAGTTTATCTGTCATGTGCCCTCCAGGAATTACTCCACACCAGAGCTGCCAAAAAGGAACCTGAGCATTTTAGTGCAATGCTTACCGGGCTGGGCCTGTCATAACCATTAGTTAAACCAAGAAGCACCTGAGAATTGTCAATACATTTTGCTTTATTAAATGATTTTGTTGTTGAGTATAGGTTAGTTAGCTACTGGCTCCTTCCCGTATCTGAATTATAAGGTAACAAATTTCATCTCACATCTTGGATGAATAAGAAAGTACATGTAGAGCGTTATCAGCTGAGTTCAGCTTAAAGCTGCCTTTTGAGTTGCTTTGTTATGTTAGATACTCTCCTCACAGCCCCAGACAGTCCAAGTTTTTTACCTTACCTGAAGTATAGAAACATATTTGGCAAGTTAGCAACTACAGTGAATGATTCTGCATAGGCAATAAGATGGATTTTCCAGTTTACTCAGAATTCTTTACTTTTCCTCCTGCCTTCTTAGATGTTACACATTATGTAATTTCAAACAACCCCCTTGGTGACATAGAGAATTTTTCTCATGGGTTTTCTGTTCTTCCACTGCCATATGTCCATAACAAATTGTTTTACATGGGCAATTGCATCTTACAAAGCAAGAATGTACAAGAACAGTTCTAAAGCAGATAATTACCTGTCACCCAGAATTTTCTTAGCCTTCTGATGTTTCATATTGGAGTCAGAGTTTCTCACTTTCCCATGCCTTTTAACATAAACAAAGAACTGTCTTTTGTAAATATGGCCAATGTTTGCATTCCTTCAGATGGGAGGAGAATGTGATTGATAGTCTGATTGACCAATGTGGTTGAGAGGTGGGAATTTCACCTTCCAATCCATTGTCACCTTGGTAAAAGTATCTATTTGGAAATTAATAAACAAAGGCTTTTTTTTGGCCTCAGCGCTGCATCTCAAAAGATTCCAGGTCTCTGGGTGATCATTTTGTGTCCAACTGCATCAATTACCTATATTTTCTGAAATTTCTCCTCCTTCTTTCAGCCCCTATTTTTTTTTGCTAGTTCATATGAATGAAAAATTCAGAAATTGTTCTTCATATGCCTGTTTCTAATTTCAGTTTGTCATTATAACATTATATTCCATAATTTGTTTTTAAGAGTAAATTTCTGCTAATCTCTGCAATTTTCTTCTTCAAGTATACATACAGATTAATTCTCATAAAGCAAAAAATGCAAATGTCAGAATTAGATAAATGTCTCTCTCCTCATATGTTTTCTCTGACATGAATTGCAGGAAATACAGTTTGCTGTGTTTTGCAAAACTCGAGGCTGCATACTGAGCATAGCTATTAATGAAAGACAGTTACAGAGCAGACCGAATGACTGGGACCAAGATAAGTGTAAGCATAGATAACAGACAAATGCAAGAAGGCGGTATTTGCAACTTGCTAGTCTTGACTATCAAGAGTCAGTTCTGTAAATAAAATTAGCCTGCTTCACTCTCTACATCATTGTGAAAACATGTGAAAGAGAGCCCAAGTTTCATGTGTGACAGATCATCTGGTGCCTGTCTGAACTACAGTTCCCTTCTTGGCTGTCTTGCTGATGCGCCTCAAGCAGCACTGGGAAGCTGGAAGATAAGGAAAGGTGTGCCTGCTGAGCTAGCTCTGCATGCACACATACGTGCACCCTGAGCAGGAATAGATAATAAAAATGCATAAAATTAAAAACAGTCTTAGAAAAAGACATCAAAATTATCCAGAACTAGCCAAATAAGCAAAATGTTCCCTGTAGCTATAGAAAAACCTTGTACACTTATTTATTCTGATGAAGGATGTTCATCTCCACATAATTTGTAAGTGATCACAAAGCTTCATTAACCATAGATGTGCAGTACTCCCATTTCATTCATTCTTGCCTTTAGTTCAGCATTTTATCTAAACAGTCCATCACGGGAGCAATGTTCTTGAAAATAGTATCTACCATATTATAATGTCTTTTTTTTCCCCCTTCTTTTTGAAAAACCAGAAGATATGTCTTTATTGCCCACCAGAAATTATTTGAAATCTCTGGACATTACCCTCTATTCATGATTCTCTCAATCTGGCCACTGCTGTGAAAGATAACCAAAAGTGTTTTTATAAATACATCAACAATCAAAGTAGGGCCAAGGAAAATCTCCATCCTTTAGTGGATGTGATGGGGATCATTGTCACCGAAAATGAGGAATAGACTGGGGTACTTGATGCCTTCTTTGCCTCAGTCTGCAACAGAAAGATTGGTGATCATCAGGGCAAGTGGCCCCCTAAACTCTGACAGGGCTGGGGAGCAGAACAAACCCCTGCAGTCCAGGAGGAAGCAGTCAGTGACCTGCTGTGCCACTCAGACACCCACAAGTCTATGGGGCCTGGTGGGATTCACCCAAGGGTACTGAGGGAACTGGCAGAAGAGTTTGCCAAGGCGCCCTTCATCATTTGTCATCAGTCCAGTCTAACTAGGGAGGTTGGCAAACGCGATACCCACCCAGAAGAAGGGACTGAAGGAGGATCTGAGGAAATACAGGTCTGTCAGCCTGGCCCCAGTGCTCAAGGATGTTATGGAACAGATCATCTTGAGCACGACTGCAGAGCACACACAGGACAACCAAGTGATCAGGACAAGCTACTACAGGCTAAGGAAAGACAAGTTCTGTCTGACAAATTTGATCTCCTTTTATGACCAGATGACCCATCTGGTGGATGAGAGAAGGACTCTGGGTGTCATCTACCCAGGCTTTGACAATAAAGTCAATAAAGTTTTCACACTCTTTCCCACATCATTCTCCTGGAAAAGCTGGCAGCTGGCTTGGACAGATGCACTTTTTGCTGGGCAAAAAACTGCCTGGATTGCAGTGCCCAGAGAATGAAAATGAACAGTGCCACATCTAGCAGTGGACATCACTGGTGGGGTTCAGCAGGACTCAGTGTTGGAAACATCCGTGTTTAATATCTTTATTGATGATCTGGATGAGGGGATCAAGGGCACCCCCAGTAAGTTCACAGTTGAAACCAAATTATATGGGAGTGTTGATCTGCTGGAGGGCAGGCAGGCTCTGCAGAGGGATCTGCACAGGCTGGATCATGGGCTGAGGCCGATGGTGTGAGGTTCAACAAGGCCCAGGGCCGGGTCCTGCCCTTGGCTCACACCAGCCCCAGGCAGGGCCACAGGCTGGGACAGAGTGGCTGNACATCTGCCTGCACAACAGGTTGTGGCTGTGTGGGGGGTGGTTTCATCCCTCAGGCAACCAGAGACAGGACAAAGGGAATTGCCCTCATGGTGTGTCAGAGGAGATTCATGTTGACATCAGAAAGAATTTCTTCACAGAAAGGGTTGTCAGGCATTGGAACAAACTGCCCAGGAAGTGATGGAATCACCATCTCTGGAGATGTTTAAGAAACTTGTGGCAATTACTACCATGATCTGGTTGACAAGGTGGTGATTGGCCAAAGGTTGGAGTCAATAATGTCAGAGGCCTTTTCCAAACTAAATGATTCTGTGATCCTCTGGTTCTGTGATTCTTTCCACTTCCCTAGATTACTCTAGAGTAACAATGCCTATAAAAAGGAACCTGTCCTGCTCACCTAAAATTATCCAATGTTTTTTCCACTCAATTAAGAACATTTCTGTATGTGATATGTACTGATATTTGTGAAGATGTCTGGACCTGAGTTTTATGTAATTTTGTATCTTGAACTGAAATGGCACATCTGAAAAAGCAGGCATGATCTATGCATTGAAATCTGGATTTACCACCTGCAGCCCAGTTTCTGATTAGATAACAGAAACCACAGAGGAATACATTTGGAGCTATACTTCTCCATTTCATTCCATAAGCTGTGATTTGACACACACCAGACCAGACCACATCACACCACAGTATCCTACACTAGTCTATACTACATCAGACCACAACAAAAGGCACTACCTGGCACGATACATCCCTTTGCCCCACTAACACCATGCCTGTGTTACACCAGACTATACTATGCTACACCATACTGCACCGCACCATGCTAGGCTATGCTACAGAGCCCTTGACTTTCCCTCACTAACTTGTTTTGCCAAAACTATATGGGTCCAGTGACTGGCCAAGGCACTGGTAACAATACCTGCATTTGCAAGGCATGTGGAGTACTCCATCACACACTGATTTTCCAGCCATCAGGAAGACTCAAGCAGGTCACACAGCTAAGTTGCAGTGTGGACTGGCTGACAGTCTTACAACCTCCAGATGCAAAGTAGCATGTTCAGTATATAGTGATTCACCCAGTCCTTAGAGTGACTCCTTAGACAAGCTATAGTAGTTCTTGTTTTGTATTTGTATATATTTTTTTATCTAGTGCTGCCTTTACACTAGGAAAAGCCATAAGATGCAAACGTCTCATAGCACTGCTTATTGCTTACCTACTTTAATGTTACCTATACAGCATCTCAGACTCAGCTTAACAGGAACCAGCTGTGTCAGAGCACAGTGATAACTTGGCCCCCAGTAGTTCCCTGTGGAGCACTGAGCCATTGATGTACTCCCAATCAATTCCTACACAGTTACAGTTCAGTGAGCTATTTAAAGAAAAAGATGACTGTGTAAAGCAAGAGGGATATTCAAAGAGGGGAACATATTGAGAAATAAAGAACTAAAAGCAAGTCAAAACCTTAAGTACTGGTGATAGACCCGGCACAGAGAAGATAGGAAAGAAGAGGGAAGGAAGAAAAAGGCATGAAAGATACAACTATCTGTAGTGAAACTCCTCAGAAAAATGAGACAGAGATTCACATCAGCATCAATACTTGATATTTCAAATGCTTTTAATGTGGAAAAGCGCTTAAAATCTTTGATTTCTCTTCCTATGCACACCTGCAAAACTTAAACTACTGGGATAAGCCAAGTGCTCAAGAAAACCATTTGAAAAGTATAAAATAAGTTTCAGTGGTTAAAATAATATAGCTAATCTTTTCAGTAAGATTTTCTGCTTTTAACTTAATGACTATATTATTTATGAAGGGTGGTGATGATTGAGTTTAAATAACTCAGTCAAATGAAACACAACATGCCAGGGATATTCAGAGAGAATATTAATAAAATCTCTGTTGATTGTTCATCTTTCCTAAGTATAAGAGTTAATTTCTTGTCCTTGGACTATTTTTATAATATTTTTTAAGCATATATTTTTTACAGAAACAAAATACACTTTTAAAAACATATATATCAATAGAATTATTTCCATTCTCTTAATACCATTTTCATGGATAATTAAAAAGGCAAACCAATGCTTTTTTTTGGTCAAAATTCAGTTCCTGAAAATAAAAATATATTTTTAAAATAAAAATGGAAATAATTTTAATTTTTCCTCACATAAACAGAAATTTATTTTCATTTAATAAAATTATTCATGGGATAAGCTTGTGCTCTTTTTCAATCCCTCCTGATAATGTCGCCTACAAATGTTTAATTTAATTAGCTGCAATATTAGAAATCCAAGCAGTCTAGGAATTTCCTCTAAGTAAGCCAGTGAAGAGTTGCTTTCAGGAACTGCTCTTACACGTCACAGTTAAAGTCTAACTCCCCAGTTCCAAAATGTAATCACACAAAACATATACTTTTATTGACACAAAGAAAAAAAACACAAAGAGCTGAAGATGGAAAGAAAAAAATTCAGGGTTGTAGTTGAATTGAACATATCTTAAATATCCACAGGTTTTTGAACTCTTTCTTAAAATGTCCAAATGGTAACACCTGCAAGCCACAGCCTTTTAAAAACATTTGGGTCTCAGTTTGAAGAGGTTCTGACAGCAGTGCTTCAAAAAAAAAAAAGGGATGCAAGATAAAGGCTCCTAATACTGCTGCTTATGAGAAAAAAAACCATTCTCTTCCAGAAAACTGTAGTTTAACAGAATCCATTCTATATACGTTAAAATAGAGCCAAAGTTCAATTTAAAGTGCTGTTGCACACTTTACCAAAGCTCTTGACTTCAGAATTTTTTCTCAACTGGGCTTACAAATCCTGTATCTGTTGACCTTCAGAACAGGGTACAAGACCATTTATTCTCTCAGCTTTTTGCCTTTGTGACTGTCTGAACGAGGTGAGGAAAGAGGAAAGAAGAATCGTCTGGGGAAGTCACTGGAATTTAAGCCAGATGATATGGACAAGAAAATTCATCTGAAATGGCTGGAGAAAGATAGATAGGCAGAATGCAGTTAGTCTTGCTATTAGAAAGACAGCAATTTTTTTCTGCTTCTCACCAGTCCATAACAACCACAAAAAACCAATAATATCTTTATATGAAAGAAACAAATTTCCATTTCTGATGCAATTGGGATTTACAGTCTTCAGCTTCTGTAACTGATTTGAATTGCTGCTCATGAAGTGAAATAATTGTAATACATTTGGTAAAACATTAACCATTACAAACTGATTGACGCAGTATCTTGCTAATACAGAGAAAACACCATGACTGAAACATTCAGTAAAAGTATCAATTAGGATTTCCTTGCTTAGGTCAACTCCTGCAAAACCTCAAGAGAATATTCTTTATTTAATATTGCAGGGCTACATCATAATAATGATCTTGAATTTTAATTATCTTTAAACTAAGAAATTAATACCACAATATTATTTCAAGAATATTGGAGTCATACGTAAAATCAAGGGCAATTTTCTGACAGGCTTCTGCTTTACTGTGGCTACTGTTTGAAAGCCTCACAGACTTTTATATTGTGTTTAACTATGTCAAGTAGTAGTAGTTAAATTTTTTCTACACTGCTTTCCTATTTTTCTATTCTATGAAAACAGAATTTAAAATGGAATATTATGCATCAGAATAGTCAGTCTGATACAAAGACTGACTGAGAAATATTTTATTGTCTTAAATTACAACAGCATTTTCAGATCTGTCATTTGACTCTGGTTGTTTCTTGAGATTCTTCCTGGAGGCTTTGATTTGTGATTCAAAATAAAATCAAGCTTCTTATGCAGCACATATTTCAAAAAGCCTGTTTCCTGTTACCCTATGGTTTTCAGAAGATAACATGAGTTGTCACAGCTAGAATTTCACAGATTTAAACTCCTTTTTAAAATGCAGATATGTCTTACACATGCTTGACCTATAAGGGAACAGTATGAGAAATTGTCCCAAGGCAGTGCCATCTATTGAGAAAACACAATTAACTAAGAGAAGTAATATGAATAGGAAAAGAGAAGTAATATGAATTAGTAGCATTGCAGTTCTTCCATTGACATCATAAATGGCTCCTCTGAATGTTTTGATGTTGTTTTGACATAGAAATCTTACTACATATTGTCACATATTTCTATTTGCAGTTGTTTTGCGTAGTATCCTTTGTGTGCCAAATCATGGTAGAAGGTTGGTTGACATCATAAAAGCTAAAATTTGATATCATCTCTCATGCCTACCTGTCCATACTCATTAGGACCTGAACGTACACATGCTGACCAATATGAATGAATCTGTCTTATTCTTTGAGAATGTTTCACATAGGTGAATTCAAGTGACTGAGGACTGAAAGCTGAGCTTGTATTAATTAAAAAAAAGAGAAAATGCTTCCATTTTTTAATCATCTAAATTATCTAAGTAAATTATGACTTATTTGTGGTGTAAATTAGCTTTAAATCTGAAAACATTTCCATATAAATTTATTTTCTTACATCCATATCACATATAACAACACCATTCTTCTGAATTGCTGAAGTAGCAATGACAATTTGTCAAAGTCTTGGTATTAATTTTCCTTAAAATATTAAAAATTTGGAGGCAAATTTACCAGGAAGTTACGTGGACTGTTGTATATGCGCACGTTTGTACATTGTCTTACAAAAACTGATAGTTTCATGGATGCACATCCCCCATTTAGAGCAGTACTATATTACTGACTGATACTTCAGTGTTTGTGGTGATGTAGAGTGGTTTATGTAGCCTAATGGATTTCCAAATATTAGCAAAGCAATTACCATGGAGACACACAAACGTTACTTGAAAGGAACCTTTGGAGGTCCAGACTCCTGTGTGGAGCAGGAATGCCATAGTTTTGTCCATATGAATTCAAAAAAAACTTGAGATTCTTCATTACATTCTGAAATATTATTCTTCATTATTCTAAAGAGACTTCATTATTTTCCTAGGTAAATTTCTTAGTGTGAAAACCACCATTGTCCATTCTTTTTACAGTTTTCCTCTAGAAGAAGAGCTTGGTTCTGTCACTGGGAACCTTTTAGATAACAGTAAAATGATATTGGCTGTCTCCTCAGTCTTCTCTTCACCAGACTAACAAGTCCAGTGGCCTAAACCCCTTCCTCCATAGGCCTTTAGCTACACTGGCTGCTCTCAGCTGGATTTTTTCCATTTTTCAAAACACTTCCTGAACCAGTAGTCCCAAAAGTGGACTCATTATTCCAGAAGTGGCCTCACTGATGGTGAACACAGACCAAGACACAACACAGCCTTCATTCTGCTAGCTGTACTCCTCCTACTAAAGTCCAATGTCCACTTTTATCTACACAATTTGTATAGATTACCATGCCAATCCCTCTTGTTCTACTGTAGCTGTGGATAGGGTTCCAGATAACTCCCAAACTTTTCTTCAATCCGTTCTGTTGGCCTTCTAAATGAATCAATTGAATAACACATCTCCCCTTACCACCCCACACCATGAAAAGTGTGAAAGGTAAGGATGGAGTTTTATTCATAATTTGTGTTCAAATAATCGTCCATACCTGGAATATGACAGGTATGAAAGCTGAAGTGCAAAGGACTACACTACATCATTTGGACTGGCCTCCAATATGTAAGGGGCTAATAATTTTCACTCAGTGATATACTCTGGGCACTATGACAGGAGTCTCCTTGTCTACCAGGGCTGCTCCCTTGCAACTGGTTGATGAAGGTAAAAATATGCCACACATCCATTCAAAAAGAGGAGAGAGAAAGAAAGAAAATAAAAAGAAGAATGGTACATCACTTGCAAAATGAGGCCTTGCAAATAGACAGTAAAAACTCCTGCTAAAATGAGACCTTTTCTGTTTCTGACTCCTCCTTTGAGGAAAGAAGATCCAATCTACCTCAGAGACAATTAAAGAGAGGCTCATAATGACAGAATATTGAAAAAAAGAAACTGCGTGAGGCAAGCTCAGCGACAGCTGGAGAATGAAAAAGGAGCAATTATCCCTGTTTGCTGTGATACTAGGTATGAGGCAAAAAAAAATTTATTCGGTTGAAACATAATTTTTAATTATACTGAACAATTGCTTACATAAGTGGAAAAGAAATGAAAGAATAGTGTGTTATTTCACTAAAATGATGCAAAAAAACCGGGTCAAATATCAAGGTGAAATTCTACAGATAAGTAAACCAAAATATGGAGTATTTCTAGAAACATCTTTTTGTTGTTGCTATTACTAGAATAGTATTATTTTGTTTCCAGAAATAGGAATGCTTCATCATCACCATATGAGAGAATACCCTTGAGAAAAGGCTATTTGTAGACAAGTTCATAGGGAAGACATTAGCTGAACTCAGGCGAATTTCTAATAAAATCCCATACTTAACTTTTAAATATAACTTACATCCATCTAAACTGAAGCACTGTTTTGCTCAAAAGACACAAAACTATGCAGGATGGACCATTAGAGACAATAAAGTTAATGTCAGATGTTTCTTCTTCCAGTGTGATTTTGTGAAATAAATTTTCATAATTGTCTTAGGTGACTAAATTTAACACAAACACATTCCACATATTTCAGTTGTGTCATACCTAAAGATCTGTAGCTGCTTTATATTATTAGTTGCTTCAAAACAAATCTCGTAACAGTTAGGACCTGAACTGTGTATCCAAGATGTTCTTATGTTCAGCATATTTTACAAACAATAAACCATCCTAAAAGGTCATGTTCATGATCTTTTAAGAGATTTCAGTTTTGCTAAGTAATTGTGCTTGTTCACACAATATTCCTTTTTCCCATGGTCTAAATATAAATATATTTGCCAAAGCATATGTCTGCTTATTTACATCTACACAGAGCTTTAGCTCTGAAACAATAAAATAGCTAGATGCATTTATTATCTTTTTCATGCAGAGACAGACTAGTCTGGCTTTTCTAAGAAACTGGCAGCCCTCACCACCTGTCTGGATACTGCTTTGATTTTCGGTAGTGCACAGCTGCCTTTGAAAATGACTTTGATGGAATATGACAGGTATGAAAGCAGGAAGGAAAAAGTTCCAATGGTGATTTTCTGAAATTTTAAAGTTTAAAAGACAGAAGGAGAGAGAAGTCTGTGATTCAACCTTGACAGAGGCTGGGTGTTATATCCCGTGGCTGTACAGCCTCACGTGAAAGTGGCTAATGACAAGTATTGGATTCCTTGGTGACCCCTGTTAATTAAATTATGTACTAAAACAAAGGAAAATCACTTTGGCTTATAAAACAATAGTTACAGACATTTAAAGACATGGTGAACCTTCCTGGGTGTTTAGAACTTACAAAAAACAATTTAGTGGTCAAAGAATGAGTGTATATCAGAGAACACCTTAAAGACTGGACTGGAGGATTCTGTATCCAACAAAAGCTGATCATAAATATTTGAATGTTGTTATCACTCAAAGAAGAGTGAGTAAAAAAATGCAGGTATGCATTGCATATAAAATCATTGACAATCTGCATATCTAAACAAACTATAAGTTTCAGAGTCTGAGCTTTTCACATCATATATGTAGGTTTATGTCTAAAAAGGACTCCTTTTATAGAGAAGTAGAGAGAAGAGTAAGGAGAGAGATGAACCCTCTGGGTTTGAACAAAAAAATGAATGTGCTTTTCTTCTCCTTCTGCCACCTGTGTTCGTCTCATCTGGTCAGCACCTTTTTAACAAGTATTAAGAGTAATTTCAATGGAATAGGCTGAAAGGGTGATCTACTTCTTTGTTACAATGATTGGTAAAAAACAGAATTTCCAAACTTCTCTGGATGTAGATTTAGATGATAAGCTGTGTCTCTGTTTAACTGTACATAATGGCTTGAAAGCTGATAATGGCTGATAGCTGATAATAACATCAGAAAATGTGTTCTGGTGGTCACAATCACCCAGGAAATCTTTCTGCATGAGCCATGCTAACAAGGATGAACTTGAGTAGTTATGGTTTCCATATTTAGTGCTGTCACATTAAACAAGCAAACAATGCTCCAGCAACACCTTCACACACAGTTTTTTGTAGTGTAAATATATCTGAGGTTTGTTTCATATCTTTGTTCCTAAAGCAGTGATTTGTAGCTATTCAAAATTTTGAAAAATTCTGCACAATAAATGCTAAAATGGTGTGTCAAACCAGATGCTTAAAAATGTATCAGTATATATACTTAATGCTGGTTGAGATCTGTTTCAGACATGAACACATCAACTTTTAAATGTTGTATGTAAGTCTTGAAGTTTAAAAAAAAAAAAAAAAAAAAAAAGTTTTTATCCAACTCATCATCAGTTTGCTATGTTAATTCCAGAAAAACATATAAAAACCTTTGGGTCCTAACTAGTTTCTGAAATTCCTTATTTGTTTGGACACATGTAAAAAAATTAAAGAAATGAACATCTGTCCCTTTCTCAAGACATAAAATTTTGTCTTTCATGCCCTAATTAATATAAAAAGTGTCAAAAAATACTAACCTATCCCTTCCATTAATTCACTTGATAGACCAGTACTTCAGAGGCAGTTAAAAGGCCAGTAACTGGGCAATTTCTCAGGGCTTATGCGTTATGATATGAAGTGAGTAATCAAAATTAAACAAAATTTGAAATTTGGAAATATGGATGAAGAGCAATTATGATCCAAAAACCTTTTCTAGCTTTGAAACTAATTGTTCCTCAACTTCGCCTTAGTATCACTGGTAGCAATATTGTAACATCCTAGAACCCAGAAATGGTTGATTCTTAGTCTGAACTAGGCTACTAGTAGCAATGCTTATGAACCACGATAGAAATTTTGCAAAAAATCAGTGAACACGTGATGAGGGCAGGCTGTTATTGACTCTCTTTTATTTAATTTATTATTGCACAGAAAGATTTCTAATAACTTTTCCAATTATATCTTTACAGTGAACAATAATTCCTAGCCTTGTGTATACAAACCCACAAAACTGAAAAATCAAACCATAACACAGCAGTATGTTTTATGTATAGCAAAGCTATTTTTGGCCGAGCATCTACTTTCGCACCTTTCCCCATATTTTATTTTACACCTTCTCTATCTCTGCACAGTGGCATTCATGGGAACTAATTCAGTTGACAATACAGAAGGAGACAAACAAAAATAGTCATTTTAACATTCTAACAATTCCCCGAAATATTTCTGAGAGAATCACAATAACGTATGTCATTACATATACAAAATACATGATTGTATGGGGTGCTAGAAAGGTTTTCCTGGCATGCGTATGTATTGACCTACATAATTCATGAATGGTGAAGAATAGGACCATTATATGCAGCAAGATGAAGACAGCATTGAATAATACCAAACTTCGTAAGATGTCTGTAGCAAGCTTAGCTTTTCAGTGAATCAAATAGATTTTATTCAAAGCTTAGAAAGTACAAGGTCAAACAGTTTATTAAAATGGAGATACAATAAATAGATAGATTCATGCCCAGTACTGAAATTCAAGCGAACTTCATTGGGTTAAGTGGTAGGTCCAGCTGTGTGAAAAATACCAGCATTTGGCCCCTTGCCACAAGTCATTTTAGTAACATCTCTATTATTTTTCCAAAGGCTGCCAGGGCAATTCACAATGCAGAGCCAAATGATCTACTTCTCCCACTTCATGTTGTGCACCAGATGTTGATACTTTTGTAGACATTAAGTGCCCTTTATTCCATAAGGATATAGTTTCACAGCAGTCTGGCCCTTAGTGATCTTTCCTGTTGTGCATCTATTTACTCCAGATAATGTCTAAAGAATCAAACTTTCTAATTTACTTCTTAGATAACAAATTGCTGTACTTTGGTGCCTGAAGCTGAAGAGTCTGTCTGTGTGAAGGCATTAATAATATGCTAGTAAAAACCTAAGTCAATTACTGTGTTTGAAAAGCCAGGGTCCAGATGTAGTTCTCCTTTCAAAAACCAGGGTCCAGATGTATTTCTCCTTAGTTTACCTTTACATTCTAGCAGAATAAAGGTGGCATTTTAGTTGCCATCCCAAAAGATTTTTCTGTCAACAGGTAGGGTCTCAGCAGTAAATCATAAAATATATCAAATTAGCTTGTTTAGCAGTATGAATTATGCTTAACTTTACTATACAGTTTTTTGTAGCGGGTTTATACATATCACAACAGCCACATGCTAGACTGAAGAATGTCAAAGTGACACTACAGATAGTGGGAAGTCTTATCCTCTGTATAAACAGGGAGTTATTTAATAACTGCTTAACTACCATGGAGGGGTGTGCTGGGAAGAGAAACATTTACATTAACACAGGAAGAAAAAAGCCTTATGCTAATTAAAAGCCAGCCTCCAAATAAAACAGTGAATGTAAAGAGAAATTCAGAAAGAAAGATTAAATGTGTTTTAGATCTCCTAAAAACCAAGCAAACAGTTTGGTTGTAAGAGCATCTTTGGTTAGGATGTTCTTCTAAAACCTTTCATTCAAACATGAAAAATGTTGTTGCTAGGCTGATATGAAAAGAAACCTTAGGATCTAATCTTTGTTTATATTATATGCAATACCCCCTTCACTTATTTGTTTTCTGAACAATTATATTCTTCATGCCTTGAGAGGCTGCCTAGGATAGAGGCTAAACAGAGTTAAGGGAATAAAGTAGGTATTTATTGAAAGGCCTTCAAAGGGTACAGCCTGGGCAGGACAAGAGCCTGGCTGAGGTTACACCCAAGATGGATGACAGGTCACAAGTTTTTATGCTTTTATAAGTTTTAGTCCATTATTTGGGTTAATTGTCCAGTTATGGTTAGGTTATGAAGTCCCAGTTTGCTCTTTTTAATTCACCATTGTTTATACTTTTTGGGCCTGAAGCTGTAACTGTGTCCTTGGTTCTCAGGCTGGAAAAGTTTTATCTAACTAAACTGTGAAGAGAACTTGCTAACACTTTATATGACGTTCAGAGTCACACACTAATTCAGTACAGAATTCGGAAAATATGAAAGCTAAAACTTAAGGCATCATTCTGAATACAACAAATGAGTAGTTTTATGTGATCAGATTTGGCTTTGCCAATCACACTTCAAGGGAACTGAATAACAGTTCTTGACTTACATGCAGCAAATTCAGATGCTGGGACAGCTGAGACACCATGACAAAGTGCCCTAGCTCCTCTGTCCTCTGTCTGTCTTCTTCTAAGTTAGTGAGAGCTTCCTTGAGGTGCATGGGCCAAGCACAGGGAAAGCATGTACCAGAGTTAATAAACAAAAAGCAGAAGCATTTTGAAAAGATGAATTGATGGCTCTCTGACATGCAGTAAGGTACTGGGGTACACGACAGAACTACATGAGTCATAGGAAGCGTATCACACTAACATCCCTTGTGAATTTTCCCCCACTATTTCTAAGCAAAGTAGGTTTTATTTTGCTAATAATCTGACCAATGCTGATATAAAAACTTCAGAAACTAATGGATGATTCTCCCCTAATGGATGATTTTCTTATAAAATCCTTATCATCAAAAATGGAAATATATTTGCAACAAAATTCGAAAGATGCCATCTTCAGAGGCATGATCTGAAGGATCTGTTATTTATTCTAATGTTCTACTATCCAGTGAAACAGAACTAAATTGTCTTTTATGGAAGTGAAACCATAGAAGAAAGCCGTATATTATGGATTCGAAAACTTCAAATAGAGAGGTTTTGTCATGTCAATGAAGGCAAAAATTTCCAGTTAGAATTTGTCTAAATTGGCATTCATCTACCAGACAGTTCTCAGAGTGTTCTCAGCAGATCAGCAATTCATCATAGCAATATCAAAATCATCTTGAAGAAGTAAGCACTGGTTTTACAAATATAATCTTAGCTCATAGATACATGAACAAGGTATGCTTTAGACTGCTGGAAACAAGAGACCCCAGCTTGTAGATATACTACTCTTCCTAGCTTTAACAAAGTGACAGTTAAGTGCAGTCTATGGGTGCAAATTATAAGTTCCTTATAAATTAATAAAATACATGTCCCTGAAAGTAAAATGGTACCTTGTATTAACTAAAGAAATTCTCTATTATCACTTAGCTGCATAGAGAGGATTTTTTATAGTGGTAGGGTCAGAAGATCCAACATTCCAAAGGTGATACATCCATGGAAGCCTTTCAAGCATTCAAAGCATGCAACGAGCCTTCTAACATGACCATAAGTCTATTTTCTTTCTATCCATAACTTGTTTTGTTTATTATCAGAGCAGGTGTGTTGTAGCAATTAGAGCTTCTGATGCAACCTTATCTCAGAGAAGTAAGCAAATAGACCAAGTATGCTATTAATTCAAAGATATTTTTTCTCTCTTAGATGGACCATCTGGTAACTCAAAGGAAAACGTAGCTGAATGCTTATATGTTTCTCTGAACAGAGTGACAGAATTAGTGCCAACCCTCTGGAAGTATTACTGTTATTGTAAGTGGGTTTTCTGTAGCTTTGTTTCTTTTGTGGGTCTGGAAGAGCACTTTGACATTTCACTGTATGCACAGTATATCATGTGTCATGGAACTAGTAGATATAACTAAACAGTTTTAGTCTCATTTTGTTTTTCATAAGGAAGATGGTTTTGCTGTGTGATGCTGGTTCCTTTCAGACAGATTTACTACTATGTTGTTTTACTCTCCTTTTACCTTGAAACCAAACCTTAATTTCACATCTCAGTGTAAATTAATTCTTTGGCATCATTAGCCTAGAAAGCCCTCTGGGGCCAGCTATTTTCAGTGCTGCCATTTTATAAGCATTGCAATCACAAATATATGACTAGGTAAACTGATAAATTGTGGTAGCTGTAATAAGATTGAATATTTTTTGCTTTTTACATGGCTCATATGTTTTGCACAAATATTGTCTCATCTTTCTTTGTTTCTACTCTTCATCATTATAGAATATATTAATTAATCGATTGATTGATTGTGTTAATTCATAGCAATTTTTTTACTCATAGCAATATTTTTTGTCCACTGTCTTGCAAGGATCAGCAAAACAGCACTATAAAAAGTAAGAATCCTGGCAGGAGCTCCACTTCTGTGATAATTCCTGGAATACCCCTGTGTGTCTTTGTCTTTCTTTTAGTGCAGGTGCTAAGGCTGTAAAATAACAAAAACTTTTAATCTGGAATGGACCTTGGGAGGGCATCTTGTACAACCTGCAGTCTGAAACATGGTCAGTGCTGAGTTCAGGCCAGAATGTTGAGGACTTTTTATAGTCCAGACTTAACATTTTCAAGAATGGAAGTTCCCCAGCCACTCTGGAGACCTTGTTCCAAGATATAAAATGGTAAGGCATGAAGATGATTCTCTGTGGGGGACTGGAGAATATAAATTCATTCATTCAGGCTTGATTTCCTGGCACTAGGAAATCTCCTTTCCAGCAGACTAAGGCCAGCAGTTAGTACTGATGTACTTCTTGGTACTGAATTCTGCAGGGCTGAGGAGCTCCATCATTAGAACTATACTAATTTTCTCCAATAAATGTCCATCAGGGCTAAAGGAGACAGGAAATAAATTTCTTTGCTTTCCATCCAGAATTTTTATTCTTACTGGAAATATTTACAAGATCATAGCTACACTACTTAAACAGTTCTCCCTCTCTGCAAGACTATTAGTCTTAGAATTTATTTGGAGTGGATCCACTCTTCTGTGTTTCTCTGAAATCTATCTGTGTGGGATAAAAAGGTAAGAGTGCCACAAACACAGTTTGTGTGTTTGTGGCACTAATGTCCAAGTGATATTGCTAACCTGAATTTTTATTTTACTACGGGCAGAATGCAATGTGTCTGGACATTACCTTGCTTGGAAACAAAGTAAAAAAATAGGAACTTTAGGAACTGTTTCTCTAATACTGATTTACTTTATGTAGCATTAGGACTTAACTAAATGGTTTGACTGATGAACATAAACATCTCAAGCTCCATGTATATCAAGTGAAAACACTGCTACAAAATTGTTCAGATTTATGTAGACTTAGAAATTACCTTTGGAAGGTAAGGGTGATTATTGTCCAAAAATAGGCAAACTTGTTAAGGGCCATAAATGAACACTGTAATTGAAACAGTTTTCCCTTTTGCCATCATGGCAAGAGCCATCTTCGATGTTGCAGCAGCACTGCTGGAGCTTATAATGCATCATTTTTCAGGAGAAAGTTGCTTTTGCAGTGGAAGATGTATTCTTCAAGGAACTCAGCCTGTAAGTTCAGGTTGAAATTTCCTCAATACTATGTGCTCAGACAAGTACAGCTGGCTGGTTTATTGGAAAAAAATGTTTGACATCAGTTCAGTAAATAAACATGACAATTTTGTTTGAGCTGATCCAAAACAAAACTTTTTTTTTGAATTTGCTCATAGAGAAAATTGTCAAAACTGAGTCTAAACTGCAAATCAAACAAAAATGATCGATTTATTTAGACATCTGATTCAGCAAGCCTTCAGCTTAGATTTTTGAGCACAGTTCTGCTGTAATCAGTCATAGTTGTAAATAAGACCTGAGGCCCTACTTAGTCAGTCTCAGGTTGCATACACAGAAAAACAAGACTATGCTCACCAGCCATGTGTGGCTATTCATCTGCTTTATCCACAGGTTATCTGTGTGTCAGAAATAGCAACTGGCTGTAGTTATGTGGGAGAGTATTTCCATCAAAGGCTCTCCTCTCTCTGCTTCTTCTGAATCCTTTAAACATAGCTTCCAACCTGCACAGCAGAAGCAGCTCAAAGCCAGAAGACCCATTTCACTTAAAACCACCTTTTTTCCTCAGTATATTGACTGTAGAATATACGTCAACCGTATTTTGCAATTAGCAGTCAGTATACAACCGTACAAAATCTGAAATTTAAGATCATCACATCTCAGGATCAGAACATCACCTCCCACATCAAGACAATAAAGGCTCCTTCTTTGACATGTTGCTGATGAAAATAAGCATATCAAATATATGTGTGTTTTTTAAGAGCCATACACCAATCCCTTTCCCAGAAAATTAAAATCCAGCTAATCAAAACATTTTAGTGAGTAGCTAGTTTACATACTGAAGAAAGGTGATGATATTATAAAACTGGAGAATAGAATAGAATAGAATAGAATAGAATAGAATAGAATAGAATAGAATAGAATAGAATATTAGTGTCCCTGCTGATTTTTGTTTCATGCCATGGGAATTCTCAGGAACATATTTGAACATTAATAAACCAAAAATACTCAAGGATAAAAAAATCCGCATACATCCTAATATATTGTACCTCCTCTGGGAGATAAACTAATACAATTTTTTTTTCATTCACACATTTCATTTCATTCCATTCCTTTCTGATTTTGTGTCTTTAATAGCCAAAGCAATGCAATTTAATTTCTTGTTCCTTTCTATATCTAGATAAATTAAGTAGGTTTTTTCTCATAAATATATAAATTTTCCGTATTGAAATAGGCACTAAAGAGGAAAATACTCTAGATTTAACTGGAATAAAAAATAAATCTCTTTCTCTTTTCAGAAAAAAAAAAGGGGGGGGAAAAAAGAGTTCACCCTAGCAAAATCCCTTTCTCTAACAATGGTGCAGTGATGCACTTCTGGTTTTTTGTATTGTGATCCTCCTGAAAATAGAAACTTTATGTTTAATTGATTTATTTGTAATGATTCTGGCTTAAGGAAGAGACTCTTTGAAGCTGATTGATTACTGCAACAAGCTTAAGATTTCATACCACAAGAAACCTTTTTGTACTAATAAACAGTGGGACAATAAAGCTCTGGGGCATGGTGTTTCCCTTCACATTAAAGTGAGGATTTGCAACATAAGTATGTGAGGGACATAGTTTATGTGCTCCCAAGAAGCAGACATAATGAACTATTTCTTTTAATGGCAGATTATCCCTGTTTCTATTTCCTGGAGTGAAGACCTCGCAAATTGATGTATCTGTCCTCTGAGGTTTTCAGAGAGGCATTATGGCATTTTAAAATATTAATATGAGAGTACATTTAGCTGAAAGTAGCTAGCCTGGTAGTCTCTTGTGGCTGCCATACAGGTCACCAGAGACCTCCTGTCTCTCAAGGCAAATGATTTACTCTAAGTGTATCATTAAGATATACTTTTTTTGAATTTATGATAGTGCTTTCTTACAAAGTTATACCTTTTCTATAAAAATTTAAGCATTTTTATGCTATTTTCTCCCTTCACTCACTGTTCCTTAAAAACCTGGTCAGTGTCACGGGCAAATTGAAAGTGCCACCCCCTGCATTGCAGTAGTGGGTCTGTGTTGAACACTGATTAGCTAGGACTGGATGTCACATCTTGTTATAACTTTACATAGCTGAAAAATTTCCTGGGAGATTTGAAAAGAACTGCAATTATTCCCCCAATGGAAAAAAAAAAAAAGAAAAAAAAGAAGAAAAAAGAGAGAGAGAGAGGGAAAGAGAGAGGAAAAGAGAAAAAGAAAGAGGGAGGAAGAGACAAAAAGACAAAGAGACAAAGAGAGAAAAAGAATGAGAGAATGAAGGAACAAGAAAAGGAATGAGAGTGGGAGAAAGAAAGAAAGAAAGAAAGAGAGAAAAAATAGAGAGAAGGAAAGAAAGAGAGAAAGAAAGAGGGAAAGAAAGGGGGAAGAAAGAGAGAGAAAAAGAGAGAGAAAGAGAGAGAAAAAGAAAGGAGGAAAGAAAGAGACAAAAAAGAAAAAGAAAGAGAGAAAGAGAGAGAGAAAAAGAGAGAAAGAAAACCTCAAATGCAATAAATTTCTTGATTAAAGAAATGGAAAATTACTGATTAAAAATATAACAACAGATCAGCTGAAAGCATTTCCTTTTATCAGAAATCTAATACTTAATATATGGTTGCCTATTCTACATTTTCTTCTACATGATATATGATATCAAGGGTGAATCCGTAACCTTCAGAACTTCTAGAGGAGTATCATCTGCTCAGCTTAGTGTCATTAAAAAAAAGTCAGGAAAGCAGACAGACATCATTGCTATTTGCTGAAATTGTATTGGATTTGGTACTTTCCCATTCATGCATCAACACAAAAGAATTTTGACTTTTCAGAAGTGGCAGAATGTGATTTTTCCCACATATCTGTTCTTAGGAGATCCTAGACATGGTTAAAGCAATGAAAGATTCAAAAAGAGGTGGTATTCTGAAAAGCAATCCAAGGCTAGCTAAAACCAGTGTTAAACTCTGCAAGGATCATGACCCAGAATATTAGAGATTAATTTAAATATTGGTCTTTGTTTTCTGCCTTGATTTATTTAAGCCTAAAGTAATCAAAGTAACATACTATTATAATGTAACAGCTGAAATGTAGTTTTTCTATATTTGCAGTACCACATTTGAAGCATACCTGGTAGATTTCTCCTCTGTGTTGTTAGCCTATTTTGATTTAGTCATCTACGGAAAGAGAAAAATAGAGTGTTTATATCTGAATTTGTTCCAAAACTGAAGCCTCAGAGCTGTATATTCAAGCCTCAGCATAGTGCTTGAATATACAACACATTTCCAAGAAAATCATAAAAATATAAATTAAATAATAATTTTAAATCCTTCAATTCTAGTATAGTTCAGAACCACGTTCATAACCTGGGACAGACGCTGAAGTTTTTGAGACAGGTCCCACAGCTTTATGTCAGCTGATGCTTTGGTCCCAGGTATGTGTGCCACAGTGTTATTGCCCAATTCGTTAAGCAGAAGTATCTACAGCATGTGCAGCAGAGAGCAGCAGATGGGCCTGTGCTAAAGGCAGAAGACCCTGGGGTGTCTGCATGCAGGAAAAATATGTCCATGTGGCTTCATAGCAAGACATTAGATAGCTGCCACCTGCTCCTCCACACCACTGCAAGGGCTGGCTCTCTGCTGCAGAGCAGGATGGAGAGGGAGGTGGGGAATAGGTACAGCCAGACATCCTAGATGATGTGCTCCCCTTCCAAAGCTCTGGGATTTTAGATAGCTGTACAGTCAATGCCAAAAGGCAACATCAATTTAAAATCCCTTGGACAGCTCTGGGGATCTTGCCATGGGCACAGCTGTGGCCACAGGCCTGCCCCTGTTGGGGCACCCAGGGCAGAGGTGGCACAGCACAAGCAGCCTGAGTCTTGCAGTGTGGCAGCATGTGGGTCCATGTGCTGCTGGTTTTCCCAACTATAAAACCCACCTCTGCTTGGCTCTATGCACTTTCTCCTCTGTACATAAGGCAGGTTTCATTGCACTTCACATCTGCAGAGGAAAACTGAATAAATTTTTAGAACTGCCTGTTTTGAGCTCTGGTCAAGACATGGTCAATGTTAATTTCAAGTTAATCTACACAAAGGTATTTCCAGTTTTCAGTTATCAGCTTTGCATTCATGAGTGCAAGCAATATGATACCATTTGCAAAAATAATTTATATGGAAATTTATTTCTTTTAGTACTTTTAGCTATCAATTTTGACATGGTATCAAAATTCTTACCAAAAAGAATTCCACCAAAAACTGGAATAAGATCTAAAAAGTTATGTCCACAGACTGAAGAAAAATTATGTCCACAGACTGAAGAAAAAAAAAAAGGTATTTAAAAAACAGACTTTTGGCCCAATTATAAATTTTTGAGGCTTTTTTATTCTTTAGAGGAATTGAATGTTATTTTTTTACTTTAAGTTTCACATTATTTTGACCCTTCTAGCTTGCAAAGAAACAAAGATTTTCCATTTTCTACACGACAAAACATAT
Organism: Hylia prasina; assembly: GCA_013397195.1. Lineage (NCBI taxonomy): Eukaryota > Metazoa > Chordata > Aves > Passeriformes > Sylviidae > Hylia > Hylia prasina. Next base: position 156,416 of record VYXD01007945.1, read on the forward strand.
TAAGGAAACAAAAAACGCTTCACAGAAATAGAAGGAGGTAGGCAGAAGAAAAAGAGAAGGAAAATAAGAAGTGCAACAATCCCCAAACAAAGGTTGAAATACTGCTTAATTATAGAGACTAAGCTATTCATACATTCAACATTTTTATAGGAGTTATCAAATAAAGCAAAAATTATGAACTCTCTAGACTTACACAAAATGATTTGCTAGTTTTCTAATTTTTGAGCAATTCCATTGATAAAAACATATTTCAGATGGCTAAATAGCATTTTAGATGTATGCTTTACAAATGCCTTTAGAGAAACTGTAAGAGACAGAGCATTTCATTTTTGAGATTGTTTTATATATAATTTCATTTGCCTAGACACATCTGTATTTCTGTGTTAATTCAAATGGTTGTAAAAGACCAGCAAGGACCATAAATGTAATAGAAAGTCCTGAATAATACAGACAGCCCAACCCTTTCATTTTCCCTTATTCTGTTTTTTTCTGAAACTATTCTGAGAATGGTATTATTAAATATTTGGTAACCAGCATAATTCCATTTTCTATTACAAGAGAATTCATATCACAGACAGTGTAAAGACTGCTTGTACACTTGTGATTCTTTTCCTCCACTTTTCATGTACATACTTTTAAGTAGGCTTTCTGTTTTTCGTGGCAGCCTGTTCCAAATGCAGCTAATGATATAGGTATATAATGTTTTATAAATAAGGGTACAAAATCTGATGATGTTGCCACTGCCCAGCAAACCACAGAATTGTTCGATTGGCAATCACTACAAATAATTTCTCTTTCTGTATTTTAGCTATGTCAATTGTGAATTCAAATACCACACTTAACGTCACATTTGAATTGGAGGAAGAAGTGGACAGCTTAAGCAGTCTCCTTAAATGTGACATGAGAAAAAGTAACAGTGATAGCTCATGTAATGATAAGTGTGAGTGCTCCACTTGCAGAACAGATAATACAGGGATCTTGTCAACTGTAGCCTGTGGGACAGCAACTTCAGAGCACAGCCAGCCTCTTGTTATAGTGAGGGAGCCCTTGTATCTTCTGCCCATCAAGTGTTTACAGTGCATACTAAGTGATATTGAAAGGCTTTTTATCAGCAATCAGTTCAAAAAAAGTTAAGAACTCTACTTTCCTAATGATTTATCTTAAATGTATTTTTAAATTTAACCCTAGCCACAAGATTGAATGATTAATACTTGAATCTTGAAAAAGAAAAGGTAAAACTGACAAGAACTAAAGTGACTATTAAAACTTGTTTTTATTGTTTATTTGCCTCATGCTTTCAAAATATTGGCAATAAAGATGCTTATGTCTAAGGATAGTGGGTTTTTCTCAAGTAACATATTTAATATTCAAGAAAAAGTAAATAATTTTTCATTCATTTACAAGGGAAATATGCCAATGTACATATAAAAGCTTTTTTTGCTTTTCTTCAGATCCTTATTAGTGACTTCTGTTTATCAAAGGAATAGGGATGTTCAGTATCTGTAAGCAAGATTGTTCCTTCAGCATCAGTCTAATCTTGAATCTGCATTTGTAACTCCGCTACTGGTTTAGCCCATAAAAGATGGTGCTATTTCAGAGCTGGGGCTGGTTCTTACCATTCCTCGGTAGAGCAGCCAGCTTCTTCTGGACTTTCAGAGATCTCTGCATGTTCACCTTAGAGCTAAACCTGCTCTATAGATAAGATCAGTCAAGTCTGTACTTACAGACTTGGACTATTATAATGGAAATATTGTATGTTTGACAAGCCATCTTTAGTTCATTCTTGCATTACTGGTTAGTTTTCCTTCAGTGCCAGTGAGCATAACCCCTCTATTGGAATAGTAAGAGCCTATAAAGCTCCAGAGTGGTTTCAATATTCAAGTGGTTTAGGGCTGGATTCATCACCTAGTTTTAGTTATCTTAAGATGATATAATCAGTATAAAACATCTGTTTGTGGTCTTTGATAGTCAGTGGGCAGACTCGAGTATTTGAAGGGCAATCTATCCATGTAACTTTGACACTGATATTATGAAAAATGAAACTCTGCCCAGGCGTATCCACTTGATTTTTCTGGTGACTGTAGAAGAAAGCAGAACAAATTTAGAACAACTTGTAAGAACTGAAATAGGATGAAGCTGAGTCTTGCCTATCATAAGGTCATTTTTTGACCATAAACACTTTTGGATTTTCATGAGCACGTTTCAAATTCCAGTTTTATCTTCCTTAAAGAAAATCCCTGGAGAATATACATCCCTACCCTGCATGTTGAAGCGAGACTGCCATTGACTTTCACAAAGAGGATTATGTCTGCATAGGTTCTACTCGTGCAAAAATTAAACAGTTAATTCTTTAAAAATTACATATTTAAACATCTTTTAAGGATACGGTGATACTAAATGCATGGCCTATGAGACATTTATGTACCTATTTTTAAAGTTGTAACTGGCCCTTGTAAAAAATTCTCAAACATTGGGTCTATTATTACAAATATATCAATCAAATCTGCTCTAGATTTAGGTGTGGTCAATGCAATTTTTCATATTTTGCACCAAAACATGACAGAAGTATCAGTAAATCTTAATATTATGCACCTACATAATCTCGCAGTGTGCAAAATGAAATTTCTCAATATATCTACTTAGAATTCTTATTTATAATATAAGGACTTTTCTCATTATATATTTAAAATTAAGTTTTAATGTTATGAGATAGTGAAAATTTTTATATGAATTTATTGAATTCAGGGTCCGTTGCCCTTAAGCACTTGACATATCTCTTCTATGCAAATTATCTGAGAAGAACATAAGTCATTTTTAATAAATGTGGGGAAAGGGTCTGAGGTGAAATGAGGTTGGTGGTTGGGGCTCAGATTCTAATAAGATAAATTAAGGCTACTCACTCAGCTAACACTCAGTGCAGTTGTCAGCACTCCTGGTTTTAAAAAGGAAAGATCGAAGAAAAGATTTAAAGATGAATGAGACATGTGGGCTAAAACCCCCTCTCCTTTCAAGAGGCAGTGATTCTGCAGGGTCAAAGTTGAGGAGTGATGGGAAGAGTATTAAGAAATCTAGCAATTTAGAATGGAGATATATTCTCACAGACATGAATTATATCTTCAGAAGGTATAAATTTGTATTCAAAAGGACTATTTTTTTTCTGGACATTAGCAGAGAAAGTGGCCTGATCCTTGAACCTAAGTCTGGCTTTTCAAGTTTCCAATAAGTTTCCAAATTTTGGTGGAGAGCAATTAACTTGTGCAGTCCTGTAACCCATTCTAATACAGTCTTCCACATAACTTCAGAGAGCTACATACATGAAAGCTCCATAAAACAGGATCTTAAATTTTCAGATTGCATATTTGATAAATTACGCCACTGAAACCATAGTGTTAATTCTCTACAGTGATGTTTATAGAGTAGCTGGTATAACATATATAGAGCACTGTAAATAGGTCAGGTTTTATTGTTTATTTTAACAAATGGATAGGGTTGCATTAGCATTGCAGAAAATGTATAAATATTGATTCGAAAACCTGGTGTGCACAATAGAAGAGCAACCCTTGTAACCCTTTTAGAGAAACCCAGCCATAAATAAAGTTCATCTCCATTTTTCAACAAAACAATTAATACATTATTCATCCCAAAAGTATTATCATGCCTATTGCTACCAATAGCAACTGAAGTATTCTAACACTGCTAGCACTACTCTGTGAGGACTATATTTATTTGTATATTTGAAGAAGGGACATAATGGTATGTACTGCAACAGCATTTTATTTGTGGTGGGATCTATAAGGGTAACTTTCAATAGCTCTGCGTGGGTTGAGTGCTAGACGATGCAGCTGACAAATGTTTGTATTATTCTGACCATGTGAAAATAAAATCAATAAATGCATTTTTGGAACGAGAGAAAACAGTTATGTATTGTCTTAGATCATGTCTTGTTCATTTATTTTACATCTTCCTGAATGCAAAAAGCTCTGTACATACACAGCTGTATATAATTACAGACTTTTTTTTGTAAACTTTATTTTAGTAGGGTATTAACTGGTTGACTGCAGCACATACCTATTCACAATAACCAAAATGATACAAAAGTTTAGGAGATTAATTTCATTTTAGATGGACACCAGACATTACCTAAGCCTTCTGCTCTGGGAACTGTGTTTGAAATCTCACAAGTAGGACTTCTAGTTATATCGCCAGTACTCTCCTGTTCTCCTGGACTGAATGCAAGTAAGAAATAACTAGCATCTCATTACAGAGTGTCAATAAAAGAGGGAAAGAGTATAGGAAATTTTTTCAAAGCCCCTTCCCAGCTATGAGATGGATCTGAACATAAGTTGTTTAGATCCGTCTCAGGTACCTGTCATATCACAGCACAAGGGAGAACAATGAAGAGGATAGCAATCGCATTAGTAAATCTTAAGGGCCAGCAACTGGCTTCTACATATGGATTGCAACGTGTGTTGGTTAGAAGAAAAAAAACAACAGAGAGATATCAAAAAATAAACATTAGATTCAGCTAGGGCTAAAAGCAAAAAATGTAATTATTGGATGTCCTAGCATCATTTGCCATAGCTTTGATATAATTTTGAAAATAGTAAATTATTTTTGAAACTAGACATTTTGATACCATTTGAAAATAGGAAACTTTGATGCCAAAAATCCTACTAAAAGTCCTCCCAAAAGACAAATTTCTTCACTGAGGAGCTTTTTTGTTTTACTGAAAAATATTAGCAAAACAATTCTTTTGAAACGCCTTTTTGGCTTTGTTGAACAAAGGCTTCAGTACCAGATTGTATTTTATCTTCTGTTCATTTTATGACTAAAAGTTCACGTGCAAACCAAGTAAATCAGAATGTACTTTTCAGCCATCACAAAAAAGAAGAGAACCACATTTGCTGTTCAGTGAACCTCAAAGTGTCAAACTGGCTATAATAGGAGGGTTTTCTCTGCATTCACCAAACTCTAAAAGGCTGTATGCTCTGTTTTAATGGATGTTCTTCATACTTTGATAGCATACACAGAAATGGAAAGACGTATAAAGGACAGATGATTCCCTTGTAAAATCTATAAATTTAATAAAATAAGTTTCATTTTGACGTATTTAGGGTGAGGCGATATTAGCATACTTTTATGGAAGCACATACAAAAGATCTCACATTCTGAATAACTAACTAAAAAAGAAGTACGAATGACATGCCAACAAGAGAATTTGATAAAGTTACAGGTTTAGATCAAACTTCATAAAGTTTAAGCATGATCGAAGCATTGAAATATTGACACAGAAATGTGCATTAATGTTTGGCAATGAATCTTGACTTTATCCTTCTCAGCTTATACCTTGAGAAGATACCCTTAAAAATAGTACGTACTAAATATGTAGTTGGATTGTGACCCTTTCATTTATTTAGAAACATAACTATTAAATTTGGCTTGATTTTATGGAGGTCTACAAACCTTAAGACTGAAGAAGAATTGGACAAGAATACTGTTTCTATATGGCAAATTGTGTGAATATTTGAAATATAGCTGTTTGATATCTGAGATAATTCCAAGTTTAGGGTAATAAAACTTCAGTGACATGTGAGATTTCATTTTAAATTAGTTTATTTATTCTTATTTCTAATACGTGAACTTGAGTGATTTGTAGTGTAAAAATAAATAACACAGTTTCCTGCATACATGTGGTATGTCCTAAGTAATGATTTTTAAAAAAGTCCTGAAGGTTCCTCTTTTATTAATTTAATAATTTAAACTTTTGAGCCATTATTAAACAGAACACTAAATGTAATAATTAAACCAAATATATTTACAGCTAACAAATAATGCAAGCTATATGTCTCTTGAAAATTTCCTGTGGGATGGGGTGAGATTATTTGTTTCTATCCTATGATGAAATGAGTAATAAATATCTTTGAAACATGGGATGCTTTCATTTTATGTATAAATAAATGTAGAATAATTTCACCCAAGACTATATCATTTCAGAGAAGAATGAAATGAATCAAGAGGGAAATGAAAATTAATATGGTGAGAAAATGATCATGATTCAAGAATAATATCAAGAGTATAAAAATTTCATTTTATTTGAAGACTCTAAAGAATTTTCCTGGATGAGAGCTTCTCTTGCACAGATACCTGAATTCTCACCACATATTCTACTTCTTGGTTCTGGAAGAGTTCTTCTAGATATATTTGCAAAGGAAAATTATGTAAATAAAATACAATATCATTTTTCTCAATACCAGGCAGTCTTTCCTATAAAAAGCACTGTGTTCATTACCACCACTGTTCTCCTCCTTTAAACTGATTTTTAAATGTTTCAACCTTCTGCTAAAGCAATATAATTTTCCCTGAGATGATGTACCTTCAGTCTTCTGATCTATACTGACTAAATAGTGATATGGGAGATAAACAGCTTTAAAAACAGTATTCTTTCCCTAGCAGAACAGCAATTATTGTTGAAATTGTTCTGCACCCTCATATATAGATCAGTTCAGAGATTTGATGTTCTCAGTCCTTTGTGGTGCCGGTGTAGGAGGAAATTCAATGCTCTAAAAACCCGGTTGAGGCAACCTGATTTCCTAGATAAATTATAGTATGTGTGTTCTCCATCTAAGCTCAAATATGATTTTTACTTTTTGTGAAGCAATGAATGGATAGTTGCCTTCTTGAGAAAGACAGAGAAGTGTGATTCCTCTGTTCCCATTCCAGAAACTACTGCTGAATTTCTCTATTGCAGAAATTTCAAAGTACTGCATTTATTTTCCCATAAACACTTAATTTATCTGAAATTTCACTGGACTTCTAATACACAAATTTTAAGGAAGAAGCCCACTATTCAGACTTGCTCTTTCTTTCTTATAGGATTGTCATACTGGACACATCAAGATGTCTTGCAAGTCATTACAGCTTAATCTTCTCTTTGAATAACATTCACAGTTTGCAACAGAAAAAAAGTTATCCTCTTCCTACTTTGATAAGAAATATCAATTTGATATCATTCTAAAATTCAACCTAGAAGTGAAAGATCAAAACTGAGAAAACATATAATTAAAACAAAGATATACTGTCATGTTTCAAGGTCTGTCAGATATGAAAAAGACCCTCTAGAGATGTGGTTTAAATGATCTAAATCTCATTTAAAGAAAACATAGGAATATTATAGGAGAATGATGCAAAGAGATAGCGAAATGACATTATAGGTGTTCCCATCTAAAATATTTCTTTCTTTAAATGAACTATTCTATTCCACCATCTCTGTGAGAGATTTTCATGATTAAGACAAAAATTTGTCCTCATATTTGACCCTGGCCATTCACAATGAAAACAGGATACCTTTACAAAATATATAGGCTGTTTCTGCAAAGCCATTGTGGTGGGCGTGACACAAAATTATAACTTAACCTGTGATTTTAACTTAAAACTTGAGCTAAAAGTTAGCTGGAAATTTTCAGATGAAAATATTTCTTATACAACACATTGCAGAGTCAGAACTAAGTGTGAATACTCCAATAAGTGTGAATCAAATCACTGGACAGCAGCTCTTGAGGTGTAATGAAGTAAGTCTCATGGAGTGGTTTAGATTGTTGAAATTTTTACAGTCAAAGGAAATATTTGCATGTGTGTGTGTGCACAGTTCTCATATTACATTTAATACAACACTTCTGTCAATATGCTTAGGATTTTTGTCAGTAATCTAGCTTCTCCCAAGCAGGAAAGAGAAATAAGTGAACCAAAATAGTCTGAAATTATAATAATTTAAAATATTACATCAAACCTTCAAACATTAAGGATTGTTAATAGAGTTGATTTAGGATTCCTGGTCAGTAGGTTTTTACTTTTTATTTAACACATTGCAGAAGACATTTTTAAATATTATGTTTCTTAAAAAAAGAACTTAAATTGGCTTTTAAGAAACAGATAATTCCAGTATCATTTGAAATCTGTTACTTAATACTCAGATTCACTATATAAGGATAACTAATACAAATTTATGTTATTATTTTTAAAATTCTCATATAGGTACTATATCTCCTGTATAGATATCGCATAAAATGAATGTATGTACTCACAGAGGTAGATTCTATTTTTAACATTTTTAATCTCTGAACAGTTTCTGAATTTGCACTGACTGCATTCTTTCATAATTGAAAGGTTCCTAAAGATTTATCTTGTCGCCTTCAATCTTCCTTTTGGAAGCATTACCATCATAACTTAAAATAACATTTCCTCAGTGATTTTCTCTAGCAAGAGCCTGTGTGCATGTCAAATCAAGTATGTCAAAGCAGGTTTCCATAGGATAAATTTCAGTCATTTTCAGCATCTCCAAAAAGGTGCTCATACAGACTTTGTTATTACTAATGCACTTCAATAATGAAAACAGAGATATGACCATAAAGATTTCTTATATGTTTTACAAAACATAAACAAGAGGATAGAGTACTATTTCCTTCATCTACTGGGGATAAATAGAAAACAGTAGTGGGTGTAATGACTACATTGTGATTTAGAACACAACATTAATATTTTGCATGCATAAACTTTTGCATAAATAAACAAATTAGTAACAAAAGAGTGGATTGCTGGATTTAGAAGACAAGGAAGTTATTGCTGTGTTGGGGAAGACTTAGGTGAGAACATTAATTCAGACCTGCTTCAGCTAAAGTCAGTGGCTTTCAGACACAATTTCAAACTACCCTGTTGCTCAAAAACATAAATGAAGAAAATGGAAATGGGTTAATGGGACAAATATATATGAACAATTTTTAAAAAAATTTAGCATAAACCATTTTAATTTTAGCTGGAACTCTAATGATGTTAGAATATACATTCAAGCAGGAAAGCCATTTTTGCATTTTACAACAAGCCATTACATTGGACAGAGAGCAATGCAGACACCATTTCTTTGTGAATTCCTGATGCTTTGCTGCAGTACACTGGAAGTATTTTAGACTGGGTTTCCTAAATCATGAATATTCCATACAGGAGCCAGTGTGACACAACACCTCACTTCATATTCTGAAACAAAATTTAAAATTAACATAAACGGTAAATGGATAGCATATACTTGAAACTGCTGAGAAACAGTAATTAAAAAGAATTAGCAGAAGGGCCTTATATTTACGTAGTAAGTTAAATGTGTGATGAGGGAGAAACCTTCCCAGCTGTTTCTGTTTCACAATGTGAATATTGAATAATCTGACTTTTCTTTGTTTGGATCATGAAGTTTGAATAATTAAACAATAGGTCGTTTGAGCTCTGTTGTGTCATCAACTAATTACTACATTTATGCTTGTCAATAGCAAACCCACAGTAGTATTTTAAATTCCATTTATTGTGCTTTAGCTTAATGCTTACTGTTACTTTTCCGCCACATTTTTTCCCATCATGAAAATTAACCCACATATATCTTTCTGGAAAGAAAATAAACAGCTCCCTTGCCAAGCCTTTCATTACACTGTTGCTTTCCATCATGAATTGTGGTCTCACAGTAGCCTAGTAAAAAGCCAGGGCCTTTGAAGTGTTGTGCTAATTTGATTAATACGTAGTTACATCCTGTTATGATGCACTTTGCCTTATGCATTTTAAATGGAAAATGCAGAGTGGATTACATTGGTGTTAAAAACACAGCATACAAAATGAACAGCATTGAAAGTGGTCTATAATAACAAGAACTGCAACCACTTTAAACATGTAAAAGGTTATTGCTTGTAGGATAATGACAATTCTACCAAAATATGTGATTTTATAACAATTAAAAGGTCAATATATAAATACTAGTGAGATTCACAAGGTGTAGTAGGAAATACCTGATTTAAATTCATTGAATAAAATGAAACAAAATATTCAGAAAATTCCTCTGAACTTTGTGTGCTTCTACTCATCCCCATAAACACTTTGGGACTTGAAGTCATGGTTAATTCACCTTCTGTCTAACAGAAAAGAATTTTATGCGCTTTTCCCTTCTGTTTAAATGAAGACTTTAATTCAGCTTCTGTGTTGGTTCATATAATTTTCTGCCTCCTAACAGGAGACACTATTACATTGCAATATTGCATATATTGAGTTTGGGTTTTTTTCATTTATCTTTTCAATAAATTAATACTTTGTTTTATCATAGTACCTTGAGATACCAATAATCACCTCAGAATAGGAAGTAGATTTAATTTCAAGTCTACTGACAGCCAAAGATGTGAGCAAATCTAACTTTGTGCTTTAAGTGTGCATCAATAGGCTTTAAAGAGTTACATTATTCTTGCACCTACTAAATTTTCTAGCAACTTAGTACAGTAAATTTTTTTCCAGAGCCAGGAGGAACCTGAGAGCACCTCATGAGAACACTGCCCTTCCATCTACTTGGGCTAAAACAGATAAAATGTCAACAATCAATCATGACCCCAAAAACATAAGTATACTCTTAAAAATTACAGATAATAATTATGATGCGTACAGGACCTGCACACAGATTGTTTTTCACTTTTTACAGCTCTGCTTGAATGCAGAAAGGTGTCATTCTATTAATTCATTGTGTTTCCATATATTTCAGTCTTTGGTGTCATTATATTTCTTGTTTAATCTTGGCCGCTAATCTGACACCTTTTTTATAAATATATATACACATATATATGTATTTCAGCTGAAAAAAAAGACGTATCATGGAATATAGCATGCTTGTTATTGAAGAAGAAGTCCAGAAAAAGACAAAGAATTGGATTAAAAAGCATTAATTCACTGAGCAGTAAAATAAAATGTGAGCTTATTTCTGCCTATTGTATGGATTTGTTGGCAAATTCAAGGTGGCAGACACTTGTTATTCCATCTACCTCCCTCCAGGGAGAGACAGCATGTCTGCATGTGTTTCTAATTTATTTTTAAACAGTTTAATTAATGCTTCTTACCTATTCATTTGAAAAAACATAGTCATAATGTTTAATTTGTATTCCTGAAATCCAGTAGAATTGCTTTCTTTACTCACTACAGATTTCTGTTCAGTTTTTATTTAGTCAGTAAATAATGCTGTCTCAACTTTTTTCTTAGAAAGTTTTCATGTTTGCAGCTTTCTTAAGGTTTACTCTATCTTCTACTAGATAATCATTTTCTGTTAACTGCTACTTAATCACAGAAGAAATATTCACCATCTTGTTTTAAATGTTTTCTAAATTTTCTATTTTTTGCAGTATTTCTTAGGAACATATCATGCAATGGTTATGGAAACCATCAATGGGCCTAACAGAGAGAACACATTAGAAAAGATTTATAATTCCAATTATTTATATAATGAAACCCTAATCTGATCAGACTGCAATATCTGCAGTAAAAATGCAGTGCAGTCAGCTGCAAGACTTTCCCTTTGCCTACATGCGTTATTGGACCAGAATGTTCCTGGAACTTCCAATATGCATATCGCATTTCATTGACAGTGTACATGTAAAAAAACTCTCACCTATCTTCTGAAAAATCTTGGATGAAGTTCTACACCAAGAAGCTGAAATTTGTCCTTTTCTTCTGGTTCTTCTTGTCACTACTTTGCAGACTTATAAATTATCTAATGCACTTGTGTAATGATACTTTTTAACATTTCTTTTACACCTTGTAAAGTTTTAAGAATAAGATAAATGTGTCTTTGTAGTACATATCACAGATATTCTGGCAACACAGGTAAGTCTTTGTACCATCATCAGTCAGTAACATCACCTGAAGCTAGTAATGCCTACTGAAAATAATGTGGCTGTCCCAGATTCCAGTCTTTAATGAATAACTTTAAAGAGAAATATTAAATGTAGGCTCTGGTTCACAGTATGAATGAATAGAGCACTTTTATAACAGCTTATTATAGTATAAAATGTTGTAAACCACGATCACAATGCATTTTAAAATTTAACTGAGATTTTAATTTCTCATAAAATTTTTGAAAGGTGTTTCATAAAAGTCAATAAGGAAAATAATTCTGAGTAGATAAATTACATTTTTAATTATGATTATCTCCAGCAGAGAGATATGAGCAGCAAAAGTTTATTCTTTTATGCAGTCAAATCTTTATAAAACCATTTTATCTTAACAAAAGTGACACTGATTTCTGACCTTGAATGAAAGAACACAATGAGCTTACTGGGAATGATAACCTGGGAAAAGTTTCTTCTCCTCATACCCTCCTGTTTTTTCTTCAAAGAAGATTCAGAATATGCCTGAAGAAATAGAGTTGAACTTTGAAACCATCAAAAGTATTCAAAAATCATCACCAATAGCCTTGATAATATGAATTAAAGGAGAATGTAATCTTGTTGGTCAATGAAATCACTTGGAGAGTGATACCTTTTCACCTGAAAAATATTAATATTTCCCCAGGAAATACTAGGTGTACTCTTTATTATTTGTGGTTTTAGTCTGAATGTCATAGTAGCATCATAATAACATGTTATTTTAAAGACATTTGGAGGCACGTACTGAATAGAACAATAATATTTCTTGGCTCTTAATCACATTCTATGCATAATTCCCACCAAAGTTTTCAATTTTGCTGAGGTCCTGAAAGAATTAAGCACCAGGTGGATCACAACATTTTACATACCATCAGTGGATGCATTGCAGTTGCTTACATCTCAGAATTTCGCAAACCAGAGCCTTTACTTTGGCAAGTCACTCTTGCCACTAATATTTCTTCAACATTTGACCAGGGAAGGCTTTTTGGAGGAAAATGTGAAATTCATTCCGAGAACAAATTTACTGTAACCAGATAAGATCTTTAAGAGAAATTAATAATCCTTCATAATCAAAGACAGTGTGATTCTTTCATAATAGAATTTTATTCTGAACTATTGAAATGCAAATGCAACCAGCACACAATTGTATTACACTCATTAAGGATTTATAATCTCAACCAGATCTGTCACGATATTACCCATACATCTGAAGAGAAACTAAATCAAACCTCCACAGACTAAATTTGCATGGCTGATATATCTGAGGCATGGCTTATTTTGTCTGTAATTGAGTTAAACCCTACTGCTTATATCCACGCAGAGAGATCCTTGCATTCAATTTGAGTTGTGCTGCTTCAGTAAAGCTCTCCAGGAGTGCTGCAAAGCTGCAAAATAGAAGTCTTATCTGTTTCTTCAGTGATTTGGGTTGGCAGTTCCATGTATGAAATGCTCATTACCAAGCAACACAGCTAATCTAGGATTTCTAACAGAAAGCACTAGAAAGGTAGGCATGCAGATGAAAGTATTTTCAAGGGGACGGGACTGAGTTCATTTTAAAAAATATATATGAGCTATAAGTGAATATGAAAATTGGTCCTGAACTTTTTTCTGATTATTTAAATTGATAGTTTAATACTGGATGCTTTTTCCCTGTCAAATACAAGTTTAATAATATTTATCATTTGCATTGTTAAAAGGGAGAGTATAAAAAACAAAGAACCAATCCTTCCCCTTTTTTACTTTATAAGGAAATTTGAAGAAGTAGAATACATATTTATTGGACATAGGGGGAAGCAGTGAAAAAGGGTGAAGAAAACACAGAGAAAATTCTTCTTTTCTCACTTTTCAATAGTATGACCAACTGTGTTTGAGTACTAAGCCCCTTAAGCTGGAAGACAGGTACAGGGAACAAATGAAGTCCCATAATCCAATACTACCTAGTCAGTGACCCCCTACACCACCTAGACACACACAGATCTATGGGGCCAGATGGGATGGACCTCCCAAGGGTACTGAGGGGGCTGATGGAAGTTCTCACTGAGCCACTTCCCATTATTTATCAGCAGTCTTGGTTAACTGGACTTCCAGATGACCAGAGACTGGCAAGTGTGACTCCCATCTGCATGGGCAGGATGGGGAATCAAAAGAATTACAATCTGGTCAACCTTACCCTGGTACTGGAGCAAAGCTATGGAGTGCCACCACATGACACATGCAACACCCCCAGAGAATCAGGCCCAGCCAGATGAGTTTATGAAAGGCAGGTCCTGCTTGGCCAACATAATCTCCCTCTATGCTGACCAACTGAATGTATGAGGAAGGGGCTGTGATCATTGTCTGACTGGACATTTGTCAAGCCTTCAAAAATGTTTCCACAGCATTCTCCTGGAGAAACTGCCTGCTCATGGACAGATGTCCTTTTCTTTTGGTTAAAAACTGGATGGATGGCTGGGCTCAGAAAGTAGTGAATGAAGAAAAATCCAGTTGGTGGCCAGTCACAAATGGTGTTCTCCAGGGCTCAGAATGTTTAATATCTTTGTGGATGATCTGGATGAGGGGATCAAGGGCACCCCCAGTAAGTTCACAGCTGAAACCAAATTGTATGGGAGTGCTGATCTGCTGGAGGGCAGGCATGCTCTGCAGAGGGATCTGCACAGGCTGNTCCTGTGAGTAACAGATCTGGGGTTGTTAAACCAGAAGAAAAGGAGTACATGCAGAGAGAACTTTTAAATCTCCAGAATTAGCTAAAAGAGGTTGCAATGAAGTGGGGTTTCAGTCTCTCTTGGAAAACAAGTTGTGCTGGAGGAGATTCAGACAGGATGCTAGAGGAAATTTCTTCATGGAAATTTTAACAGGCTGCCCAAAGGAGTTGTTGAATAACCATCCCTAGAGGTATTTAAAAGATATGTAGATGTGGCACTTCGGGACATGGTTTAATGGTGAACATGGTAGTGTTAGGTCAATAATTAGAATAGATGGCTTTAGATGTCTTTTCCAATCTAAATGAATTTATGAATGTACCACTTGGTCCTCTAGTTCTTTATCTGCCTATAGTAATATTTTTATGCAGCTGTTTCCTGGACTCAGTCTAGTTTCCAGACTTCCATTACCTGGTACCAGTAGAGGAGACATACCTTTACTTATGAAGTACCTCAATATCAACTATGACATTCAGAAGTGGCACGATTACACAGGATTTAAAAACAAACAGAAAAGATTTTGAGACTCATTCAGATATTTTTGGTGTCTACATTTCTTGGCTTGGTTCAAATAGCAAAAAATACAAGACCTGTATCCTTACAGTTTACAGATGAATATCTATGAAGCATTAGACAAACACTGTTCACTTACAATTCACAACAAATATAGGAAAGATTTATGCTGAAAGTAAATTCATACACGGGGACTTAAATAATCAAGTGTTTTAAATCACTCTGATTAATCACTAGAATATTTTAAAGGATCTGGTTTCAGCACATTTTGCAGACAAAATGTCTTTTACTCAAACTAACTTCTCTCTTTCTCTCTGGTCTATGTGTAATTCATGAACCTTTAAACATTATGGGATTATAGAGAGCTAAGCTGACATTTTTACTTTCACTTAGCAGCTGAATAATTGGTACACTCCAAGCATTTTAAATACTAAAGTAATCATTGCTTTGAATTCATCTTGTGATGTCATAGCAGCTGACGATTGAAATAATAAATTTCAAGAATATGAAAGCTTGAAAAGAATGTTAGACATATCTTATGCTTAATACATAACAATTAAATGATCTGTAACTAGCAGTATATTCTGACGTTAACTTTAATGAAATGCTTTTTGAATGTATAATGCATTGTTATTGGCTTTCCACTTCAGGGCAAGAAGACGATTCATTAAAATTTTTAGTGTGTTTTTCTCAGAATCAGAAAGAAATGTATAGGGAAAATTTCAGATTTACTTAATATCTTGAATAAATTGGAAGTTCAGTAATGAAAATTAAAAATTTTACTTTAAGTGTTGGAAACTGCCACAGGTTGCCTTGGAAGCCAGTCACAATCAAGTAACAAACAATTGCAGCATGTGTCAACTGAAATTTAACATGAAAACTCAGCTGGCAATTCTTTCCTAAGAGATCTTGGAGTGGAGGACATATAACCCCACCAACAATCAGCGCATAATGTAGGTCTTGATCCCATCGTTCAGAAAAGCACACAAGGCCAGTCCTTGAAGGAGTAGATTAGATCTGTCACAAGCTTTTTGGAAAATTTCTCATATTTAAAGTACTACAACTGCTTCTCTCCTAAGGGAGACTTCCTCTGGTTAATGGAATTTGAACAGATTTAATATCTGTTCAACAGACATTGAATAGAAGGAGAAGACATCCATCAAAATGGAAGACCAAAAGTTGAGTATTGTCTTTGGTTCTTCCTAAATAAGCCCTGAAATGTTGCTGCCAGTGAAGATCAGCAAAATAGAAATTAAGGACAAAGATAGTTTTTTAGCTTAAATTTTTTCCTGTATTAGATTATACAGAGCTATGTTTTTGGTGTTGGAATGAGTGTTGAACATATTGGGATGACTTTGTTAAGTAGCTCTTAGACAGAGTCAAGGTCTTCTGTTCCTCAGCCCTTCTCACCTCTGAGTAGGATGGGGATGCAGAAGAACTTTGCAGGGAACACAGTCAGGATAGCTGATCCTAGCTGGCCATATGGGCACTGTGTACCATGCAATGTCATGCGTGGTGCACAAAGCTGAAGGAAGGATGAGAAAGCATGAGACAATTAGAGGGACCACTGTTACATGTGATGAAGCCCTGCTGTCCTAAGGATGGCTGACACCTCCGTGCCCATGGGAAGCAGTGAATTAATCCCTTGTTTTGCTCTGCATGTGTTCATAGCTTTTGATTTCCCTATTAAATTGTCCATATCTCAACCTATGAGTTTTCTCGGTTTGCTCTGCTGATTGTCTTCCCCATCTGCTGTGGGAGAATGAGTGAGTGGCTGTGTGTTGTCAGCTTGGGTTAAACCATGGCACCCATGGTGGATGGAAATCATGCTGCCCTTCACAGATACCAAGACAGTTATTGAACACCAACACGTTGGGATAGGAGGAAAGAAGTCTCATTTTCCTTCTGAAGAAAACTCAATTATTTTAGGAAAAAAGGAAGTGGCTTAAAAAAGAAAGAGTAAGAGAGGTTGCTTTTTTGAGCCACAAACCACACAGAGATTGTGTTTGTATGCAAAAAATTGAGATACTTCTTTTTGACTGATTGCCATCTGCTTTGCTGGTCCGTGTTCTCTCCTGGTCATTTAGATGAATGTCAAAAACAGCAACAGGGAGAGGTTTCATTTAGTGTTGAATTTTTTTGAAAGGAAGGCAGAAATGAAGATAGACTGCTTTGTCCTAGTAGTCTTCCTCTAGAATAGGGTCCATAGTTCATAAAGCCTCAGAAGTTTCTTTTTCACCTCCAAATGCAAGTACATTCTTAATCTTTCTATTGACAGTTCATTTCTCCTCTCTGACTTTTCTGGGTTTGTATACTAGGGTTAGAATTCTATATGGTTACAAAAAATGTAAAACTTTAGTGATAAAATATTTAGGATTGCAATGTCAAAAAGCTTGTCAAAAATGGAATGCAACTGAGAGTTCACTGACAATGCATAAACAGTATCAGTAGAAGTTGATGAGATCTGATAACTGTTTCAAGATAAACCTCACTGAAAATAGAAAATGCATAGTATTAAATTCTTGTTTATATTGCAGTAATACAAAAATTCTCTTTATATTACAGTAGCACCAAACATTCCCAAGGAAGACCGACACATTCTTGTTTTGAATACACTATAATCACTGACCACAGAAAGGATTTTCTTGGAAAATAGCTTGCTCTAACTCAGAGGAAACATCCTCTACTTATTAATTTATAAGATATGTAAGGATAAAATCAATCAGTTAGGTTTGTGAAGCCACCACAGTTAGCAGTGTAATTGTTGATTGTCTTCAGTCTGATAATGGATTACAAAGGACACAGATCTGGGAAATACATATGACCACACAACTGCCAAGCAATGATCATGACACAAGCATGATTAAGCTGCAGTTCCAAGTAAATCATGGCAGTGACAAAAACTCCCATGATAGCAGTCTATAAACAAGACAAGTTCTCTACTGCAGAGGAAGAGGTTTTGCATTTTCTAAAATGAGTGAACAAAGATTTCCATATGGATAATTACTGCAAGGCTTACTGGAGTTTATGCAAAATAAATCACTCAAAAATGCCTGTCACCTGGCATGATGAAAGGCAATATGAAAATGGAATTAGCCATAAATGTAATTCTATCACAGCATCTAAGAAAAAAATACTGAATTAGTTTTAATGTGCAATTGTTTTGTGGATTGTTTTAATTGCCAAGGAACTCAGAGATCTGCAAGATGGCTTCTGCAGAAGGAATAGTGTGGTACGTCATTAACTAAAACAGCAAATTAAAGTGTTGTTCCACAAGATTCACTTATAGCTAAAATGGCTTATATTAATTTTTCCTATATTGCCATCAGTGTATTCTTTCTTCCTGTGAGAAGAGAAACAAAGAATTGATTGAAAGGGACATATTTGTCTCCTGTCATCCCTGATGCTTAAAACTCTGGAAATGCAAAAATATTGATGGAAGTCCTTTGCTACTAGGCAGAGAAAAGGGAACTAATTTTTGGGGGGTTTTTTTGTTATTAGTTTAAAAACATGAAATGACATTAAAAATATTTTCAAATGTTAAATGTATATTAAAAATAAAAAGATTAAAAGTTGTCATTCACAAATTACAGTGTCAACTATAAGGAAGACGGTTTTAAAAAAATTAATGGATAATGAAAAATATTTTCAGCTAATTGTTCAGTTATCTCATTCTTTTTATTTAAAATATTTTGTTTAATTTCAAGTCCTTTTTTCCCATCTGTCAAAATAATTTCAAAGTCTTAGAGGGGTATATCTTTACGTGCACCTTAAATAAATGAAAATTCTGAGATACAGAACCCAAAAGTTATTATTATTTATATCTTTCAATTAAAATAGAAACAGGGGAGCAAACTTCAAAATGTTTTTGAACACACAAAAAATTATTTAACATTTTATCTGGATAGTGGCCTGTTGAAATGGCTTAATACTTTAAGGGTGAGTGCAAAGGCACTTCTCATAGATAAATATGGCATCTCTCAGTAAAAAGGGATTTTTTATGACACAGTCTTAAAATTAGAATAGTCTGATCTGGTGTGTGATTAAATTTATAACATAATGCATTTTGCTGAAGTATAAATTATTGATGACACTATCCTTAGTCATAAATGTAAATCTATTCCAAAAAATACATCACGGCAAAACTGAAAAAGGGAATGAAAGTTCAGTTTTATTTATTATCTCTCATATACTTTAGAATTATTTCCATCAAACAAATTACTGAGGGCCAATACTGCTGCTTCATCTAAAAGAATCCAGACTTTCCAGAAAACAGTGACATTAATGAAGGCTTGAAACGTGAAAAAAACATGTCTGAAGACTGAGGAATTTTAAGATTTGTATAACGTATTGGTAAATTCTATGGGCTGTTTGACCTTTCTTCCACCAATGAGTATGATGTGAATATGCGTTATGATGCCTTGTCATGCTGTAGTTCTAGAGGTGTTCTAAAACTTATGGAGTATGTTATGCACACTTTAGATTCATCTATATAAATAAAGTAGGTATTTTCCTTTAGCAGACATATTAGGATAAGTCAGAGAAATCTGTTAAATACCAAATTGATTGTGAATTCCCAAACAAATTTAGTTCTAATTTTAAATGCAAATAATTTCATTAACTCCTTTCTGGGGGGAAAACAACAACAACAACAACAACAACAACCACCATTAAACTTAATTATATAGAGTCTGCTCAGTGTTGTGGTATCTCACAGCTGGATTGCACATTCAAAGATGGTAGAAATTTAACTTTCGGGTAGAAATACATGAAGTTTTGTTAGCATGCCCTTTAAAGTATTGTGTCTATGTTATCCTTCTAATGAAAGAATAGCTGCTTGGCATTTTTGTTTTCCCCTTTCACAGCGTGCAGGAAAAATAACACAAAAACAATTAATAATAATTAGATTTCATAAATAAGTTAATTAATTGATTTGTCTTTTAGAGTCAGCATGAACAGCGATCATGCCTACTTCCCTATGAGCAGTATATCTATTTTTTGCTGCCTTTTATGAAAAATTAGATAACCAAGTAGCAACCTTACTCCAGTATGAATTATTTGCAGTTTTGCTGCAAAATAACAAGAGCTTGCAACAAAGCAATACAAACACAGCATGAGATTTTATGAGTGCTGAATCTTGATGGAGGAAGATAAACAAGTCGTGAAAAATGTCCCAAAGGACTGAATGTTTTTCAGTGGGTTTTTTCCCAAATGTGGAATGAAATCCTAAAGCATTTGTTTCTAAAATGTCTGCTATAAACTCTCCCTTCCCTATAATCTCGTCAGCTCTGGGGCAACAGAATCTCTAAGGTCAGCCTTTCTGTTAACTGCAGCGCTTATATTTCTCCTCTATTTCTTGGCAGTAGAAAGGAATGGATGATTTATTTTTAGTGAGTTGCTCAACCCAGCACAAGGAACTCCGTAAGTGACTTTTTTTTTTTTTTTAAACTGTCAGGATTGCCAGCAATAGCACTGCTCACAGTAGTATTAACTGCATCTATAAACCTCAGTACCACTTCTCTTGGCTCAGCCACAGTCCTATGTTCTTCAAATTTCTTTCTGATATTTCAGGCACTCTTTTCCACAGCATGATGAGTAATGTGTGAGATAAACTGGCATGTGCTATGAGACCAGCACAGCATGCATGGGTGAATTAGTTGCATTATCAGTATAAGTGACAAAAAAGTTTTCTGACCCATAACATGTTTGGGTGAGAGGATAAAGATGCAAGAGAAAGCAGTAATGACATGATACTGCTACTCCATCTTAAAAGAGATGTTTCGTTTAATCAAACAAGGATAGTAACCACAAAAACAAAAAAGTTGTTTAGAGTTCACTATTTTTCCTTAAAAAAAGAAATTTCTTTGGGAAATTAAAATATTTTAAAGAAGTGTCTCCTCTGTTCCCAGGCCAAGCAATTTAAATTTTCACTCTACCTTAAGTGGAACATATTTGCTTAAATCTGCCTGGCATTGACTGAAGAATTGATACTAGAATAGTCATATCAGAAGCCTCTCTTTCCACAAATAAATCTTCAAACACAAAATAAAAATCTGTAAAATCAAAAACAATATTAAAGCAGAACACAGAGAATTATGTGTTGTTTGCTTTAAATGATATTATAGAAGGGATGCCATTAAAAAGTTTTGTGAGCATACAAATGATTTTTAACACTCAGTTGTCTAAAATAGTAGTCCATAAAAAGGAAATAGAAAGTAAGCTTTGTTGTCTATGGAAATCACTCTTTAAGAGGTTCTTTCAATTACAATATATCGAAGCATGTCTGCATATGCTGACTGCAGTACTAAGTTCATTTTACAACCACGACATGAAAGCTGGAAGTATAGATCCCAGGCAGATGAGAGTGGCAACACCATTTGTTAAATCATCAAGAAGGCACCTTTGTGCTTTCTTTCTGTCTTGCACATTTCAGGGAGTTATACATAAACAGTTTAAAAATTCTTTCATTGTCATTACTCCAACCTTCTCAAAAGAGTCTTTCGCTACATTCCCTTTATGGGCCACGATGGAAATCAAGCCCTGTTCCCTTGGGCTGCCCTGGCTGTGGGGAAGCTGTTTGGGGGAGATGCCACAGTGCAGGGCCACAGCAACGTCCTTCTGCACGTGGGGTGGGTCACAGCCCACAGGAGCCTCTCTGTCTGCAAGGGGTAGCTGGGTTTGGATGGAAATGTAGCTGCTTCAGAGAGACATGAGAGAGAACCCAGTTCCCCTGCCCTCCCTCTGCTCCTCTGCTCTGCCCTTGTGCCATCCTTAGCTTTCTACTTGAGCTAAGAGTCACTTGGGATGAGCTCTTCTCTACAGGGTCCTGCAAGCTTATACCTCAGCAGCTGCTCTTCTGCACTCTGGTAACACCGAGCACACAAGCGGAGGTGTCCTCTTGGCATTGCTACTGCGACAGGACAAGACAAGGTCTCTGAAAGCAGCACCCTGTGCTCAGTGGGTCCCCCTGACCCCTCCAGCACCAAGGCAGGCAGAGGCTGTACATGGAGTGAGACACTCTGAAAGGTGAGCAAGGTGATGTTTCACTGGGGCAGAGTTTCCAGTGAGTGGTTCTTGGACTTGCTTATTGGCAGAGATTTGCTGAGTCCACGTGGGATTCCTGACATTTCCTCACTTCCTCCCACCAGGTCTGAGGTTCAAGTAAATAAATAAACTGTAAATGACAAGGAGAAAGGCCAGGAGAGGGTTCCGGCTGTCATCATGAAAATCCAGAATCCTTTTGACTCCAGCTATGTTCCATTTATATTAACAAATTAAAACACAAAGTCACATTTGTGCAAAAAAAACCTAAAGAGCTGCTCTGACAGAAAATTATTCACAAAACCATCATTTATGTTATATGTTTTCTTTACATACTTACAGTATAAGCTCAGCAAAGTGATTCCTTTATAAGATAAAAAGAGAATTTTTCAATAATTTTTATGGTACCAGTGAAAGGTAAAAAGGAAGGTACATACCTGTCAGCAGATATACTCCATCACCTTCCAGTCTCATTGAAAAGCAAGGCAATCTATTCATACATTAATTATTTATATTGAAAGACTCCATCATGTACAAACAAATGCTTTGTAATAAACTAGGATGAAAAATGTTATTGATATTTTGGCATCACAATAACTTGCCTATCACCACTATTAGTGACACAAAGGAATGCAAACAAACTTTAGCTGGTAGATCTAAATGCCAGACAGGGTCTGATTCTGACACAGCAGGCTAATCAGCTCCAATCTTATCTTTAGTAAAATAACTTTCTGGTTACCTGGACAGTAAAACTTGGTGATACATGTGCAGCAAATTTAGGTTATTCATTTTGATATTCAGTTCAGTTCAATATCCCCATATAGCCATATTGTTTAAATGTGTGCTGTGCTACTACATCAAAGAATTTTAACATCAGACTTTCTGCATCCAAAAAGATACTTTTTGTGACATACTTCATTTTCTGTGTATTCCTCTTGGAAACATAAGCCATGAAACAGCTTCCTATTTAAATTGCTCTTGTCAGACTTCAGAGTCAATATCCACAAATAAATAGTGGAGACTAAATTAATCCAGTTCACATCCCAGAACTTCTGCATTCAGCTTTGAGGTCTCAAATGCAGGTTCTTCATGACTGAACCATTCCTGTGGGCTCCCATGTGGACAAGAGTTCACCCTCTGTTTTTGTTTCAGGCACGGTGATAAGCAACAGACAGTTTAGGTAACCTGCCATTTGCAGTCGTGATCTAAGTGGAGCCCAGTTCTTCCTCTGGAGCTTTAATGCTTATTTACATTAAGGTACTTTTTGTGAAAAAGAATATCTTGTGTAGGGCAAATATGTTTAATGTTTACTGCATTTATTACATAGTAACTATTCTCCTTAAAAAAATATTTACCTCTATCTGAAAGCCCTCCTCATTTTAAAATAACACTAAGCTAGTTTACATAGAGACTTTACAATCACATTATTTTTCAATAACTTATTTTCATTGATCGGTCTAACAGTTTGACATGTTATTTATGGGCTACTGTGATGAATCACATCCGTTTCCAAGGTAAAGTAAGCAAATTCTCTGTTTATAGGATTAAAGTTGAAGGTCAAACTTTGATTATATTTTCTGTTCTACTACAGCAATATAAAGCAAGGCCTTTAGACTTCAGAATTGGCAACCAGTCATATGAGATGCTTTTATACTTAAAAATTGACCACAAATTTTGATTAAATCATAATTAACATCTGAGAGGCAGGAAACCTAGCAGATAACTGCAATAGACTCTGAGAGGAATTTATTTTGTGGTTTTTTTACCTTGAAAAGAGCATTTATTTATT
This sequence comes from Hylia prasina, assembly GCA_013397195.1. Classification (NCBI taxonomy): domain Eukaryota; kingdom Metazoa; phylum Chordata; class Aves; order Passeriformes; family Sylviidae; genus Hylia; species Hylia prasina. The sequence goes on from VYXD01007945.1 coordinate 180,166, forward strand.
TTTAATCCTTTTTTAAGAGAAGAGTTTATATCTACTGGAGTGTGAGAGCTGGGAAAACACTAACCTTCAATGCTTATGATGTCCTGTGGTATTTATCTAACTCACTGGCCCACTGCTGTTGAACTTCTACCAGCGTATGTTTATTAGTTGGCCACTGGCAGGTGCAAGTGAAACTTGTTTTGTCCAGAAATGCAATGTATAAACAACATTTAACCCCCCTTTTTAGCAACACATTGTTAAAGTCTGAGTTGGGATCTCAGAGCTGCTGAAGCACTGGCAACCTTAAATTGTAAAGGATGTTGTTGTGCAATGCAATAATTACCCAGATTCCCTCCAGCCTAAAAAAATACCCAGCATGCTCACCCAGCCAAAGGGAGAGGGCATAGATGATGGACACATTTGTATTAAAAGATAAATATCTACAGATGAAAATCCTACCCAAAATATCTCTACTAAATTATTTTGCAAAGGAACATAAAAGGGAAGATGGTGAAGTACATGCTTTCAGTGAGCTGTGGAAAGGTGGCTTAGGAGGCTTCTTGTGATACAAAACTAGTATTGTTGCATTTAAATTATAGGTACTGACCTTGCTTCATCACCCAGCTTTATAAACCTGTCTCTATGCTGCACGTCTTTTTTGTCTTGGAAGGATTTATGTCAAATCATTTGTTATCACGTACATTGTTGTGCCAAGACTTTGCAAATCCTGGCTTGTGACTGCAGCTATCCTTTTAGGTCAGGATTAAGGAATATTTTTGGTACATACAGTGGAAACAGACATGATTCTCCCTTCAAACTAAACTCTTCTCTAGAGAGGTCTGAATTGTACATAAAGATTACTACACAGGGAGGCTTTGCTATGGGCAGACTGTCCTTTTTAAGCAAGAGGAAGAGGGATCATTTCACACAGGGACATCCCCATCCAAAGGAATTTCTGGTGCTAGGTCTGTCCAGGGACCTGTCCGAGAGCTAAAAGTGAACTGGTAGAACTTAGGAAGAATAGGTTAGTACAGAAAGACAGAAACATAAACCATGCTGTGTCACCATGAGGAAGGAGGTAGTACCAGAAAGGAGTGACAATCACTGTACCTTACGGTTATTGGCATATATCTAGAAATCTCTCTACTACTTCTGGAACCCATGTTGGCCCTTTTTAGTTCTCCTGTATTGAGGTATGGATGCAGATGAACTGAAAGCATAGGGAAATGTGTCAGAGCTGACTGCCTTCAGGAGGTCAAGGCTGGATGCAGAGCTCTCACAGCATCCCAGAAAGCTGATTAGCTTTTTCATTGCTTTGGAGATTCAAAATGTGCCTTTGAGAACAGGCCTGGGCCTGAGCAAAAGGAGATACATAAACACTCCAGCCCAGGAAAAGCCTCAGGAAGCACAAACTCTGGAAGAGTTTAGCTCAGAGACACAATTTGTGCTATAGCCAATACCTACAAATTGCTACGTACCTCCATGTCATTTCACTTGCTGAAATGGCAATTTCACCAAAAAGACAGAATGAAGGTTTTACTTGTTTCCTTCCCTGATTACTTGCAGAAAGGGGAAAATTTATGCCCCATACTGAAGCCAAAAGTGAGGGATTTGATAAGGGAGCAGCTGAAACCCACACAACTCTTAAAACCACCCTGTGGATGCCTCCTACCATCAGCTATGCACTAGTTTAGTAAGGCTTGACCCAAAGTTTGTGCAGCTTGAACAAGATGAAAAGTGGAGCCCCTGCTCCTTTCTGTTCTCAGGGAGAGATATGGATGTCACACACAACCTGGTCCTTACTGAGGAAAATTTGCATTCCCTTCAGCAGTTCAGTCTTTATCTACGAGTTTCTGTGCCCACACCAATTAAATTATTCCATCTTTAGCACTAAAGAATTTGTCTTGTAAAACAGGTCTTCAGCTTTGAAGTTTAGTGCAATTAAAATCAAATACTGCTAATTAGGAATGCAGTGAATCAGTTATTACTGAAATGTATTCTGTTAATGATTTAGGACTACTCTCATGAGCAAGAATTTTTAGGACTGGACTCCATACTCATTAAGGGAGAGCCTGTTTTTACTGCTAACTTGCAAACAGCAGATGGATCACAACAAGATCTTTACACAGCATAAAGGTGAGCAAATATATAATGTTTGATATATCGGATCAGAATCCTTCCAAACACACCACTTGTACTTCTTTCTACCAACAAGGATTGAGCTGTACAGTTTTCTTGTGTGCTGTGACTTTTGACAGCAATAAAATGTTCTCTTATTGCCATATGACACAGCCAGGTCCAGATGTGCTATTTTGGTTTGAGATGGTTAAACTTTTTTTGTTACTATGGAGATTATCTACTGAATGGTTTACTTACCGCCTCAAAGCTGTCATCGCGTACTGTTTAATTTATAGAGCTGGTCCAAATCTCTGCGGAAAAAAAAGTCACCAATATTTCTCACAACTTTCTTTGATTTATTTTTCAGTGTCAACCAAGACATAACATTTATTATGATTCACCTTAGCATAATGACATTTCATTATTCTTACTGAAGAAGATGTTCCTGAAAAAAAAGAGATCAAAATCTCCTTAGCCTCCTGGATATCACATAATAAATGAGGGGGTCTGTTTTTCTTCAGTGCCTCAATAAGAAGAAGTGTTTATGTTTCAGGACCAAGCCCCCACAGAATATTTACAAAATTTGTTGCGAGGTGTTGAGACATAAATCTGAAGTTTAAAACCTACATCAAATACAAATGAAGACCTATAAAATATAGTACAAAACAAAAAGTCAGAAGAAAAAAATATAAATGTTTTTAAGAATTACCAAAATCCTTAAGTGTCTTCCCCATAAATAACACATAAAATTCATTTTATCAAATGGATTTTGGTGTTAATATCTTAAATATTATAAATTAATTAAATTAAAATGTGCTAAAATAAAAAAGCAAAACATTCTACAGTTGCTATGCATAGCCAGCCAAAGCCTATTACACTCTTCCTTGAGCAAGCTAGAGAGAAAGACTTAAAATAGAAGCTGCTTTACATAAGAAATTGTTATCAGAAGCTAAAACTCTAAATTGAAAGTTACTTTGAATTTCATTATGGTAAATGAATATGAATTTATTTTATTAAGGGGAAAAATATCTTCCAGAAATCTCATGTAAAACAACCCAGAGTAGGACATGATTAAAAATAAGAGTAGCCAGATGATCTTGACTATAGTTCCTTAGAAAACAACATCACCCTCATGATTTCATAGTCACACTTGTTTTATCTCCTAACACAATCTATATGGAAAGCTAGAATTTTATTGCTTCTGGAAAGATTAAGAAAAGTGTCCTGATATACCTGTATGTAACTGATAATTGTCAAAGCATGCATATTTACTTTTCAGTGTATTTTTGTATATTAGCATTAAGAAATTTATATTTGAATTTACACTGAAACAGAATTAATCTCATCTTCTATTAAGCACTGTATGCAGAAGGAAGCAGAGTCTTGGAGGCATTTCTATTCTGAGTCTCAGACCACTTCTCAAGTCATACAAAGGCAGATGTCACAGGGGTCATATAAAGGTCTCTACTCTGATACTAGCTTTGAGGACATCCTCTGTGGAAACACAGGTTGAAAGACTATGTTTAAAAATGTGTAGCCTAGCTTGAATGAGCAGTTATACAATATCAAGTTCTTATAAAATTGTGGTAGCTGAGGAAGTCTATTCTACAAAACAAGCATTTCATTGCTGCAGTCAAGTTCAGGCATCAGTGTGAGGTGTCTGTGCATCACACAGCTCAGAGGAATAAAGCTGTTTGATTTCCTCACCTGTATGCTTTCTTAGTCAACCCTGCATCTGAAAACGTCCTTCCCTTGCCTCTACCCACAGTCATACTCCTCTCTCATTCTCCCATTGGCATATGGAATACCAAATGACTACTTATTCCCTTGGATTTTAGACTAGGGCCAGGGATCTCACTAGCTATGTCCTCAGAGTGGTGGCTATTCAGTGACTTTATGCAACTGAACTAATGTCATAAATGTCGAGCATTTTTTCACTAGGTGATTTTTAGCCACGCTGTACCCTGTGTCATCTGCCAGTGCATTACACTAACACACAGGTCAGCAGAGAGCAGAGGAGAGGTACAAGTATGGGAGTAAAAGGCTGGAAGAATGGATGGGCAAGAACTTTTCATGACAGCAGCAGCTTCAGTTTGCATCCCATTACAGGCTCACTTAATCTTCCTCAAACAGTCTTTTGCTCAGGTCTGTATACCTCCAGCTGTGGCTTCTATTGTCTACAGCTATTTCATAACTAGACACTTAATTGTGCCTTTCATTTCACCAGAAGGAAAGAGTTTTAACACATCTGTTGGTCTTAATATGTACTGCAGTTTGCCCACAGTTCAGAGGTTCACGTGGTGTCTGTTAATCATTGCTAGGGCAGAAATGGAAAAGCTCTAAAGTGAATAGAGAAGTTGCTTTTAATTAAAGAAATGTTTCACTGCCTCAGCCAATCTGAAGGTTTTTTTTCAGGAGACAACATTGAACATATCCCTCTTCTGCTTTGTAAGTCAAGGCTGGAGTCACAAAATAGGAACTGTGCATTCTACACACCAGGACTGCATAGGTAGGAACAGTGAAGCCCTGGAAACATCAGGTATCTGGGGTAGATAGAAGGTGGTAGGTCAGTCTTGTAACACAGATGGGTTAGGAGAGTTAAAACAATCCAGGAAGAAAAGAAAGCAATAGAGCATCCAAAGGCTAAAATTAGAGCTTGGAAGTGAAAAGCTGAAACTGGTCAAGGAGTTCAAACTGTGGAGCACTGATGGCAAAAGGAAGAAGTGATGACTGTGTGAAGGCCGGTGGTGGAAGGACTGGTGTGCGGGTGCCACTGGAGACCCTTGGCCAAGCAGCCAAGCTCTGCACTACTGGAGCCAAGGGGTTGCCCCTGCACTGTGCCTCTGCTCCTGACACAGGGCTTGATCACTTTCTGGGGTCTCTGGCTCTCAGCACAGATATCTCTGCACCTGACTCCCTTATGCAGTACAGATTGGCTCTAAGACTCTTTTACGTCATGAATGAAATACAAATAAATCCAGATTAAGGGTTTTTTCCTACAGCCAGTGTGGGATAAAGCTTTACTTTCCCCAATATGCATACACTCACGCACCACGTATGCACACACCAGCTTGAGTTACCCTCTTTTTACAGATTCAAGGCCAGCCTTAGACAAGTTACCCTGTTGTAGGCATATATGCCTCATCATTCTGTCTCTGATTAACACTGCATGCAACCTTTTCTGTGATTTATGACATAGCTGAATTTGGCCTACAAATGTCATTAACATCAGGTTCATTTTTTTAAGTCCACATTTGTCCAAAGATCTTTGGTAACAGCATAAATCTTTGCCAAAGCTTAATGCTAATCTCCTGAATTTTGAAAGCACAACAGGCAAAGTCAACCCCTGAATACATCTGAGACACAAGCATTCGAGATACAAACATTTGCAGGAAATAACAAACAAAGCCCTGTTATTTCTACAGTCAAATAATAGCACTAGCGCTGAACAGAGAACAATTTTAGAGAACAAAAATATAGTGAGATTAAAAATATACCTGATTAAATGGGACTTTTTGGTTTGCCAAATGCCTGGGCTTTTGTTAGAAACAGATAATTCCGTTCAATTGTGTGGGTCGAAATCTGTGGGAATGAAACCAGCAGAAAGTGTAGGACATGATTTTTGCAATGGGTGGCCAAGCATTTACTTATATGCAGTGCTGCCACAATCAAGACTTGGTCTCTATTTGCTGATGAGTGTATTCCAAACCAAGGGAGGCATGGGAAACTTGCAATGATCTCACTTGGGTGCCCCTCATTCTCCTGCCAAAACTTAGGAATACCTAAAACACAATTTATTTAAAAACAAGTTCTTCCTTTTAGCACAGGTCATGATGTTCCAAATGAATGACTGTGTCCTACTGCTATATGTGATGTCACATCCCCTAGTCATTCTTCCCCCGTTTAGACACACAGTGAAATTAAAATTGCATTTAGACCAATGCACACAAAACCAGACCTATTTTCAGAATTACACTGCAAAAATTAAGAGTTATATTGCTCACCAAAGCAAGCTTCTCACTCTTTTATTTATTTCTCCTTTTAATTGATAAAGATACAATCTCCTGCAAGCATTCAAAAGAGTATATCCAAACAGCAAAACCAGGATCCAGGAAACAAAACTGAAAAGCTGTCCCTGGTGACAAGTAATAGTAAGCAGGTAAGAGGAGTTCAGACGAGACAGCAAGGATCATGTTTTCAGCTGATATGACCATCACAAAGTATTGCTTTTCACTAAATAAATAGTAAAAATCTTGCTTTTTGTAGTGTTCCACATAGCCTGCCTAATAGGGGATGGAGAAACACTACCTAGCATCCTGGACAACTCCTCTAGGCTCAGAGCTGTCTTCCACTTGCAGCGTGCCAGAATCTGTGAGAAACACCCATTCACTCCCTGATTTTAACAGGAATACAAACCTAGCCAAGCCCTCTTCTCACCTCCGTGTGTGGCATAAGATGCACTAACTCCTAAGCACCATTGATCCCAGGCTCAAACACTGTGGCAGCAGCTGAACAGCCCAAATCATAAACTATCCCTTTGCAATGGCTGGTGAAATACTACTTGATTCTCACATTGCTTACACAGCAGGCTTGCACCAGTAGAACTGTAAAGCAGCTTGGATTTTTACTGAAGTATATTCAATTCACTCCACTGTAAGCAAGAAGCAGCTTTTCTAAGTTACTTTCTAAGTTAGGGTGTTGGCCTGGCAGATCAATATGAGTAAGGGTGCATCAGCCAGCTGAGAGTGCCTTGCTCACAGCAATGCTAAACGCCACCCCTGTCATCTGCTTTGTATTCTTCCCAAGTCTTCAAGTCATATTTTTAAAAGAATACAAAAAAGCACCATTAAGAATCCACCTCCATTAGCTGGCCAGTCCCATTCTAACACACTTCAGTTGTGATTACCAACACGATACAGCTTGTGGAGTATAAAGACAGCAGAGTTGAGGTTTACCTGGTTGGTTTATAGGTGTTGGTAATACCCCTCCATCTCGGTCTTTCACTCTTCCATCCTGGCACTAGTAGAGTTACTGATATGATATGTTGGCACAATTGGCTGTTTAAGCAATATTTGCTGAGAAGCAGTTCAAAGGATGTATGTGGTGTGCCTGTGTGTGCAAGCACTGATACACAGATGAGACTGAATGTGATCCTGCAGGGGTAAGAATGTGGACCACATCTCTTCTTCTTGGATCTGTACTCTTCTATGTTGAGATTTTCTTAGATGTCCCAGTCCCTTTGTTCACTGACATAGCTGGCCATGGTAGCCTGGGGAATACACAAATATTTAAGGGACAAGAGGGAATGGTGTGACAAAGAATTACCTCTTCCAAAGAACTACTGGAATATATTGCTTGGTAAAAGAAAAATATGTCAGATTCCCCTGCCTTCTTCCTGATCCATATTTGTCATCATATCCTTTTTTCCTGTAAGACATATTTTTCTCTCTGTCTTTTCTCTTATATTTCTCTATATTTTTTCCTAAGCTTTACCTCAGACATTTTATCTAATCTATGACATTTTAGCTAGTACTACTGCACTTAAAGCTCAGGTGCAGTGGTGTTCTTAGCACCAGAGTCACAAGCAAACAAACCAAAACAGGAATAGGGTCTCCTGCTTACAAAAGAAACACTAAGCAGGGACAAGCATTCTGGTTCCTGGTTTGAATAGTGTGTGGCCCTCCATGGTTTGGCATCTGACATAATCAACAGGAACAGCTGTAATAATATCCAAAAGACAATCTGCCAATTAATTATTCTCTAAAAGCCACTCCACTTGTCCATGACTACTCTGGAATTTGTGTACTCTATCATGCTGGTCTTCAGCTAATGGGAGCAAAAAGACCTCTTCTTTCAAGATGAGAAAATTCATCTAAGTAGAGGATCCTGCAGCCTGGCTCGGTCTCATCTGCAGACAATTGCATGTAGATTGGTAACTTAAAATTACCCTTATAGAGTAATGGTTGCTGCTCTTGATATTTTGATATTCAATATCATACTCATTTTCTCAGCCCCAGAATTTTCAGTACAACACACGTGCCATTCTGAAGTGTCAGGGATGTAAAGAGGAGTTTGAGCACCTCACAAAAGAGCTTTAAAATAGGTATTTTTCCTTATCAGAGTGGGTACATTTTGGAATCCACTGCATGCTCATATGGAATGTCTTAGACTGCACTGTATAAATAAAACCTATTAAAAATAATGGAATATACTAAGGGAAAAAAATTCTTAAAAGGCAAAAAAAAAAGCTTGCACTTCAGGGTAAAATCCAGCATTCTATCAAACAGTAGATGTGTCTGTTTTTACAATTTTCTTTCTATAAATTGAATCTGTTATAAAATTAATTTTATTTCAATATTTTAATTTAAGTATGTGTTAATATTTAGAAATATATATGGTTAAGAAACTCCAATGAAATATTAAGAAATGCTAAAATGGAGGAAAACTATTTAGGGCACCTCATGTTAATCTATAAACATAACTCATATGAAGTTTGGGGATCTAGAAAACAGGATTCATCTTTTTCACTACGGAAGAACAAATTTGTGCCAAAATTCTCTAGTGTTTTGAACTGCACGTGCACATAGTAGAGAGATGCTATGATCCCCAAACTGTCGCTGTCTCCTACTGGCCAGCCTTTGAATATATCTAACATCCACCTAGCACAAAACCCTCTGTTTCAGAACAAAGAATGACCTGGATGATGCAAGCTATTTGTTTTATTAGGAACATACATCAGAGAGTTAGTAAGAAAATAGTAACTCAAGAGTGTGTCACTTAAAAGAAACACAACTTTGCAATCAACAGAAATACAAGAACAAAATGAATGTAGGGCCTGAGGGTAAGATAGAATTTGCTCTTCTAAGACTATTTGGATTCCCATGTTAAGTTTATGAACTTTTGTTCTGAAAGTAATTGGTGAAGATTATGGAAAATAAGCATTGTTAGGAGCTGGGGAACGTTTTTTGTTTTATTGTTTAGATGACAAAGTTCAGAGATGAATGGGTGACAAAACAAGACTGTATACAGGCCTCTACATACTTTCTTCAACGGTGATATCTCCTAATTCTAATATCAGCTCTTTGCCTCAACTTTTAAGTTAAAAAGTTAAGCTTTTAAGAAGCTGATGCAGACTAGATTGTAACCATTAAAACTTGGGATTTTTTAACTTATAGCAGCTTTGGTACCTGTAGACATGAAAGATTTGTAAAATTTGCTTACTTGGGCAAGAAAGGTTTATAAGAAGAAAAGATTTAATGTCCAGTCAAGAAACTACAGTTTAACAACAAAAAAAACCCCACCAGGGTAGTTTTTCAGAAGAGATATTTTACTGATGTGCTACAAATCACGAAACTGCTGCACACTACTCTGATGTGTGCACTGTGTGTGAATGAGCAACAGAGAGACTTTTTGGCCTTTGCCATGTTATTCCCACAGTGTTACAAGGGGGAAACTCAGGAGCTGTTAGATGTTATCTCCCTGCAAGATGACTGTCACGTAGAAATGTGAACGTTACAAATTCACTGCTGTGAATTTTAAGCAGGGCATCAATTTTCTGTAATTCATGAGTTGGATGCTAGTCAGCCTTTGAGTCGTGCTTCGGGTAGCTCCTACCGGGTGGTTAAACAGCTTGTGAAGAGTCAGGCACAAAGCTGAACCTGATAGTACTCGAGAGCCCCACGGCAGCCCCTGGCAGCGTCCCTGGCAGAGCTGCCGGCAGTGACACTCCTCTGCGGCCGGCTGAACTCCAGCTGCAGTGTTGTTTTCAGCTGGGCTGAGGCATGTTGTAATGCCTGGAGGTACAACTGCAGGCATTTTCCCTGCACTGGAGAGCTGGAGAGCTGCACTTTATTTTGAAGGCTACAGTCACAGTTAAACAAGGATTGTAAGACATACGGTGCGTGTGGGCAGGAGGTATTTGCTTAGATGAAAGGAGTTCAGAAGTGTATGTCTGTGTAACTCTCCTGCCATTAATCAAAGAACGCTTTTCAATTAGTCGACTTGATAAGCAAACTAGAGGGGAAATGCCTATTAACCCACCCAAAAGCAGAGTGCGTCCTTGGCACGGCGGCCGCGGTAGCTGCCCACCCACCCAGCACGGGGAAGCCGGCGCTGCATGACCCTGCCCGGATCAGCCGGCCGCCCCTTCTACCGAAGTTATAATCCATTGATGCGTTTTACTTCGGGCTCAGAGGCGTGCGTGGATGACATGTCTAAAATTATGCAGACTTTTTTTATACTAGTTTAAATGACTGGTACAATGGGTAGGAGGGAACAATAGGACTCTGCGGTGCGAGGTGATATGCAGTGGAATAGAATTAAGGAGGACAATAATTATATGGAAGAATCTTGTTTCCTAACCTCCTACGTGATGAGGTGTAAAGCGTAATTGTAAATTACAATTAGCCGGAGAATAAAGGTTTCCTCGGGAGCGGGGTGGAATTTCATCGCGGTGTATTGATGAATATTAAACCCGAGCGTCTTGATCGCCACCGCCGGGCCGCGGCTCTGCCCCTCAGGAGTGGTTTTGCGAAGGGTCTGAACC
>VYXD01007945.1:196399-209863 GCA_013397195.1 Hylia prasina
CCGCTCCCCACGGGCGGCACGCCCCTGCGGGACGGGCGCTGCTGCTGCTGCTGCTGCTGCTGCTGCTGCTGCTGCTGCTGCCGCCCCCGGCCCGGCCCTGAACTGGGGCGTGATTTCACCGGGCGGTCGCGGCGCTCCTGAGGTCAGCCTGCCTCTTTAGAGAAGGTCCTTCCAGGAGGCCTTGTGCGGTGATGTAAACAAAAGAGACGGACCGAGGGGTAACTCGACAGCCTCTGTTTCAGGAGGTGTAGTGCGCGCTATTTTCTTCTGCCTCCGTTTCGGTGACCAGATTTGCCACATCATGCTTACTACTAAGTGGAGCCTCTATCCAAGGCTGCATTTTCTCCTTCATGGTTTTGGAGGAGCGCGCGGCATCTCTTTATGAGATACAAAATGTGATGAGGGCCAGAGATCAGGAGAGGGACAAGACTAGAGGAAGCTTCACCCCTACTGCCTCAGCACCCACACAGTTCTCTCTTGAGTAATCTGATGTATGATTGCAGGGTGAGAGGACTTAAGACAGGAATTATTAGTAGAATATTCCTTCCTTTGGAAATTTTTCTTATGTCGTGCGCTGAATGAGTTATCTTTAGTGTTACTAGTTTCTAAAATGAACAAAATACTTTTTTTTTTTTCTTTTAAAGAAACAATCTTCTGCATACCTTCAGTATTTGTACTAGTCTGAGATTAGTTCATTCTGCTTCTTACCTCTTTCCCTGAGCTGGTACTTTCACAAGAAGCAGTTGTAGACCATAGCCAGACCAGGAGGTCTATCTGTGGATAAACTCATCCCACTCTCTTGTGTCAAATGTGTGCCAGGATAGGATTCCTCAGCAATAAAAATCCAGAACCTGAACAAAAGCCTACTTTATGAACCATTTAAGCTAATAAGGAGACACTGGTCACTTCCAGCAGGGCCCAAGATGGGCATCTGGTAAATCACTGTGTTTAAACTACAGCTCACCTGCCAGACACATTGCCGTGCAACTGTGCAGATCCTGATGGCAACCAGGTCTCAGTGGGTCCCAGATCACAACTGGTTTCTGAAGAACATTTGCAGCACCAGCTTGTGATTGTCTTGCCTAATTATTAGTTTGATATGGTTAGTTATCATTAGCTTGGTATAATCCACTCTGAGAAGGTTTTTTCCCTATGGCAGAACAAAAAGCCATAATTCTTACTTCCATTCTATGTAAGCAAATGGCACAACCAGTTCTAACTGATGGTATGTTTGAAGTACTCACTAGCCACAAATCCATTATACACATCCAGTGGACTTCAAGTTTAGCCCATGCCTTCCTCTGCTAGGTAGATATATTAACTTTCATTAACCCTTTGCTAAAACCTTAGATGAGGGATTCATACATAAATAGGGACAAAGCATGCTCATAACATTTATATTTGTTTCCAGATACTATTAGAAATCTATGGGACACAGGGACTTATGGATCAAATATTCTTACATTAAAATACTGCAACATTTGTGACTGACACGTAAATTGCACGCAGAGCCATACTCCCTGCCAATAGGTTACCAAGATGAATGCAAATGACATTCTGTGCTTCAAAGACTCTTGTATCCATTCTCTTGTATCCATTCTGCTACATCCCTCATCATCCCTTTTTAAATAAAGAATTGTATTGACCCCAGAAATCCCACACAGATTCTTTCCACAGGCAAGACAAGGATCCCAGCTGGCCAAACAATGAGGTGAATGTTTTCTTCATTATTACTGCAGAAGTCTAGGAAATCTTGAATGTGTTCCTTGATTCTTAGAATGTATCGCTGCAGGAATTGCTCCTAATCACATTTAAATTGGAGTCATTTATTAGACTCATTGAGGACTAGGAACTGGGAAGTCAATGGCACTAGGGCAATTGCCCCTGCTCAGAATGTGGCTATATGAACTGGAAACAACTGTAACAAAATTAATTAGCTACAGAATTTTTACTTGTCATTTTCCAGCAATCAAATAAAATGTAAAACAGNTTGTCTATATAAAATTTGTGTGTAAATGTATAAAAGTTATACAGTATATTAATGAATTTAAGCTATGTTTAAGATGTTAAAGTGATGAGATTATTAACTATTAGATATTATAATAGAGACAAAATTAATAACATTTACAGTAAAAGCTATTGGTGCCTCATCTACCACAACTACAATATCTATACTTTGCATTATATATCTTTGGTTTATTAATTAATTCACAAATTAAAGATTAACAAAATCTCTAAGAAACCACTCTCGTATGTATACTAACATATCAGTAATAACCATTAATATGTCTCTTTGCTTCCATATCTATTGTAATCTGAAATACCCCACAAATTCAGCAGTTGAGTGGCTGATGTTTTATGTTATTACAGCAGAAATTAATTCAGCCAACACACCTGCTTAATTCAAGTGCAAGCTTGTGCCTCACTTGCTCCCTTTACACTTTCATTGCCCCATATCACTGACATTTCCTCTCTGCAACATTTGTCTTTTAGCTACTAATTTTTATCAAGAAGTCTCAAAAATATGCTAAGGCATTAGCATTTTTTACTTCTGTGTCCCTAGGGCTTAGTTACACCTTGTGCTCTGTGGCAGAAAAGGCTATTACATAATTTACTTTTATCCATGCTCTTTTTTTATCCTTGGAAAGAGGGTTGTGGGAGGATCCTCACAGGGGTTCCTACCTCCTTTCCATTGCTGCCTCATCAGTTTTGCTCCTGAGACAATTCCCTGGACAAGATTTAGAGAGAGCAGATCATGAAGAGACAACCTTTCCACAGGTGGGGGCAGGAGCTAAGTGCAGCAGGCTAACCTGTGCTGAACAGGGAGGAAGTGACAAGAGCACTCTCATAATGGAGAGACTGAGAAGGATGTGGTTTCATAAAAATCAAGAGTGCTTGGGGTCAGGCCAGCTAGAAAGAAGCAGTGTACACTCAAGCCCAGAGTATCTGCTCTCCATGAAATATGCAAAGATGAGAGAAAAAATACTTCCTTTAACAAGAAGCAAAGCTATTCCACATAAAATATAAAACCTCAGCTTAATAGAGGCCAGTGTCTACATTTGTATCTATAGACAGTATACGAACAAGTTGCTACATAATAAAGTTTCTGAGGCAAGTACCTCCCGTGTTTGCGTAGGCTTGGAGCCTGCCTGGGGATGCACCAAGTACCTATCTTCAGGATTCAGGACACAAGACTGTGAAAGTCTTAGGCCTTATGCATAGCATCACAACTACAATAATACCTTCCCTGAGAATCACTGCATTATCTGTAATTGATTCTCATAATTGACATGAAATCTTTGTGTCTTCATGGGCTTTTCTGTGCTTTCCCCTTTTTACAGTGTTGGTACAGATCTCATTTCTTGCAATTCCAAATCTAGAGTTGGTAACTAAGGAGAAATGTGAAGTGAGGAGTTACAGAAGGTAATAGGGATTCCTGTCATGTGGCATTTGCTCAGGTAGGGTATTTCTAGAGATACAACAATTATGTCATAAAAACTCTACTTTTAGCTTCCTTATGGAGTTTAAATAGCCCAAAACAAAATCAGTGCATTGTCCATATGAATAAATAACAAAACGAAGCAAAACAAAACCAAAAGATAATCAGAAGATCTCACTCTTCTTAAAAAGGCTAAATATTCTTGCTTTATTACTGTATGCCCAGTTGTATGTATGACATATTTCTCAACCAGCAAGATAAGTGAGACACAGGTGGAATAAAATGAGAAAAACAACAGTAAGTTTAACATTTTGTTGTCTGGATATTTCCATGCAGAAGAGAATCAATTATGTACCTTTAAATTCACATATAAGTTAAATCCTTAATAGCTGCACATGCTTGTCATGGAGATAACTGCTGTATAAAAAGAGTAGCTGTGCAAAGAAGGAAGCCCGTGGTACCTCCACTGACTGTAGCTTATTCACAGACTGTCTTAACTCTGGATTACCTGTGAGGTAACTCTTGGTTTTATGCATATATGAGTAGGATCTTGTGAAACCCAAGAAAAAATTCAATTACTGCAAATTTGCCTCTAGGGAGGAAGACAGGAGAGAGCTGACAGCACCACTGCTGAAGAAGTAAGTTATGTCTGTGCTTGGGTAACAATTACAGACAGACCAATGCCTAAAATTGCACAGGACACTCTGACTGTCCTGGTGTTTGTCCACAGGAGGTTTTTCATCTTGTTGAATTTCTGTGTTGAATTTCTCAGCACTCCAACACTTGCAGAGAGCTGCTTTAAGGCCAGGTAAGTCCTCACCTCACAAGAAGTACATAAAAACAGCAGACCTAGTGAAACTCCCATGAAGTGTAAAAAACTATGCCTAAATACAGTTTTCTATTCATCAGCCTTAAATGTGGGATAATCATTAAGAGTGCCTGTAAAAGCTGTTTAGTGCAGAGTGGTTATAGTGTAAAAAAAAAAACCCTTCACAATTTCATAGTAACTCTTCCAACTAATACAAATTGATTCCATATGTTGTATTTCCAAGCAATCATTTTCCTGGAAGCAAAAGAGCTGTTCCTTTGAGTCAAGTCAATAAATGTGCATTTGAAGGTAAATTACTACTGAATCCTTGAAGAAAGTAACTAAAAGGGCTGCAACATGGTATATTTGAGTGTAAGAATCTCCAGTACTCTTGAACAATATCAATTCAAGTCAAAGTCTATGCAGGACATAAAAAAGGACCAATAGGGGAAGGCAGTGCTCTGGAATCACAGTCCCCAAACACAATTTGGACTATGGAAAACACTGAGACCAAGTAACATCTTTAACAGCAACATGTTAAAATATTCAAAGACTGTGAAATACCATATATATTCCAGATAAAAGGTTTTTATGAATACAAACAGAAGATTATGGTAAAATTTTCCACAGGATCAAACCAGCTGTGAGTGGTAAATAGCTAACGAGCTCTGTTGGGAAGTGACACACCTTGGGCAACCTTCAGAATATCTGAAAGAACTGAAAACCCCATCACCATTTCTACCATCAATAGAAATATAAACAGTTAAGTGCTTTCTTTCTGCTTTCCTGCAGCTGCGTTCTAACTCAGCCTAAAAGCCAACAGTCTCCCTTATACCTTAAGACTGCATATAGACACTATCAACATTATCTTCTCCAAACAGCCACAATTGAAACATAATTGAAATCTACTTACCTTCTTTTAAGATTCTGTCTCACCCATGAGAATCCTAAGGACATCTTCTTTAATATTTCTTTTGTCCCTTTTGAAGTACAAAAGGGATGTTCTCACACAAAGTGGTGTTCTGAGAAATTGCAGAATAAATAATGTGTGGGTTAGTGTTTTAGTTTGTGACCGTCCCAGAGTTGAGTGCTGAAGCCTTTGAGTCAGACATAAAACACCCCTGACATCAGCATTTCACTTTGATCCTCCACCCATCCACTTGGCATGTGTGAGGCTTGTTACAAGGCACCTAGTGTTCCTGGCTTTGGCATGAGACCAAGCTGGTCTGCATTGACAAGACTGACAGATTTTAGGACATGTAAAGAAACAGAGAGAGTGAGAATTAGTCTCCTAAACCTGAGGATCAGGATCACTCTCCCTTGTGACTTTCACAAGGTTAAAAAGGAGGCAGGTAAGGAAAAAGGGAGCTGAGCCCTGGCAGCACAGCCCTGGTTAGCTGAGGGATGAACATGGAAACAAGCAGCCTGCAGGGACTGTGGAGAGAAAATGAAACCTGTGCCTCTGCTGAAGGCAGAGTACACAAGAGCCTAGAATTAAGTCAGTAACAGTCAGGGAGAGTGCCAGGGTTGACTGGAAGCAGAACCATGTTTCTCTTTTCCTTGCTGTTTGGTGCCAGTCTGGAATCCCCATCCTGTCTACCAAATAGGGTTGTACCCTATTAAATCTCTCAATAGGGTTGCACCACCCTATCCCCTCCATCTTTGGTCCACCCTGCCTTGCCACTGGGATCAACTGAAATTCATTTTCTTGTCTGCTTGCCCCTGAACAGAATCTTAATTCTGAGTGACACATAACTTGTCTGCATAGGAACTTCACAGACGTGATCCAGGTATTGAATTCCTGCCCTAATTCCTTTCTCCATCTTTTGTGAGGTAAAAGAAGAAATACAGCAACATTAATAAACTAGTAATTATGTCAGTCTAAAATTCTACAGTTTGCTAAATCATATTATTCTCAAAATGGTTTGTAAATACTAGACAGTATAATTCATAAAAATCAGCAGGTCATCCATAATATATATTTGCCATAATAAAATGCCTACAATTATTTTCTGTTAAAAGCTAGAGATTTTTCATTAATAACAGATACTTTCTCTATTTCTCATCAAAATTCTGGCATCTTACATCTTTTTGGCACTAGATTTTCTCTTTCATTATATTTTTGTGTGCTACAGGTGGTAAAAGAGGTGGCTGACTTTCAGCCTTTGAAGCACCAATGGGCCATCTGCAATGAGACGATAACTTGTGCTGGTTTCAGCTGGGATGGATTAGTTTCCTTCCCAGTGGCTGGCATGGGGCTGTGTTTTGGATTTGTGCTGAACACAGGGTTGATGATACAGAGATGTTTTTGTTATTGCTGAGCAATAACAAAACAGTTCACACAGAGCCAGCCAAGGCTTTTTCTGCTGCTGGTATTGCCATGGTGCTGAGGGGACTGGGAATGCCTGGGAAGTTGGGAGAAGGCACACACAGGACAGGTGACCCCAACTGACCAAAGGGAATTTCCAAAAATATAACATCATGCTGAGTATTTAAAGCAGAAGGAAAAAGGAGAAAGGAGGTGATATTTGGAGTGTGGGAGCTCGTCTTCCCGAGTTAGGTGTGATGCGGCCTGACTCTCCTGAAGATCGCTGAATGCCCACCCAAACACGGAAAGTGGTGAATCAGTTCCTTGCTTTGTTTTCTTTGTGTGTGCAGCTTTTGCCTGCTGTATTAAACTGTGTTTAGCTGTAACCACGAGTTTTTCAGCTTTTACCCCACTGATTCTCTCCTCCACCCTGCTGGAGGGCGAGTGAGTGAGTGGCTGCATGGGCCTTGGTTTCTGGCTGGGGGTAAACCACAGCACCTGTCAAACAACTGACAACATTTCATGCTTCACTGGGATTTTAATAAATGTGAAGAAGGGAAAAAAAATGACCTGGGTAGAGTCAGAAATTGATCCAAGCATTGAAACTTTTCCTATCCCAACACATCGCAGAGAACTCAGAACAATTTTTGTTTTGTTTTGGGAGGGTTTTATTCTTTGTATTTTTGAAGACCAAGCTACAAACCTCAAAACAAGATTCTTCTCTTGATATAAGCCATGAGGAACCTCAGTCAGGATATTTGGTTCTAGGTTTTGGGTCATCCAATTACAATGTTCTTGAGGCTGTTCAAAGCAGCAGAACCTCCAAACCTCCCATTGAGAGTAATTTTCACAAGTGGGATAGGCACCTGTTTAAGAGATGTTGGTTACATCCACTGTGTGCAAAATTTTCCACTGCTAACAGTTTTTTATTATCTGCTAAGGAGTGATGTTGGCAGCATTTTCTTTTTATGTCATTAGAAGAGCAGTAGTAATGATTTAAAAGCCAGGAGCTTTGAATTATTGCTTGAGATCTTGATTAGCTAGGTACTGTAGTCTCCTTACATTTGTCTACAAGAAAAGATGCATTTATGGGAAGTTTTCCAGATATCTTTTCATTAAAGTGAAGAGGTCACATTTTATTTGCTGCTAAACAAAACAGTACATTACATTGCAGATTATTGTACTTAAGTGTGTGTGCTTGGATTATACTTCACAGCAAGCAAATCAAGTACAGAACTATAATTTTTTTTCTTCTTGAGAGCCATCTTGGCTCAGAAAATACCTTTTCTCTCCAAATGGTAAAGGATTTGTGAAAAGCTTCTAATCTTGCCTTCTCTGTACCATTATTTCAAATGCCTTCTGTGGATAAATCAAAGGAGAGCAGGATAAATTTTGCCTAGCAAAGGCCTGGAAATAAATTTCTACTGGATTGGAGCTTTACAGAAGACATATTTGCTCTTGTAATGTTTGACTTTCATGTGTGTATCTGCCTCTTGAATTTAACAGTTGCAGCTGTGCGTCTAGAATGCAATTACATAGTCTAAAGTCTGTGACCTAAAGACTGATTTACACTTCAGAAGTGAAAAAACTGAATTGTCTCCTTTGACATACAAAAAAGTTATACATGGACCTCCCTCATCCTCTCTTTTAGGAATATTAGATGGTATAGCTTCTCTTTGCGCAACTAATTAAAGATTACAGGATAGGTAGCAATCAGAAAAACTATTGAACTGCAAGAGAACTGGTACCTTGACCCAAAGGATCAGATGGAATAGCCTGATGGAACAGTAATGGTGCTGATTTGAAAGTAAATCAGTGGGAGAAATGAATCCCACTCAATTACCTTGAGAGATTTCAAGTCAGAGTTACAATTTAATAGAAAGATTACAATAAATGCAATCCATAGGTGGGGTCAATGGCCTCCTGAGCCAGGGATTCCTGAGGTCTGGCCACATTAGTGAAGACTGAAGCAAAATGGGTGTTCAGTCTTCTCTGCAACCTCTGCTCCTTTCAATAGCAGGCCCTATTTTCCATAGTAGTCTTTTGGTTATTGATGTATTTGAAGGAACCCTTGCCCTCTCTCAAAAGCTTTCTTTCTCTTTGCAACAGCTTTCGTGTAAGTTTCTTGGTTTCAATTCATGTACCTCTTTGGCAAAACAACATGAAAGGAAACAGACATGCTGGCTGATCAAAAAAGTTTTGCTTTTTAGGCTAGGCTTATGTGCCAAATGTAAGAGAAAGGACCAGAGTGCTGGAGAGACTACATTAAACATTCAACCAATAACTTCTGTATTATGAATAACTTCCTCAGCCATATTGCATCTGGGATATTATTTAATTTAATGTCAATTCAAAATGCAGCAATGCTTACAGTCATGAATGAGATTTCCAGATCAGTAACACTAGAAAGTTCTAGCTCCTGACAGATTTGTGTGTAGCTTACTAAAGAGATTTCTCTGTGGTCTCTGCCCTATTATCAATATCAGAGTCATGGAGTTCCTGTAATTCTGCCCAAATACTAATGATGTTATTTAACCTGAAAATAACTGAATATGTAATGTGATTCATGATTATTTTTCCAGAGCTGTAATTGTTTTCTGAGGTGGCCATACAAATACTGAGTCAAATGAAATGGTAGCAAGGTGCAGGATTTTTACCTTCCAAAAGGGAACCAGCTGCCAGTCTTGTACTCTTGGGACTGCTAATGTGCAATTCAAGGCTAAAGCTGAGCTGCTTGGTATGGTGGAGCTTCAAAACCCTTTGAAAAAGGAGTTATGAAACCATGGCTTTTGTGAGTTTATGTATTTGTTGGATCTTCTGTTACCTATGCAACTGGAAGTTTAGCAGCTAGTAAGGTTCAGATTGCATCCAGTTAACTTCAATTCTGCCCGAAAATAAGCGCTACCTGCATCATGCAGCGTAGTTCTCATGCTCCTAACACTCCTTGTTACTTCTTTATTTTCTGTTCCTCCCAGCTTCTCCTTCCCCACATGCCAAGTTCACTCTACAGTCTCATATTTCAGTTATCCCGGTTTAAGGAAATGTCTTGTCGTGTTGAAGCCTAAGAATAGAAGGTGTTCATCAGTCAACATTTTTATAGTGTGCTAATCATCACTGCAGTGCGCTGACTTGGTACTCTGGATTTTGACCACTGCCTTGGTCAATCACTGAGCAGTTATATTCATCATCTACCTGTTCTTATGGATTTGTTTCTATCATGGCCACCTAGATTAAAAATAAGGGAAAAGAGGACAAAAGTCATCAAAATTTCTTTCTTTAATGAAAACTATTCTACACAACCTGAATTTAATAAATTCAGGAAATAACCTTCATTAAAAAAAGAGCACACATTCCCACCAAATACATAATCTGGATCATGACTAAATATATAGTATGAATAGATGGCGTAATCTGCTTTTATAAAATAGAAGATCTTTTTCCAAAAGTCCCTATTTATTAGAAATAATGACTTCCTTTCTTCAAAGGCATTAATGGTTGGAAAAAAATATAATTTTTATGTATTGACATCCTGTACAGAAATGAATTTTCGATACAGAACTTTAGTTCTCATCCCTACTCATTGTTACCGTGATTAAGAACCAGCAGAGTTACTCTGATTATAGCTTAAGTTATTGCCAGTGTCAAAGAACACCTACTCATATTATAAAAAACAATTTTATAAATATATTCAACAAAAGCATTGAGATTCTGATACACTAATGCTCTCACATTCTTTTGTGAATATCTCACCTACTTTTGACAAGAAATAATAAGTACGTTTAATAAATAAGTACATAGTATAAAGTGTATGTAAGAAGACCACAGACTCAGAAACTGCATTCTGCCCCATTTCTCCATAGTTACAACCTTCCACAATGTATCATTTTCCCTAGCTTACCTTGGTTTCACAGCTGTCCTGAGGAGATCGGATGTTCACGTCACACGGGAAGTCTTTCCCGTTCTTTAGTGAATCTTGTTCTATCATATCAGACTGTGTCATGATTACTAGGAGCACCTGGAAACAGGGGCACTTTCCTCCCTAATGGATTGCTGCCAGTAAATTGGTTCATTTTTACTGACATTTACACCTCAGCCTTATTTGATGGAAAAAAACTTGATTGGATTCCAACAAGAAATAGAGATTTCAAAGTATTTGCTCACTTCTAAGGAAAATATTTGTCATGTCACTATGCAGATAATTTTTTGGCATCTTTGGCCATAGCCCAAGTGTATCCCAGTCCTGACTTAGCTGTCTTAGCAGCCTGTGGGTGAGTCTGCCCAAGCCAAAGTTAATGTCTATAAAGTCAAAAATACTGTCCTGCAGGACAACATCCTTTTCAGTAAGGTAAATTCAATATTTTAAAAGAATAAGGGCAAATTCACAAATGAAGGTATATCTGTTGTGAAGGGGGGTGGATTTATGTTGCATATTTAATTCAAAAGTATGGAAAAAAGGAAGACAATCCCCTTACTGAAGAAAAGGAAAAAAATCAGAGCACAACTTGGTCAGGCCTAGTTTTTATGAAACATAAAATATTTTACCCCAATCACCAAATCATACTACAAGTCTAGTTTGAAAGGGATGTGTAGACATGATAGTTCATGTCTTGCCTGAGGGTGGGATAACTTGAAAGTACAATGAGATTCCTCAGGACTTTGTACATCCAAGTAGTGAGACTCTTCATGGGTGGAGATTCCTGTGGGGGACTCAACATTCTAGTTCATGTTTTCTTTTTCTTTATTAAAAAATATTCACTGAAATGCCCTGTCACTGAGCTTTTCCTAAGTACTTTTTTCAAAAGCATTCATTTTATACTTGCTTCAGAGGCCTCACAAATGTAAGCTGTTAATTTTGTGTCTATGAAATTTAGTGGTGTAGAAGTCTGTGAACTGACCACACATTCTACCTCATCATCAGCTAGGGTCTGTAACCTCTGGCCTTGGCTTGGTAACTTACCCCAGTTTTTAAATAGTTCTTTTTCCCAAGGGGCAGGGGCAAAAAGAGCCATCCTTAAAGTCAAGGAAAAGTGTTCCAAACAGGAATAATTATATTCCTCCTTGAGGAAGAAAAAAATGTGGTAGCTGTCCTCATTCTGCAAATATTGCTGCACTGAAATCCTGACACAAGAATTTCTACTAGTTTTTTGTAAGGTAGCTCTCAACTGTTGAATAATTTCACATCTTTCTCCATCTCAGTGTGTTAGTAGGTGTTTGCAAAACCCAGGTATTTATACTGAAGATTGCTAAAACTCCTTTTTCCTTCGTGTCTGGAGCTGGGGAAGACAGATAGGAAGAGGAACACTGAGGAGCTGTGCTCAAGAGAGGCACCACAATTCTAAGCCTAAAGGAAGACCAGTACAAAAGCAGTGTCAGTGAGAAGAAACTGGATGTTCAGGGCACACTGCAGAGGTGCTGCTACTGCTCTGGGACATTAGAAGCCTAAAAATGTTGTAGGGCACTCAGTAATATTTAAAACCAAGAAAGGAATGGTACAAAACTCTCCTGGTATTCCCTTCAAGCTGTGGCAGCTGTGCTGTTTCCCAGGATGCCACAGAGCTGTAGCAGAAGAATGCAAAATGATGCTGCTCCGTGTTGCTGATTTATATTCTAGAATCAAATATTTTAATTAAATTATTGTGAAATTAAAATATGATAATTTTCAGTAAACAGAGTAATTGGACATAAGAGGAGGAGAATGAACTGTGACTGGGGCAGCAGTTCAGTACTGCAGGAAAATTGCAGTAAGCCTAATGAGGTGCTAAAAAGAAAAGTGAAAACAATCCCAGCTAGATAGTGGATTTAAAAACCTAGTTGCTTTAGGGCTTTCATGTAAAATGTATCAACCTCATTTTTATCTACAGCACTTTATCTATTATTGTCAACCACTGTCATGACAGTGTGAGCTTCACCAAATGAGCACAAAGACAAGGGGAAGTTGAAGTTAATTTAAAATGCAGTATTTTAAAAAATTAAAATCTTATTTAAACCCTGGTCAAGTATAGACTCTGTTTTACTGTATCAGTTCTGAAAGTAACATGAAAAATTGAAATAAACTTTGAAAGGCCTTGCTATTTCATAAACAAAATATGTATATACAGGGTGTCTTCTAACATGGCTGTTTAACCCCGACATACGCATAACACTAAATATTCACCAAAATAAATGCATTTGTACACTGCCTGGCATAGTATATAGGGCATTTATGCAGAGCACTGGCTTAAATGCTTTAAGGCATCCTAGCTTTCAACGTTTAGCTCCACACCATATGTAATTTCTTTATTTTTATCTGTGGTGTTATCTGTTGGCTGATTTTAAAATAGGCTTTCTCAAACAATTATATTCATGGGTCCAGTCTGATCACTGAAATCATGTTACACTCATGAACAAGCAAAGCACATATGTATATATTTAATTATGCCTATGCAAATGGATTCATTGAGGTCCTAGAGCTGGACACAGTCAAGAGCCTTCAACAGGATCTTTCCAAACTTTTGCTATTGTTGTTTGAGAAGGAGAACGAGGCAGATGGATGGCCAAGGACTCAAAAAAAGGCATTTTGAGGAAGGGGGGTTGTCTGCAAATAGAAAGCGAGATGTGAGGTGTATTATGCTCACTTACTATATTTGGAATCAAAAATACAATCAAGGCACGTGTCTGCACATTTTTCACCCTCTGTGTATGGGACATTCCCTGTAAAAACTTTTTTTTTTAAGAGGTGCCAGTGAACTGTTGCTGCATTGTATAGCCAGAGCAAGTCCGAGAGAAAAAATACACCACGCGGCGAGCCAACCAAGGGATAAGGTGAGCGAATTTGGAAAGAAGTTTATAGAGTAAACAACCAGTGATCTCGGCCGCGTTTCCCCCGCGATAACCTCGGGTTCCGGCGAGCCGAGCTGCGGCAGAGGCGAG
>VYXD01007945.1:209883-344502 GCA_013397195.1 Hylia prasina
CCCCGGGCCCTGCCGCGGGCTGCGGAGCCGCCAGAAAG
Organism: Hylia prasina; assembly: GCA_013397195.1. Taxonomy (NCBI): domain Eukaryota; kingdom Metazoa; phylum Chordata; class Aves; order Passeriformes; family Sylviidae; genus Hylia; species Hylia prasina. The sequence goes on from VYXD01007945.1 coordinate 209,922, forward strand.
ACGGCCCTTAGAAACTGACACAGCGATTCCCCTTCCTCTGAACCCTGTGTTCACTGTCCCTCCTGAGCCAGGCAGGCTACACATCCATACTGAAGATTTGTAGTACTTTCAGGCTTTATCACAAGGAACTTCCAAAGTAAACACGACTTCCAGCTTGTAATTAAAAAAACCCCACCCAGCAAATGAACAACAAAAATGTTTCTTACAGTCTGCATAAAAGCTACTGACACCTGTGACTCAGAGCTAGAAGATACAATGACCTTAGGGGGTCCCGAGGCCTTGGGATCTAGAGATCAAGTCAAATAAGGAGCAGCTGAGGGAGCTGGGGGTGTTTATCCTGGAGAAAAGGAGGCTCAGGGGAGACCTTATCACTCCCTACAAATGCCTGAAAGGAACCTGTGCCCAGGTGGGGTTGGCCTTTTCTCCCAGGCAACCAGTGACAGGACAGCAGGACACGGTCTCAAGCTGTGACAGGGGAGGTTCAGCTTGGTCTTGAAGATTTTATTTTCTGAAAGTCTTGTAAAGCATTGGAATGGACTGCTCATGGAAGTGGTGAAGTCACCATACCTGGACATATTTGAGAAACAACTAGATGTGGCACCAAGTGCTCAGTTTTAGTTGACAAGTTGATCATAATTCAAAGGTGGGACTAACTGATCTTGGAGTTCTTTTTCAACCTTAATGCTTCTATGATTCTAAGACCCTAAGAAACTGGTTCTGGACTCTTCCTGACCCAAGTGCTCTCCACTGGCTGGAGACCTAGAACTAGCTAAGCAGAAACATTATATATTGGATTTAAAGCATCAGTGAAGCTCCTTGACCTTAGTTTGGGGTTTGGAAAATGCTACTAATTCTCTGTCATGCCTTCAAGTAGAAAGATGCTCAAATGTGTTAAAAAGTTTAGGTCAAAATATCTAGTTCACTTCCAAAAATAAATCGTAAGATAAAATTTGCAAAGTCAAAGGCGGACCTTAAAAAGTCTCCATGCACACCAAAGTACACAGTGGGTTCAGGAGAGAAAATTCAGGCTTGGATCCTAACTTCTTTTGAATTTCTTTTAATCGTTTTTGGTTTTGTTATTAAGGTGCCTAGATACAGTTGAATGCTTTACCATAGCAGAGCATCCAACTCCCACCTGGAATTCGATGTGATTCCTACCTGCAAACAGCACCTCCAGATGCTGACTCATTCCCTTAAATGTGTGTAGCTTAGGATGGGCTAAATTATTCCATAGAGGTTCTTACCTTTTTACCCTGACAGAAGAAAGTAAGTAATTACTTAAACTCTTAACATGCCACTCACATTAAGTGACCTTATATTACTACCCCCCACCCCCCAAAATTGCCTCAGGAATCATATTAACCTAAAAATTAATCTGATTACTCATTACCAGAAGAGGAATTCTTGTATTAGATGATTTCCTGGATGTCCTCAGGAGGTATAGAGATTATGACAGACCCTAAGAAAAAAAGTTTCTTCAGGGAGATAGTCTTCTGAAAAGGCAGAACAGATCCAAATGCAAAAGACAAGAAAAGAAAATTGTATAAATGATTTGGATTTTATTGTCACAAAAAATTAATAATTCTATGATCACCACAGCGTTGTCTGTGTGCATGGCTCTGCACAGCCTCAGTCTTCAGGCTCATCTCCCATGATGAGGCAAAGAGAGGCAAAGAACAGGAGTGACAGGCAGGGGTTTTGTTCTGACTGCTGGACAAAGAGGAGTAAAACACTGAAAATTTGGCCCAATTTATGTTAAAATTTTAGCAGAGAAGAAGAGCAAGTTGATATGTACATTGACGCATTGCTGTTAAAAAGGTATCTGAAAATACTATTTCTCAGAGCTAATCCAGACTACAGGACAGCACCTGGTGCCATTAACCAGTTCTGTTATTTTCATAGCTGCCAGCAGGAATAACCTTGAATAGGTCACAGTTTCCCAGACTGACATGTTATGGCAAAGCCCTAATGATTCAGTTTAATAATTGTAAATTAATTTTCCCTTTTCCCCCCATCATCTGATTCACTTTCCCACTTTCTGGTAACTGTCTTACACTTTTATCTCGATCAATAATGTTGTGAGTAGTCAGAGCACCTGACAGATGACAACATTTTTGTTATTTAAGGAGGTTTCTTATGACATGGGACATCTACTAAGGACATTTTCGGGGGGGGGGGAAGAAAAAAGCTTTTACTTTATAATATACTGCAGATGCAGATGGAAAGTGATGTATTATGTGAAGTACTAAACAAAGAAATAAATAACCAGCTATAGGAGTATTTTTTCTTTCCTGTCACAAAGCAATCCAAATTTTAGTATTTATTCTAGAAATGTCCTAGCCTCTTAGAGGCAAATTATGCATGAAATAATGCAATTAAAACTGAAATAAAAGATTTAAATGCAGCCTCTAGAGGCATCAAATGGCACCACACTGTCTCACTCTTTACTGCCTCTTAAAATGATTGCTCAATTTATAGGAAAATCTTTCCATCCTTGCTCTTAGAATCCTCTGGTTTTGATGGCACTAATCATAATTCAGTTTCTCTGCTCCATGGGAACAAGTGAACATTTCCTCTGTGCTCCAGAATGAACAAACAGCTTCATGACCAAATACAATGTTATTCTTTATGCAAGAAGGAGAGTCTTAAGCCCTGATTTCTTGGCTGGTTTGTGCCAGATTTTTCCTCAGAAGATACTCTTATATTCCCCCCTGAGACTCTCAGTACTTTTGTCACTGGCAGCCTTGGGAATGGCTTTTAAAATTACCGATGACACCCACTGTGAAGTGAGGAATGTTTGGGAGTGGTGGATGCCATCTTCCAAACTGCTATAACTGTAATGTCTCCAGCACTATAACTGATAAGGGTGAAAAAGACACGGCGGTGTGACATCTTGCAAGGAGCCGAAACCGCTCCCTCACACTAGATTGCTTGGGTTTTGGCAACAGACATGTAACACCCAGAGATACAAGCAAAAGAAATGAACACTCTTTTTCTGAATTCAGTTGTCAAAAGCAATGGTTTCCACAACCAGTTTCATTTGGGAAGGGTAATTCATGGTAAAAGAGGAAAGAATTGGGTCACTTTTCAGTTCACAGGACTTAATAGTTTATATTTATCTACTGGCACATCAGGGCCATCAATAACTTCAGCAAAGTCTCTCTGATGATAGTGAACTACATTGCATAATCACAGAAATTGATTTTCTTGACAAGAACAGAGATCAATCTATGGAAACTTCTCTTTGTGACTGTGAGCAATGAAGGGACATCGTTACATCAGAATAGCTTTAGACAATGCATTTGCAGTGTAGAAAACACTCTTTGAGATGATGACAGATATGTGACTGCTAGCTTGAGTAGCTGAAATATCACAGAGTAATGTCAGGATTTGTTATCACATTATAACTGTGGTGCTGAGTTTCTAAGAATCAATCTCACAAAATCTCAGTAGTAAATTTATGAAAATGAGCAAACCAAAAAGACCCTTCGGAAAAGATTTTCAGAGCTTGTTATGCAGGAGGTCCAAAATAAATGCCATGAATATCATCAACATTTGAAATAGCCCACAAAGTTAGAGTTTGCTAGTTTCCTGCAGAAGTGATTAACATTTCATTAGTCAAAGACTTGCCAAAATGTATATGCCAAGGAGGGAACATGATCATACTCAGCAGGTCCTGACTTGCCTCAGCCAGAAGAGTTTCTGTTTGCATGACCTGCTTTTAGTGATCCAGAAACCTTCTTGATTAAGTCTCCATAAAATGGGGTAGTAGATGTTTTCTGGTAGCAACAGTTCACTGCAACTTTGGTCACCTTCCAGTTCAGTCACACTTGAACACCATCATGTGACCATTCAGAGCAGCACCACCTTCCAAAATGTTTAGGTGTTCAAGAAAATGACAGAAGCAACATCTCATATAGCAGAATAGTGAAACTGACTTTCCCTTCTCCAACAAGCACATGCTTGGTAAGTTTTACTTTAGCTGCTATTGACAGAGATTACAGAATTAATTTTTCAAGCGGTTCCCTTTTTTAGCAAACTGCTTAAAAGAGTTGAAGTAATTTAACTATTGCAAATGTTCCAAAACTAATGTTTTGTGCAATTATTCAGTATTAGATCTTTAATGGATTTATAAGGTCCAACCCGAGCCCTTCCAGCATTCCACGATACTTTATGTTGCTGTTATATTAGTACTTTAAAAGGATAGAAATTTGTGCAGAATCCTTTAGGCAAGACTACTAATGCCATAGTTGGAGATTTTAGGCTTAAAAGTACAGTAAATCATATTATTATATTAGCCAATTAGCTAGTTAATATGTTCCAAGTACAGATTTGAAAATACAGTGAAGATAATGCATACAACCTTCAATATCTGAGAAATTAAGTCTTTGACTCCTGCATATGCTAAAAAACCTTCTTTGCTCATACAACATTTTCCAGACCTGCTAATTAGAATATTGCCTTGTAACATTTCTCTTATTGTGAAATAGGCTCCAGAAAGCTGCAGGTGTCCCACTGTGAGAAAATCTAAAATGCAAAATGGACATCATTAGGTTCCTTTCCAAGCTGCACGTAACATACCTCTCACCCAAAGTTAATGGCAAAATATCAGTAGTGCCAAAACAGCACCAAATCTCACAGAAGACAGGAGACAAAGCAGACCAAATGTGATGATCTGTATTACAGAAATGATAGTAAAAAATGTTTTAGACAGAGAATAAACTGTATCTAAACAGGAATATCAAACCATCTCAGAACATTGTGTCAGGGTTGGTAGACAATAAGAGAGCCTGTATTAACAAAAAACATTGTGACAAAAGCATCTGTAAAAAAATAAAAGCTCTATCAGTTACAGACTTCAGAACATCTGTGTGCCAAATAAACACTACTGGCTTTTGGCACTTACCCATTATAGGCCTGTGGAAACAAAGCAGCTGAAAATAAGAATCTGGAGGTCACCACAGACACATCCAGATTTGTTGTGTGAGTGGAGTTGACAGAACATAAGAATGAGAAACCTGATTTATAGAGCATGGACTACTCTGCAAAGGTATGTGAGCAGAGCCTGAGACAAGATGTTTTGTAAATGCTTTATCAAAGAGTGTATATATAAATACAGAAGCAGATCATATTGTCTTTGATGGTAGAAATTTGACGATTTCTGAAGAAATGGGACGTTTTACCATGACTCATATCACAACAATGATTCACAATATATCAGCAGCTGTTCATGTTGGCAGAATTATGTTTGCTTTCCGTAGATGTTTGTTAAATATACAGATGTAAACTGCCAGATATGAATAATAGAAGAGACAAGGGATCCTACAGGGTTGGGTTGTTTCGTTTTATGAAGAGGTTTTTTCGTACCCTAAGAGGCTAAGAACATGATGTGTGAGGATTTGGTGGGCCACGTGGAAGAAAAAAAAAATCTGCAGTGTTTGCAGCTGAGGTGCACACAGGAAACAGCATTACAGAATACAGTCAACACTGAGACATTACCAGCATTTCCCTTCTACTGTCAATTTTCCTGCAGAAATGTTGCACTAGTCCTCTCCAGAAGATCTTGAAGTGTCCCAACTAGATTGAAATACAAAAATATAAATAAAGAACAAATGCTACAGTCTTTATACAAGCAAACAAGCAAACTATTTAGACAATTGAAAAATATCCACATAGTGTAGATATAAACGCAGCTAATCAGTGCAGCTAATATGGAAAAAAGAATTTCAAACAGTGTTCCTGAAGTATGAGATTTTCTGGGATTATGATCAGAATTATCTACTTTTCCGTAAAGAAAATTCAACTGTTTTGAAAAGCCATAGAAATGACACTGATACAGGCATTTTCCAGGATTTAAGACTGTGCATCAATTCAGTAGGTAAAGTGCTAGCAGTCATGGTAGTACTTAGGGCAACTACTTGGGGCTTCATGGGTAAATCCAGTATCACTACTGAAGTCATTACCAACTGAGAAGCTTATAGTTCTAGAATTCCAGTGGTCTAGTAAGAAAATTGTAGTGTAATACTTGATTGTTTATTGGACACTATTCAGGGTCTGCCTTGTGTGAGCTGAGGTTAATAGTATCATTGCACCAATCATTTAAGTGATTGTCCCTCACAAATGTGAAGGAAGACACATACTCTAGTATTAGAGCTCTCAATTTCTGTTCTACATTATCAGAGCTATTTATTATTTTGTCACTGGGTGTTTTGGTGGGCTTTTTTTAAAATCCTCAAGGCAGAAGCGTGTTCTGAGGAGAATGGGGAATTGATGGTACTATTTGTACTACTATAGGTGTTATTTGATACTAACTGTAAGTATTTGTGTTCCTGTCTTTAAGATCTACTTCTGAAACATAAGTGCATTACAATTATTTTATTGTTATTGCTGTTATTATTCCTATTGTTTCATCTCTCAACAACTATCTTATTGTGGTAGCTACTGTACAAACAATTCAAGTCATCACCAAATTCCTTCTGCAAAGGCAAGGACTTGGCAGCTACCAGCATACTGCAGTTCTTCCTGCCATGCAAAACCTTAGACAGGGCTTGGGGCACTTCAGCTGAGGCTGCAGAGATCAAATGCACTTTGCCATCTTAATCATTCATATTTTCCATGTTTTAGCAGAGAATGTCTAGTCCTTTTTGTAATGCCTCTCAGGTGTTTGGCAGTAGCTGAGCAACAGCTGCTTAGGAGCATTCACAATATTTTCCATTGTTTTGACTGGACAGAATTGTGAAATTGCCCTGCTGTTTCATATTCTCTCAGTGTATGTATTATGAAAACCTAGGAGCACACTGCTGATTTAGACATTTCATTTTGGTCTACTAGGATCCAGTTTGTGTATACTCATGCTGAGATTTAGTCAGGGTTTTTTTCAATTTATAATGATGTCTGTTTCATGTTTTCTGTTCTTTTAAAACAGGGATTTTCACTCTTCCTCTAATACTGGCTTAAAATCCTGAAGCACTTTCCTGATAATTTGCAAACTCTTCCTCCATCTATATTCTTATCTTCAAGTGCAACTGAGACATACTCTATATAATTGATACTAAATTACAGTCTGTATTTACCTCTCTCATCCCGTGATTTAATATGAATGTGGGATTAGTGCATTTAGAAGACACATGAGCTTGCCCTTTCAAAACAATTATTCGATAAGGCTTATCAGAACCTGCTTAATTTTTACACAATGCTGAAAACAAGTGCCAGGGTCATTGTGCCTGAGCAGAAGGACTGGAACTTTATCAGATATGCAGCCCCAAGGTTTGTGTGCACTTCTATATTTACAGCTTCCTTAAGCATACCATGATGGTGTCTTTACTTGATCAAGTTATATTTTGTTTTGAGGTTGAGGAGAGTACAGAGCAGGGAGGAAAGGGAAAGAGAAAATAAAGGGAAAGGAGTGAATTAGTGTAGATGAAAGGATGCAGGAAGACATCAAAGTTGGATGAGAATGAGTCAGGACCTTTTTTTCTATTAGCAACATTAGACCTGGAAGGAGAATTAAAAGTCAGGAAATGGAAACTGATAGGTTATTTTCTTGTAAAAAAAAATATAAAAAACACGAGCAAAGGAATTGTATTCATGTGGTTGCCAAGAAGTTTGCTCCTAATGGATGCACACCTGGTAAATCCACATGATACTTCAGGAACTAATTTTCTCTGAAATATACTATCTGTTTTATTTTTATTTTACAATTTAAAACCAAATGAAATTTTGAGTCAACATATAAAGTAATTGGTTTCAAAGCGTGCATTTCTAGTAAAGCCAGATCAATTTATCAAGGCAGCAACTAACTGCTTCCTTCATTTACCTGTCAGGTTTCCCTCTCTGCATGCCATTCAAAAACTATGTAACAACTAAAATATAGATTTATAAATACATTTACAAGCACAGCTATTGAAATTATTCCTTGTTTATACTCAACAGAAAAAACTTTGATATATAATGATTATTAAAAATATTTCTTCCTGCCATGACTCAAATATGAAAGGAAATAATTGTAAAGACTGATATCACCAGAAAGAGTTAGATGCATTTCAAAGTAGATATAAAGCTTGGTAAGAAAAGTGTGACCGGACACAAATCTGTGTTTTTCTCAGAAGACTGTCTACAGAAAAGCCTGGTAGCACTTATATAGAAAAGAGATTTTTTATTCTTTCCTGATTTACCCCCATTGACTTCTAGCTAGAACAACAATGAACTGATGAACTACAGATTGAAGTAGGATCATATCATTTGATGAATTCACCCTCTCTTAACTTATCTAATCCTATTTATTTTTTTAGCCTCTACAACATCCTGTGGCAATGCATTTCATAATCTCATTGTGAGTCACGAGGAAAGCACCTCATTTTTTATGTTTGATTTTGTATACTTTATTGTGTGCCTTGTGGTGCTTGTTTTATAATAATGATGAATCATTTCTATTCACCTTCTCTATGGTGCCAGCTTCACACAGTTTTGTCCTTAAGGACACTTTTTCCACAAGCTGAAAAATTAAAGCCTGTTTTGTGTGGAGCATCTAGCCTCATATCCGCCTTTCTGCAATGTCTGTTTATAATTATATATAATTACATTTTTATATTATAAAACATGTAGGACTCAGTACCTGAACAGTACACAGGTTTCAGTCTGAAATTGCTTCCTAGTAATTCCTAAAATTTAATTTGTCTTCTGGACCCTGAATACAGACCTCACATTCTCAAAGGACTTTCCACAATTACCCCACAGTTTCTTTCTTATTGAAAATAGTTTGCAAATGATGGCTTATTTTCTCACCTTTTTATTCATCTTTGGGAAAACCCTGTTTCATTAAGAGCAAATTCTCCAGTGAAAAACAAATTAAGTTGTTTTTATAGAATTTGTTACCTATGGAAATTAGCCTCATATGGGAATACATATGGGAATATTTTGATTAATTTTGGTATTACTGTAATTGCAGTCCTCCTAAAGATTCTGCTTTATAATCAATGGACTTGGAATGGCCCTAGTGGGCAAGTTCTTGTACATTTGAATAATTATCAATTACTTCTAGGCAGATGACAAGAAGAGGGAAAAGCTAATGAAGAGTTTTATATAATTAATACTGTGAAAAATAGACATACGCATCTTATCTCAGTTCCTGCACAACTCATTATGTTTCCCCCTGTAAATTTTGTAAGCCTTATAGATGTCTTTTAGGAAAGCATATGTTTTTTGGATGAAAACTACAGATAACTTCGCCCCATTCTCATTGTTTATATCTGCTAAAAAATTGAGTGTAATTTTGTATCCTGTTCCTCTTCTAGGGGTAAAATTGTCTTGATCTTTCTCTGCCAGATTTCTCAGTTGTTTTCTAGCAGATCTACTTCCCTGTTTCCACCAAAATATCACAAACACTACACAGAATGGGAAATAAGAGCTATTTAGACCATTACAACCAGACATGATTTGTTTTTCCCTGGAAGGATTATTTATCCAATTACTGCTTTCAAACATGTTGCAGCTGATGTTATGGAACCATGTGGAGTTAGCAACTATATATCACAAAAGCCATTAAAAATCAGCATAGATTTCAAAATGGAACCATGCAGGAAAAAGTGGTTTTCTTCTAGAGGAAGCAAAGGGACCAGGCTTTAAAACCTATTACAAGAATTACCAGTTTTGTTCCTAAAGAAATTTACAAAACCAGCTTTATGTCACTGCAATTCATCTCCTAACTAATTTAGTCAACTGCGTAAATAGAATTGGCCTCTCTCTGCAATACATCTGAAAAAATTTTGTCCAACAACAGTGATTCCAAACTGATTTTTTTTAAAAAGCTCTCACCTATACCACGTATTTTTTTATGCTGTCACATGCAGACCAGGTACAGGACAGAAGCTGTAATGCAAAACAATACATGAACACCTATGGAAGAGGAGGTATCCAAGACTCAGATCCCAAGACACTAAGCTTGGAGACATTTTTCTTTTAATATGCGTTGAAATAACCTGTAGTGAAAAAAAAAAAAACAGCTGTGAACTGAAAGTGATTGTTTTGTTTTGTTTTGTTTTTTTTTCCAGAAAAACAAAATATCTATAAAATAAGAGGCTTGTAGTAGGAAAATAAATTTGTTTTGTGTAGGCTAGAAATATGTTTACAAATGAATGCAACACAAATTGGATTACCCCCTAAAGGGTTTGGTGGTGGCACATACATGGTGGCATTAACTTACACTACTATTTGGGGTAGAAAAGCCAAAGAAAAGGTGACTCTAGGTGGCATGGTATATTAATTGGTTTATGAAGACTGGTATAATTGATTCTCAAAAGATTTGAGCAGTGCAGGAAGGGAAAATAAAACACTCTTGAGTGCAATATTTGTCAGGTATGAATTACCAGAGGCACAAGTTTACATTACATGAGTATTGGCTGTACACGTGGCAGTAACAAACCTTCTCACAAGGCTTTGAGCTGCACTGTAGATGGTCAAATTTGCTCCAACATTTTTACTGGCACCTGCCAAACTCAAGAATAGCACTAAGTTCTTTGAGGAGAAGTCTTGTTTCCTAGAGTGAAATAAAAGCATTACAAAACTGCTAGAGTGGAAAATCTGACACAAAAACTCTAAAATAAAACATGACAGGTGAGCATTTCAGTGACTCTCAAGGGTAGCTCAACATGCTCTAGCACAATTCTAGGACACTGACCATCTGCATGCTGAAATCCTCTCCAGTTCCTATTTTCCTAATGCCCTGACAGAGTCCCAGGAATCCTTGAGTATCCTTGGAAGCAGAGATCCTTAACACTGCTGGGGGCTGGCTGACTGCCCAGCAGACAGAAATTTGGGAACATAGCCTCCTCAGCTGTGCATTGGCAGTGCTTTTGGTTGTCTCCACTCAATATTAATTCACAGAAGACAATATGTAGAAACATAGACCCATAGAATTAAATTGCCATGGGCAGGGACACCTTCCACTAGACCAGGTTGCCCAAAGTCCTGCCAGCATGGCCTTGAACACTTCCATGGATTGGCCATCCAGAAAGCATTCTTAAACTTTACTGAATTGTCCCTTCCCAATAACATTGCTTTTTCTACCAAGTATTTCTCTGCAGTCTTGTTGCTAGTCCAATGAGAAATCGGATATCATGATGTAAATCAGCACCTAACTGGCTGCAGCTGTCCATGTTTGTGCCCAGAAATGATAAAAGTTCGGAAATCCAGTTCTGCTGGAAATCAACATGCTGAAGTAGTAAAGAGGTTACAGAACTCTCTAAGCAAAAAGGGTTTTAAAATGGAATTTTAGGTTCCCACACATCAAATGCTTATGAAAACTTCACCCTTGATCTTTGGACAGACTGCAGATCTTTTCTTGCTAAAGAAGTAGTGGGAAGCAGTCTAACCCTGGACATGGATACTCTGGGAGTGCATGGAGCTCGCACCAACAGGATGCCCTTTTGATATATAAACTAAGCTGAAAAACAAGTCTAAGATATACCCTGTTCCTGTGTCTGTATGGCTTCCATTACAGCGTCCTGCTGCTTCCAAGCACAGTTTTCAAGATGAAATGTTGCCCCCTCTGTTTCATTCTATCTGCATAACCAGAAAATGTGTTTTGCAAGGATTTCTAATAGTGTGATGCACTGCCATTGATCGGCCCTGCCACAGAGCCAACTGCTAGGCAGCTAAGCCAGCTCCCAGGGTGGCAGCACATACCCACTGTGCATGGCAAACCCTGACATTTTGGCTCTTTTTCTGAGGAAATGGTTCCTTTCAGCCATTATCAGAAAACAAGCAGGGAAGAACAAACCTTGCTGGTTTTTCTGTTTCTTTCCCTTACTTTTCTGTGAATTCAATACCTAATTTAGGAATAAAGTAATAAATGAGAACTGATGACCTTAGTATCATTTCAAAGGTCATTTAAATACAGGTTTTAGTGAAGGACATAAATTTGCTGTGATGTGGCAGGAAAGTCTGTTCTGCTGAATGAACCTGCATCATATCTTTTCATAAATGGTAAGGAGCTTAGGCCCAAATGCCTGAGCCTCAGTAGAGAACTCTAAAGTTGCCTTGCTGCTCAGTCTGGAGGCAGGAGAACAAACTGGAATTTTCCTAGGCTGCATTATTATGTCATTTAATTGTCCAGTGCCAACATACAGAAATCTCTGCCACAAATGAAGTATCTTTGTGTCAGATATGCAGATGCCCTGAACCACAAGGCTGGTCACTGCACACTCCTTTTGTGAACTTTTTATCAGCCTCCTGCTACCTCCACCTTTGCACCAATCACACCTTTTTCCTGAATGTGCTGTCTTTCTGTGGAACCGCATATATAAAGGCTGGAGCCTTTACACCAGAGGAAATTCTACTCCTCTCTGCCTCAGCTGCCCTTTCTGAAAGACACAATTATAGTTGTCTTAGAAGGACTTTAAGCAAATTTTAATGTAGTTGATACAATTTGTAGCTATGACATTTCAGTAACAGAAATATCCATTCATGAACAAGACATTGTAGTCAATTAAAGCATTGCCACAATGAGGGCATCCTAGAAGGCAGCAACCATTTCTAATTAAAACAGATAAGAGACAAATACATGGTAGGGGTTTTCCTCACATATTTATACAATGTATTTAACATACCACAGTCATTGTGTTTGGAAATAATTTTTATTGCCACAAATCCAACAAGAACACCTGGCTAAATCAGTGTCCTTGGAAATATGCAGAAGGAAGTACATTGTCTCTGCAAAAGCTCCAGACAAGCAAATGTTTAAAACGAACAGATATATCTACTCTAACGTCTTGGATATCAGTTCCCAGCAGCTAAAGATCATTTTTGGTTTCAGTCACTTCTACTGTCAGTCTAGCTTTCCTACCCTTTTGTATATGTATCATTTAATCTATGTACATGTGAAGAGAAAAAACAATAAATCAGAGGAAACACAGGGGCGGGACCATCCAGAGAGTGCATGGGAGTGGCTGTCTTTTATATCACTAGTTTTTAGTTACCCCATGAGACGTTAGTACATTTTGGCAAGTCAGGTTTGCTAAATGTGTATCTCATGTTTACTTCTCATGCTGACGTCAGGGTCAATCTTTCCATGGCAAAAACCTTGCTCTTCTTTGCCAGGATTTAATATATACAAATGTGTACTCATTTAACAGTTGCTGGCATGCCAATATACATCATTATTTTTTTAAAGATCATTGCTTTCTTTCCAAGTGTTCTTTCCAAGTAAAATAAAATTTTAAAAAATCTTATGAAATAATCTTTCCTCTAAAGCGTAAATAATATAAAATACAAATGTGCAAATTACAGGCCATGTTGTGAACCTTAACTGGCATATTTCTGCAGTCACTCTAGGCAACATTTCAGTGAAAATACAGTCCTTATTCTCACGCCAAAAGAACATGGAAAGAAAACCATATCATATTTCAAGAGAATCAAATCTCCCAAGTCTCATGCTGAAGGAATATATAGAAATATTACACATTTTTGGACTGCTCATTTCACAGACAAAAGATTAAATATTCAGCTATTCACAGAGATAAATTATTTTATCCAACTCCAGTCAAGAAGATGTATTGATGTATTGGGTGTGCCTGGCCAGGTCTTGGTAGTGAGAAGTCTACAAGGGAGAAGCTGCCAGAAGCTTACTCCATGTCCAGCAGAGCCAATCCCGGATAGTTCCAAGAGGGACTTGATGCTGGCCAAGAAAGCATCAGGAACCATAGTAATGCCTCTGTGATAACGTATTTAGAGAAGGTAAAAAAGTTATTGCACAGTTGTAACTGTGGTCAGAGAAGAGCATGATGAGAATATGAGAGAGGAACAGCTCTGTAGGCACCAAGGTCAGTGGAAAAGGAGGGGCAGGAGGTGCTCCAGGCTCCAGAGCTGAGATTCCCCTGCAGCCCTTGGTACAGACCATGGCGAGGCTGCTGTGCCCCTGCAGCCCACGGAGGTCCATGGAGGAGCAAAGATCCCCCTGCAGCCCCTGGAGGAGACCCAGGCCAGAGCAGGAGGATGCCTGGGAGGAGGCTGTGACCCCATGGGAAAACTCTACAGGAACAGGGTCCTTGCAGAGACCTGCAGACCCATGGAGAGAGGAGCCCATGCTGGAGCAGGTTTCCTGGTAGAGTTTGTGACCTTGGGGGGACCCACACTGGANTAAATCCCTATTCAAGCCACTATTAATAAAAAATTCAGAAAATATGAACTAGATAGAACTTTTTTGGAGATTAGATACCTGCTGGGTGGCTGCAGGCAAATACTTCTACAAACAATGAGCAGAGAAGGCAGATGTATTATATATTCTCTTAGTAAAAACCTGAAATTTTTCATCTCATTTTCCTCATTAATGATTGCCAAAGAAGGCATTGGCTTTTATGAAAGAACAATGACTTGTTTACTTTGATTGAGATAATTAAATTTCGTATCTACTCCACTGGGAAGAAGAGACTGACCCAGTTGTGAGGGACACACACGTATCACCCTTTCTTTGATATTATTTATTTCTTTTCCTGGCTTTGGGAAATGTTTTGTTATCCAGTCTTCTATAGAAATTCTAGCAGCCAGTTTTCTCAGTTTGGGATACTTACAAATTTTAGAAGCAGGGCTAAAGAAAGTCCTGTGATAATGATTCATCTGAGTTAGTTTTATGAGAAAAGGACAACAATAAAGATAGCCCTGTTGTTTATACAGAAAATGAGTGGGAATATAACATGGCATACACATTTCTCTACCCACTGAACACTACACAGAATCCATTTGTTCACTGTTATTTCTGGTAGAAAACACGTTGCCCACTCAGCCACTTTTCTGCAGACCTTGTTCTATTAAATAATGGTTTTACCTTTCACAGATTAACCTCCCCCTCTCCTGGACTCTTCTCTGGCGGAGACGGTCAGTTGTGAGTCCATTGTGAGGGGCTGAAGGAATGGGTCGTCAGCATGGTGCTTGAGCCAGATTTCCTCAGGGAATGCTTGCCATTGTCAGTGTTGCTGAGGAAGAGCTTTCCTCTCTCTGCCCATGCAACCAATGACATAACTCAGAAAATATTTCCTTTTACTGTACTAGTTTTATAAGCTGAAGAACACTGCATTTTGTAAAAGATGCACTCTTTCTGCTTTCAGTTCTTTTTGGTGTACATTACACGTGTGGCTTTATGCCACTGTCCTCATCTCCTTTTGGCATTGTGTGTTGGGTGTGCCTGGTTTCCGTGGGTTATGAACTGAGAACTGCTGCCCTGCACCACAAGGAGGATAATGGAAAAGGGGTCCTTGGAACAGAGGGAAGAACACCAATCCCACATCCTACTTAGGATAAATCACTATCATCTGTTCCTATGTCTTTGACACAAGGCTTTTTTTTTTTCCTTTTCAGAAAGACGTTTTTATCCTCACAGCTACAGATTCTTAGCACTATTTCCCCTTAGCTGTGACACACTGTATGCATTTCTGTAGTTCTTGAGGCTGATGTCTCTCAGGACTGCTGTGTAGAAGACAGGCTCTGACTTGAATTTAGCATGCACACCCATATTTAATGGGATTGTGGAGGAAAGGGTGTAGTGCATTCATCTCTCATGGCATTGATGAGAATCCAAATCTGATTATACTGAAATGAGCAGTTTGACAACTGTTTGAAAGCTCAGGCTGTTATATTTTTGCTACTGCAGCACTGGTGTTAGATCTCAAAAGTATCACTCCCTAGGTTCATGAAGGACTTCATAAATTTTATTTTTCTACCAGCTGACCTTGTTTACACAGGAGAAGAATCATTTGAACAAAAGCATATGTTTGGTGACTTCTCTGGTAATGCAGCAAACACAGCCAGTAGAAAAGCCAGGTTTTCTGATGTTGGGCTAGAGCTTGTGCCCCAGTGGCATGGCCACTTTTCCTGCGAAACTCCTTTAAGTGTATACAAGAAAAGACAGAGGCAATGCTATCTAGCCAGTACTGGGTAAAGAGAGGAGACAGGCTTCCAGCCCTGAGAGATTTGCCATGAAATAGCCAGGTGATCACATTCCAGTAAATGTTCTCCACACAATCATAGAATGGTTTGGGTTGGAGGGGATCTGAAAAAGCTGTCTAGTCCAATTCCTTGTAACCAGTCTTGGCATCCTCAGCTAGATCTGGTTGCTCAGAACTCCATCCAGCCTTGACTGCTTCCAGGGATGGGGCATCCACTACCTCTCTGGGCAACCTGTTCCAATGTTTCAATTTCCATTGTAAGTATTTTCTTCTTTATATCTAGTTTTTATAGACATAATCAATCCTCTTTATTTTAAAACCATTACTCCTTGTCCTATTGCAATGGGCCCAGGTAAAAAGCTTTCCCCTGTCTTCCTTTTAAGTCTACTACAGGTACTGGAAACCTGCAATAAGGTCTCCCTAGACCCTTCTGTTTTCCAGACAGAACAGCCCCAGCTCTCTTGGCCTGTCCTCGTGGGACGGGTCCTCTGGCACTCTGGTACTTTTTGTGGCAACAACAGAGTACAGCTCCAAGACAGCATTTATGCAAATGCTTAAAATGTGAGAACTAAATATTTGCTTGAGCAAGAATATGTGTTCTACTGTAAGTGAGCCTTTGGAGCTGCTGGAGCTGAATTAAAAAAAAAAAAAAAAAAAAAGGCATTCCATTTGAAGCTCCCTGAGAAAAGTAAAATGCATCTGCACTAGCTGGAAAAGGTGAAGGACCCCATGGCTCAGGTGCAACTGAAGATAGCACTCAGTTCAGAGGGAGTTTGCACAAATGGACACATTTTATGGCACACTGCCTGGTGCATCTTGCAAAAGGCAAAACCTGCCCACCAAAAAACACACTGGAAAGGCATTTCATACCAGCAGTTTGGTCTAATATGGACACTGAAGGAACAATACTGCAAGCAAATTGCTTCCTCAGTTAAGTAGCCCTCAATTGGTTGGCCCAAGATCCTGACCTAAAGAAATAAAATCAAAATTAAAGATACAGAGATGAGCTCAAATCACAAGAGAAAGAATAAACTTCACTCAATGCTGAAAGGGCTCTGTGAAACAAAAACCTCAAGCCCAACATTCCTCTTCAAAATATCTAACTACTATAGCCTGATTTTCATCAAGTGATCACATTATGTTGATTAATCACTGCAGGAAATGAGTACCTCAATTCAGGTTTTATGCCGACCAGCAAGAGGGTGCAAGGAAGTCTGCATTGTATATTGCTACTATACCTTTCAAGTCTTTATGACCCTCAAGAGAAATGAGGCATTCATAATGTGGGGGGAAAATAAAAGTCATAGAGAGCACCATAAATCTAAGGGACTAACTTGTGGAAATCACATCCTTAAACTGACATAGCTGTGATTAACAGGCAATGGCTTTTACAGTTAGAAAAGGTTTTGGATACAGTTATTTGCCCAGAGAAAGTTTCTGGTGGGGAGGGGAAAAAAGGTAGGTAAAAAAAAAAAAGAGTAAGTACAAGTATTTAATCAATTCCTTGTTTTGGGACTGGTGGGATGGAATATGTTGAACAACAAGCCTTGCACCTCAAGAATCTTGGTTCTGAATCTGTTCTGATCAGAGACAATTAACTTTCCAGTAGATGTTTGCTCACATTTTTTTATAAAATCAGCCACAGGATTCAGCAGTCTCTATTTAGCAAAGCACAGAAATAAATTGTTATTCATAACTGAGCCCTATTTGCTCAGCTTTCTTAGCAAGTCTAGGTAGTCTCTGTGTATATAAAACAGTGGTCCCCGCTTTTTTGTATTCAAAGACCTACTCGGCAATAAAAGTATCAAAATTAAGAAGGATACATGCATGTGTATGTATATCAGAGAACATTGAAGTCTATTGTTGTGGATACTGAAGTGTATGTAGAGGCCTGAATGCTGTGGACCCACTTGTACTTACTCATGATGTAGGAATAATGCTACAAATCAAAATAATAGTATCCTTTGTCCATTTTGCACTTGCTTTTGTCACAGGAAACTGTACAAAGTGAAAAGCGAGCACAGTAATGCCAAAAGAAATGTAATCTTCCACTCAGGAATACCTTTGTCACTTCAGAGCAAAGATCCTGATGCAGACAAAGAAGCAGACCAAGTCTGCCCAGGATGGCTGTGCCTGTACAAGCTCAAAAACATTGCTGGGCATGAAAGGCAACTGCTCAGATCACAAAACTGCTAGAGTGACCTCTTGCACAATTTTACCCTACATGAACCCACACACAATTTCCAGTCAGCAGGGACCATGAACCACATCTTTATTGTACCTTTGTTTCTTTCTTTGCATTCATGCATAGTAGAGTTGGCAGGAATATATATGAATAGAGATTCACAGAGCAGATAATGTAAAGGAACAGTTTACACAAAGTAACATAATTTACAGACAACAGAATTTGATCAGAATAGTCAGAATTTTTAGCTTTATCCAATGGGTCAACGATACCCTAAAAGCCAAAATCAAAATCAGTCCTCATTGGGACTGATTCATAAATTCTTGTGCTACACCAAGCATCTGCTGCCCAGGCCACTGAGACACCACTTACAAAGACAAAAGTAAAATTTTCATAATAAATCTCATGCACACATACCATCAAGTCTTTCAATCCCCTTAGGAAAAGATTTGTTCAAGTAAAAAAACTCAAGACTTGAGGTTTACAAACATAAAAATCTCCATGGAAAAGAAGCAAATGCCTATGGTAGCTTATTGATGAAAAAACACAATTTAAACCAATTTATGAAAATTGTTCAAGCAGATTAATTTAGGAGATCAGTAACACTTTTTAAAGTAATTAAGACCCCAGTAACCTTTCCTCATTAAAAACTCAGGAAAAGAAGAATCTGTGAAGGAAAGACCAGCCATTTAATTTGAATCCTGTTTAAAAACAGAGCCAGAACTACAGGTAGGGAGTATTTTGAACTTAGACTGCCAAATTTGCTTAGATGAAAGAAAATTATGACAGGAAATAGTGTTTATAAAACTCTTTCGCTTTTAACAGCAGCCTTTTTGGCATACCTATTTGGCCACACATTCTTGTTCTCATGTTAATAGCCTGTACACATGCTTTTCATATTGAAGGACTGTAATTTCAATACTTTTTTTTTACCTATTCATGGCTGCACATTTTTGCATTTTAACTGAAACATAGTCAGTATTTAATGCTCATTTCTAATGCTTTTTCTAAAGGCTATCTCTGTAAGCAATGAGAGCGACAGGAAAGAGATCTGCAATGGATCAGAAATTCAGGTCACATTAGCATTAGATATACAGAATATGAAGTCATTGAACAACATAAAAAACAGTAAAATTATCATCTCCCCAACAAGTCTAACTTTTTTTTAACTATAGTGGAAGAGACCACTGGAGACTTAAAAAAAGAAAAGACTTTTTTTTCTTGAGATAAGATAAAAGACAAAAAAGATAAATCAACTCTCAGAGAGACAGAAGTGCCACCTCTCAGGTTTAACAAGGTGTTTAGCAACTACCCTTTGTAACCAGGTCATAAAACGGACTGAATGTTATTGGTACTGTCAAGAGATGCAGCTGAAAAAAAAGCTGCAAAATTCCAAAGCATAAAGTATCTGCCGGAATCTGAAATGAGACTGGTGCTAGAAGATCTTGAGATTTTTGATATGCATGTACTACTGATTAGAATGGCAAGCATGAAATCAAAGTTTGCATAAGACAATAAATAGCCAAAGAGTGAAACAATACAATTTCACACATATGGAACACCACATGAAGCACAAGATGCCAGCTGCATGATAACACATAGAGAGGAGGAGTGACTGAATTCCCCACAGGCAAAAATTTAAAAGCTGCTAGCAAAACATGTCATTGACAAAAAGTCAGCAAGTCAGATCTTGCTGACCTACCACATTAGGGTAGTTAAAACCTGTTTGTAATACATTGCATTTGTCAGAAGTGTGGTAAACAGTGATATTGTGATCCTTAGTTTTGAGTCAAAAGCTCTGTTTCAATTTACGTTCCTGCAAATATATGCAAAATTTTAAACATATACTTACATATTTTCATCTATATATATTCAAATTACATTTATACTTATTCCAATTAGTTTAGCCTCTGATTCCTCTCATCTTTGAACTTCTTGATACTGAATTAACCTTTCTGGATGGCTGTGAACACAAATACACCCAAACTCCAAGCTATTGTCTAGGAGAGATGGAAAGATCAGGAGAGATGAAGTTGTTGTTTTCTAAAAAAACACTCAGCAAAATTGTTTGTTCAGCAGCTCATATGGGAAGAAAGGTCTGACCAGACTTGAAAACCAGCAAGGACAGTATCAGCCACCTATTCCCTTTCTGGAATATGTTACCTGCACAGACTCCATTAGAATATATATAAAATATACAACTGGCTCCAAGGAACTGTCAGCTAATTGAGACATTCCTCATTCTGCCTGAGATCTTTAAGAAAGTTGCCAACAACTGCTGTAAGTAAACCTGCTACATGCGAGTACAGTGGGACACTGCCCCAGACATGCTACTAGACTGAACTATCCAGCTACAGGCCAACAGGTTGAAGAAAACTACTCTTTTTTTTTTCCCCTTCTCATTTCTCCCAAACAATGGAAAGCTTTCTCTTTAAAAGTTACAAATTAAAGTTGCTTTGCTGATGATAAGCTCTGGCTTTTGTTGAGCAAACCATAAGCCAGGAGTTCCTGTATTTTGTTCCAGACACAATCCCTGGAGACTTGTGCTGTTCTTGCTTCTGCAGCAGTCACTGTTCCTGCTGCTAGTGTAATTCCCACAGCTTCAGCAGCCTGCAAAATGCCAGTTTTCAGGAACTGGCTGGAATCCAATAGCTGATGCCTCGCATTTGGGTTTGCTACAGACAGTGCTGATGTGAAAAGGGTCTTATGCCCTGTTCAGAGGCTTCAATTTCTATGTGTTGAATTGCACTTCTCTCCCTTAACTGTGAATGGAAAATGCTAGCAACATTTAAGAAAACCACTCTGAGGGATCTACAATGTTGTCTAATAAAAATGACAATATTTTTTCCAAGTGCTGTTCCCTTTTTTCATCTGTTTTGACACTAAGTTTTTGCAAGGCACTGAGCCCTTCGCTTCATTCCTTGTTTTCTTCTCTTAAAAGTGTTTGCACTGTGCTGAGATCTTCGGCACAGCAAAGTTGTGGCCCTCAGCTACTACTGGCTTAATTCATTTCATGCAGCTCTATTTAAGGTGCCTCAGCATTTCAGGAGGACAAATCCCTCTTGGAGGGGCCACAGCTGTGACCCCTATGCAAAATTACTTGTTCCAACTGCACTGCACACTCATTCCACAAAAGAGAAGTTGGTCAAGTGTGCAAATGTGCCTTAATGAAAAGAGTATGTCCTTTTTGCAATGGTGGTATTTTCTTAGAAGATACTCTGCCCTTCCTCCTGTTAAAAATGCAATGTGTGCATCTGAAAGTAGCTCTTGTCCATTGCAATAATCTTTTACTGTTTGGATTACTAATCTCTTGGGTCCCACATGGAACTGTTCAATAGGTGAATAAAATGTACCAAAGACCTTCTCAACAGAAAACTTGATATCGGTGCATATTGCAAGAACTTGTGATGTAGCCACTTGGAAATGAAGTAATTTAAACCAAAGCAAATATAAATTCTGTCCCTCCTGCTCTCTGTGGGTACCAATTCTACAGAGGTCTGAGATTTCCCCACTGATTCAGCTCTTCTTTTGTGAGTTTGGAAGTTACTGCTTCCAAATTTAAGATCCCCAAAATTTGGAATATCTCTTAGAGATATTAGAGAATTCAAGCTCCAGCCTCTACACTTAAATCAAAGGCAAATTATCAGTCATTTAGAGTAGCAATGATGCGTCTTTTTGTCTCTCTGATAGTCATATTTGTGTAATACACTTCACAGCAGTCAAAACAATAGTCAGTACCACTTTGACTCTTTCAATCCAAAATCTGCAATCACAAAATAATAAATTTAACAAACAAAGGGTAAAACTTTCAAGATTTGCAAGTTACATCAACCCATATAATTAAAATGAGCTCACAGGCAGTGAGAAAACAGTACACTTACTGAATTAATAACCAGTCTCATGAATGTCTGCATGTTTTATGAGTTGCAGATGTGTATTTATGCTTTAAACATAGCCACATTAAAGTATGACATGGTTTGTCATATATTTGCTGTGTTTTCATGACAAAAACAGCTTTACAGAAAAACAGAGGTCTTCTTTAAAAGCAATTATAAAAAGCATCTTGAGACATCTTTATGCATTTTATTATACTGTACATGCAAAATAATGCTTTTATTATACTTGGGTAACCCATTCAGATAAACACAGCAAGAAAAGCTGTCTTTACTGTTCATCTAAGTGTTTTTAAAAAGATCGCTGCAAAAAAATTTTACTTCAAAAACATGTGTAAAAGCATGACATAACTTTTAGATGTCATTGAGATTAGCAAAAGTCAAGAAACTGCTTCAGATGCAGTTTAATTCTTAGATGGCTGTTTTAACTTCGAACAGAATTCTCAAAATAGTGCCCAAATGCCCAGTGCTTGTTGAACAAATTCTGATTTATTGAAGGTAAACATTTACATTGGCTACAATGCTATAGCTGTTACAAAGCTGAATAAAAGAGGCTAAAATAGCAATAGAAAGCAAGTGCAGTAAAAAGTGAATAGAGAAAATATTTGGCCTTAGTGATCTTCTGGCAGTATTTACATTATCTCCATTTTGTTAAATATTTGAGTAACTCTAAGGCACCATAGGCTAAATAGCAGGCTGCAGTATGATTTTGTGCACAGAATTTAATAAATTTATCTGGAGGAAAAAAGGCTATGGAGTTAAAAGAAACATTGGCATATTTTATGTTTACATAAAGGAGTGGCTGTTTGTTAAAATTCAAAGATACAATATATACTGGGTAAGTTAAAAAATTATTTGTAGAACATTAAGTTAATTGTCTATGTAGAAGGACTATTTTTACTGACTTTTTGATAAATGTTTAATGCAATCTTCTCAACAGGTTTTCAACACAGCAGATACGTTCATCTAAAAACTAATTTTTTTTTCCCTTTACAAAAGTCTTATGTCTAGCACATATACAAAATCCCAATGCAAAGTGTAATGGTCAGTAATTTACATCATAGCTATTGTGTGGCAGACTGAAACTTAGCAGGAGCATGCAATCAAAATGCTATGGAACAGCAGTTCAAGCTGTCTCATTCCTTCGGCTCTTGTCAGTGGCTGTTGCTTCCGCCAGTGAGCAGGAGTACAACACTGACATGCCAGGACAGACAGAGGAGGTCAGTGCTTTCAGACCTGTTTCCAAACACAAATCAGGAAATTTAAATTCCTGGCGACATCCTTGTGCATTTCACACAGCACGGTGCACACAGAATGACACTCTGCTTGGAGTAAATTTCCCATTTTTATTTATCCCCTTTTATTTATCCCCTTTTATTTATCCCCTTCTGAAGCACGTGTCACTCTACTCCTGAGTGGAATTTATTTAAGGAATAAATTCATCTGACTGGACTCAAGATGCTTTCTGAACAACTTCCGGCACTTCCCAGAATTGTAACTGCTCTACAAGCAACAGACCTTGCTCAGTTTACTCAACAGGCTCGTCCTTCACCTTGAGGTGGCGTTTGTAATGAAGAAATTGCACAGACACCAGATTAACACCGCAATTTTGCAAATAAAAACACCACAGGATGTTGTGTGCCACAGAGAGAAGAGAATGGGTGGCCAGGGCCATTCCAGCTGCAGCAGCACTGCCAGCAGAGGCTGCATGTGGTGAGTCATGGCTCGTATTCTTTGTATCTCACTTCCATTTCCCAGAGCCAAGAAAACAAGCTATCTAAATTAATATAATTCTTAAGTAACTAGATACTATTTTTGCATTTGCTTAGGGTTTGTGTTTTTTTAGTATCTCCTTCTAAACCACTAATCTCTAAAATCTGTTGTTCCCTTTTGGCTTTTTTTTTTTTTTCCTACTTTGTATTTATCCTTGTAAGAATAATGCTAATTGTTTTCACATTAGTAAGTGATTTATAAGCAAAGTTTAAATTATCTATGCACAAAGTCTTAATCTGGAGTGACTTTATATTTGCATTAACAAAAGGATAATCTTTGCATAATTCATCAGATGTGTTTTTAGTACCAACAGCTATTATGTTAAAATCATACAGCTTCATTAAGAGTTTTTTCAAGGGCTGTAGAGTAAAAATTTAAGCCTAAAGATTCAAGTGTCATTGACTAGTTCCTGTAAAACATTAACCAAGATATAACCAATAACCACTTTATGGTAAGTAATAGGAAGCCAAAGATTCGGGTTATCAAAACAGTGTAGCACTGTTGAAGAAAATAGGGCCACGTTGATTCATATCATAGAAAAAGATACCTCAAACTGCTTTACTTAGCCCTTGAATGCTAAATATTTGCCTGAATCTCAAGGAAGATTTAAAAGCATCTTTCTGGATTCCTTTCTAAAAGTTGAAGATACTTAGCAGTATAAATACGACAATTCATAATTAGGATGCAACATTAAAGGACTAATATAATTTTTCCAACTTTTCCACCATAAAGAGGGCTTGCATTTTGTTGTAGGATGTAGCAAGAAGTTAGAAAGTTATTTACCAAGAACTCCCTTGGTTGCTCCACCCTGGGTATGGTGACAGCAATAACTTCTTGGAAATTTCTCCCGAGAGAGATGGCAGAGCCTGGGGCTCTACTTGCTTTGATTAAAAGCCATCTGTGGAAAGCCTTCATCTTTTACAGCAGGGGTTACAATGATTGGTCCATCACCAATATGTGTGCATGGTAACAGATGAAGGGAAATGGAAGGGCTTTGGGCTTAACACAAGGTGTTGCTCAAATGACCTTGGGATTTTTATTTTTCATCCCCTGGAATCCACACTAATGTAAATTATTTGGAAGCGTTTGGCAACATGCAACTTCCACCTTTGAATAAAAACCCAAAGGACATATCCTTCAAAGGAAGTCTTATCTTCAGGCTTTTCATTCCAGTTCTTGGTGATAAAAGTCTTTGTTTTAGTTTTGACATTTCCTATATAAGGACAATTTATTTTTGAGTAAGAGATGCCAAATGAACATCCCTCCTTCCCCTCATCTTTTAAAAATAATGAGAACTAATACTTTGTTAAATGATCTGAAGATTCAAATTCACCTGCAAATAATAAAAAGCCTTGGAAGTTTCTCATTAATATACTGGCTAAAGAAAAATGTGACCGAGTTTCCGGCCAAAGAATTTTGTTGCAGTTCCGTTGGTGTTTATGCAGTGCACTAGGCTAGTGTCTCTGCACTGGTGACACCTTTCCAAGTGGCCCTGTTGCCCCGAGCACGGTGCTGCCCCACACTGCCACGGGCTGTGCATCCCCACGCTGCAGCTTGGTCCTGCCAGTCCCTTTTCCTGCCACATACTGCGTGGGACCCGAGCTGCTAATGAATGCCATCTTCTCCCTCCAGAACTACCTTTCTCCCTGAAAGGTTTTGCCCTCTTCCACTGGTTTGTAACCCCTGTGCTTGTCCACTCTACATTTTACTCTTGTTCACCATCTTTCTCCCCCCTTAAGTCAGTCACCTCAGCACTCCCTGACAGGCACCTTACAACAGCAAGGCCTCCATACAACTCTGAGTCCTCCTTTCCCCCACACTGTCCTTTACTGTGGTTCATCTATTTACAACAAACCTCTGCGCAGTCTTAAAATTTGGCAGCCATGTATTTTCCCCTTCCCTTTCCTGGGGTTATACTTATGATGGCACAATGCATGACCAGTATCACGACTCCACAATGTAAACAGAGGTCAACTCATTAGCTACATTTCAGATTCCTTCCTCCAAGGGTTTAATTTCTGACCCTGCTATAAGCTTGAGGGGACAGGGAAGATGACTTTTTACTTGGCTTCTCCAGTTCACTCATGGTCATCTCTTTTTTCTCCTAGTTTTTTTGGAAGAGGCATCAGAGAGTGGTGGATATCAGCTCAGCAAATAATCATAGAACATCTTTGTGGACTTGCTTCCCAGTTTCTTTTTGCTAGGCAAAACAGAAGATTCAGACACGTGGCAGAACCATTACACCCTGGTGGTCATGCCAGGGTTTCAGCTAAACTTCTGAATTATGTTGACTTTTTGCAGTCACACAACCCATGGCAGTCCTTATGCAGACAGACAAGTTTCAGGACACCTCTTTGTTACAAGAAGTTAACCTGTTTCCCAACATAAAAGACAATAAATAGAGTAGTGCTTCTCTAATTTAGAGATCCACCAAATGAGAGTGCAAGTCAATAGAACTAACAACAAAATGGGGATATGCAAACAGAATTTGCTTTACAAGTCTGGATATGAACTCAGAAAAACTAAAATTGAAGCAAGTAGGTGTAGAATGCTAAAATACATCCCCAGGTATATGCTCCTAGGCCAAATACCACTATTTTACCTGTAGGGCACTTCAACTGCAGCAAGTAATACCAGAGTGTAGCATGAACTAGAAAGAAGGAATCACCCCTTACAGCATATCTAATTCAGTTCTGTTTAAAAGAAACAAACACACCTGTGCTCTGTTGTGCTGTTATTCAGTGCTTTAGTATCTTTATTATGAAAGTAACATAAGAGAAGTTTCAGTCTATTTTTGCTTTCTGAGGTGGCTTGTAGTAGTTGCACAGATGGGTAAGTTGAACTGCTCTCCATATTCAAGGGTGTGATTGATGCTTCAGGATAGCCACCATGAGGGCTGCCAAGGGCATTCATCAGGGCACAGGGTATGCTTTTTGTCTTGGAGACTGGACCCTTCTCTATCTGTGTTACCATCCTACTTATTTGGAAAAAACAGTTGTTAATTTAAAAGACAGAGATATTTAAATGGATTTCTTATCGCTTAGAAATTAATTAACAAAACTATTTTACCAAGACAAAATCAGTAGAATTTTGCATTTGTATATATTTTCTGATGCACCAACAATCAACTCAACCATGTAAAAGCCTTAACTCAGCACATACTTTAAAATATGTGGATAAATTTCATCACAGAGCAGTTTCACTGAAGTTAAGATGCAGACATTAAAAAACCTTGTTGATCTAATGAAATTGTAAAATCTAGTATATAAAAATGAAAATTCTAAAAAGGAAATTAACAGCTTTAGGTTTTCCAGGTGTTTCTAGGCTTGTATAATTAGAAATGCAACTGAGCTGCTTAATGGGTAAGACAGTGTTCCAGAGAAGATAAAGAAAGCTGAACATATACCACCACATTCATTTTGCTTTGTTTCACCCAGTAAATAAAAAATGCATTGTTGTTTTCACCTTTCAGTCTAAATGCTAACTGCATTTGTGCAAAATAAAAAGAATCAAAGATAGTTGCAGGTAACCAATCTCTTGAATTTTATATGTTCCAGACAACCTTTTATTGTGTTTTAATACGAGAATATTTTACTTATTGCAAAGTATCCTGCATAATACAGGTGCTCCGCTATAAAATCTTCTCTCTTACTTGTAATTCAGTCATTCTAAATTTAAAATACCAGTATACAGTACTAAAACTTCCAATTGAAGTTTAGTATAAAAATATCAGCACAAAAGTCCTTTTTAATGTCTGTTTATTGTGAGCAACTCAAATGCCTGTTTAATTATTAATTGTTTTAGTATAATAATAGACTTTGCACCCCTACAGTTGCTAATTGATACCATCTCAGGTATTTTGATGAGATACGAAATACTAAGTAAGAAAACAGTAAGTATTCAAATGGTTAATTTGCTTAGTGTAGTAATAATAAATTAGTTTTTTGCATCTTCTTCAGTTCAAAATCCAGCTTTGAGACTGAGGAAGGCTTCACATCAATTAAATAAGAGTGGTCCTTTTAACCAGTAGCAGTTTGATTGCCAATGACTCGAAGAATCTCTTTATGAATGTTTGGTTCCTGTGTATTTATACTTGTATCACCCACTTGACCATCTTCATAACTAAAAAAAAAAAAAAGGTACAGTAAATAATAACATATTAGTGTTTTATTGATCCATGTAAAAATTCCAAAAACTCTCATTCTCTAAGTGCTTATTCCATAAGTTAACATGTTTCTACTGAAGTGCTTTGCTGTGCTTCATCTTTATATACAGATCCTAAACTCTGGAGTGGGAGGTGGTAAGGTTGCCATCGCCACTGAAACTGTGAGGTTGAATAAGCCACTAGGACCCAAAGGGGACAGGTGTTAGGTGAAAGGGGGAAATGCTCACAGCACAGAAAGGAAGTCTTTAATGAATTCCTCAGCTTAAATACACATAGCCAAAAAGAAATTTTGTTTCACAATACATGGACAGACTTACTATAACATGAAGTAATGCCACTGAATAGGAAAAAGCATAAACTCTGTTCATTTGTACTAAAACATCTACTAAACCTTTGATACTAGCTTATCCATACATTTCTAGCACAATTAAGTACAGTAAAAGATAAAAACTGAAGGAATACTGAACAGAATTAGGAAGAAATGTCTTTTATCCATTTAATTACAACTATTGGAGGGAACATAAGAAAAAGGTATAGAATGAAGTTGAATGTTAAGAGAAGCTCTGTACTCACACAAAGAAAAATCTTGTACACACGTGATCCGTGTTGGGAACTACCCATATCTCCCCATGTTTGTGCAGATCAGGTGAGGTTATCACTATCAGAGAAAGAATAAATTTCATAGTGATGAAAACATGCCAGGAAAACAGTGTTCTAAAAGTCTTTGGGTTTTATGCATTTTAAATAGTCTTTTGGGAATGTGCAGCTTTACATCTGTGCTGCAGTGTAGATTTTGAGTTGGCTGTTAGTACAAAAAGGAAGACGAACTTGATTCTTGTTTCCAAAATATACTTTTCTGAAAACACAGATGCTTAATGTATGACAGCAAATTGTCAAATGGAATGAAAGCTTAAAAAATGTATTAAAAACTGAATTTAAAAATCCATAGGACTTTTAAAGAGGGTCTGAGACATCTCATCAGCATTTGGAACAGATATTTGTGTTTGATGATGGCTGATCCAAAACCAAGATGCTTAAGATTCTGCAGGTAGAAACTGCTATACGGTGAGTTTGGGATGCGCAATACTACCAAAATATTTAAAACAAGTACCAATTATGAGTCAATATATTCAAAAAGCTTGCCAAAACTTGCTCTATGTATTTGATGATAGGCTGTTTACCAGCAGAATGAGAACAATACAGGAAAGAAAGCTTTTTATTGCTCACTAGAAGCTATACCATCAATCTGCATTTGAAGGTATCTAAATTCATTTGAAGAGCATCCTTCTGGGCAAGCTGTCAAGCAGTGGGATGAGCAGGGTCACAGTGTTGTGGGTGAAGAACTGAGGGACTGGACCCAAAGGGTTGTGGTGAATGGGGCAACACCTGCCTGGTGCTTGGTCACAACAGTGGTGTTCCTCAGGGCTCCATTCCAGGACCACTTCTGCTCTGTGGATATATCCACAGCACAGAATGGATGCAGCAGGGGAATGCACCTGTAGCAATTTGCTGATGATCCAGACTGGGAGGTGCTGTGAATTCTTCTGAGGGATAAGAAGCCTTTGCAGAGGGATCTGGATAGACTGGACCACTGAGCAATCCTAAATGGGGTGAAATTTCACAAGACCAAATCCTGAATTCTGCCCCTGGGATGGAGGAACACCGGGCACAGGGATAAAGTGGGAGAGGAGCGGCTGGACAACCGCAGAGGGAGGTGGGGCTGGCTGGTGCTGGGCTCCGTGTGGGTCAGCAGTGCCGGGGCAGCGCCGAGGGCAAACCCCAGCCCAGAGCACCGAGCGCGGCCCCGACGGGGCGCGGCCTCAGCGTGGGCCGTGCTGGGCCCTGCAGGTGAGGAATGGGAAGGTCCTTCCGTGCGTCCTGAGGAGGGAAACAGCCGGTGGGAGGGCTGGGAAACGTGTCCTGGAGACTAATGGAGGAATTTGGCTCGTCTGGTTTGGAGAAAAGGAGGCTGAGGGATGCCCGTGACCTCACCACTCTCTGCAGCTTCCTGAGGAGGGGAAGGGGGCAGGGAGGTGCTGAGCACCTCNGTGACCCCAACTAACCAAAGGGATATTCCAGACCATGGGACATCATGGGCAGTACAGAAAGTGTGGGAAGGAAGGAGGAAAGGGAGGTACATTTGGAGTGATGGTGTGGGACTTCCCAAGTAACCTCTGTATGTGATGGGGCCGGGCTCTCCTGGAGATGGCTGAACAGCTGCCTGCCCATGGGAAGCAGTGAATTAATTTCTTGTTTTGCTTTGCTTGCGTCCAGAGCTGCTGCTTTCACTATTAAGCTGTCTTTATCTCAACCCATGAAATTTCTGCCTGCTATCTTTTGGACTCTCTCCCCAGCCCTGCTGGGGGAAGGTGAGTGAATTGTGTGGGGCTTGGCTGCTGGCTGGGGTGGAGCCACAACAGGTGGTCAAACCCGTCCTACAGAGGGTTTGCCGTGCCCAGCCTGTCAGTGTTTAAGACACATCTAAACAATGCTCTTAATGGCATGCGTTAATGTTTGGGCAGCCCTGAATTGGTCAGGATTGGACCTGGGTGACAGTTGTAGGTCCTTTACAACTGAAATAGCCTGGTTTATTTTATTCTAGCATTAATGTAACTGCATGCATATTCAATTTTGATACTATTTCTTTCATGAATTGCAATTTTTAACAAATGTTTCTAATAATTAATTTTACATAAAATCTTTATTAATCATCTCCCCTAAACCACCTTCTCTATACAGAGAAATGAAGTGAATATGAAAGCTGCAAAATGTATTTTACCAAATATTTTAAATTTGCTCTTACAAAAATGGTAATCCATTAATAAGTGCAAGGAAAGAACAACAGATGAAAAAGTCCTTGTGAAAGATGCAATTTACATTTAAAAATTCAGGCATTAAAGGCCAAGTAGTTAATTTTGTTCCTTATGGAAGTTTTAGAACTAAATTTCTGTATTTTTCTGTACAGTTCAAATTGCATTTTTCACAATTGACTGACAGATCCTTACTCATGTACAGCTGAAAGCTTCTATTTTGAAATAACATATTTTCCACCTTCTGTCTTAATTTTCACTTTTTCAAACAAAGAAATGCTCCAAGTGATGGGCAAATTGGGTAAATATAATTTCTATGACTAGTGCCTAGCTACAGGTGCACTTCTCATTCAAATGTCACAATTTGTTCTCAAAACCTGCTGAGGTTTCACTAGTTGTTAAAAGAATGGCCAATTCTTTCAAGAATGACTGTACTCAAGCATTAGATTTTAACTTCCCAAAATTTCTGAAGCAAACAAAGAGAACGTACTAGTTGCCAGATGACCAGTATGCTTGTTTGAACAGTGAAAAATTATTTGGAAATTCCATTTGAAAGGTGTTTCTTCCTGACTTTTGTGTGTTTAAAGCATTTGTCAAGAGCTTGCAGGAAGTCAGTGCTTCAAATAAAGGACGTGACTGTGGTTTTCTTAATGGCTTAGGAAGAAGATCACATTTGAAACAGAGACCAGATGATCAGTCACTATATGTATGATATTCCATGACAATTCAGCATTTGCTACAGGTTCTGTTCAGAGAGGGGAAATGCTCTTACTGAAGCATAAAGGTCAGCTGTTGAGCAGGCACTCCCACAACTACCAGTAGTTTCTTACCTAAACAACCAACTAAAGCTCCCACTGATGTGCACCCTGTAACCTGTGCATCCCGTGGCCATGACTACAACAGCTCCACAAAGGCTTTCAGCTTACCTTCACATAAGGCTATGCATTTTAAGTTACGGCTTTGCAAAAATTGTGACTGCTGTCCTTTCTTCTGTGACTGAGATGTAAAACAGCGAGAAAATAGAATTAGTGCAGTAAAACAAAGAGAGTCAAAAAGCAACAAAGGAGACAGTTGCTATTTTCAGTGGTTTATTAATGAACAAAGGTAGAGGCAGTCTTTCTATAATGTCTCTATTTTATTTCTAAATGTTATAAATTTTTTAAAAAATCCCCCTATTACTTATTTGCATTATTGTAGGAGAGATTTGAACTCCTTTATCCAGAAAAATAATATCCAAAAGTCCCTATTTATTACAAAACTAAAAATATTATCAGAAATATCAGTGTTACTGAGAAACAAATTGATATCAGAAAAAAAAAAAAGGAAAAGAAAGGTGAATTTAATCACTAATTCTTTGGTCACCACCCTGATATTTTATTTGCCTTTCTACTTCTGAGAGCTTCCACTGGGACATGCCAATCTATCTTCAAAGCCAGATTATTCTGTAATTTTTATGTGCAAATCATGGGGACAAATAATGAAATTTAGACCTATGCACAGATGCTGTGAGTTTGCTTTAGATACAACAGAATTGTAATGGTTCCACACATAAAATTTGTGAAAAGGAAAAAATTACTTCCTATAAATTAAATGCTGCTCATTTCCCAGCAATAACCATTCTCAATTTCTTTTGCATCTTTGTTCTGGAAGTCTAAAACTCAGAAGGCAAGGGGTTGCTAGGGGTCACAATGCAATGTGTATTTCATCTTCATTCTCTTCCTAAATCCTTCTGCTTGGAAAAGAACGACACAAGATTTGCAATATGCTCCATAAATTTTTACTGGAGTAGTTGGGCTGTATTTGATATTTGCAGTCTCTGAAGTTGTTGATTTCATTCAGTGCAATAACACTGGAAACTTGCACAAAGGAAATATTACCTCTCTTTCAGCTACTGAGTTCCCAGTAATAAATCCCACAAATCTTCCAGAGACTGTTGATGTATCATACCTGTGATGTATTACTGCCCTTACTGCCTGAAGCTGGTTCATCTTTAGCTGACACCTTCTGCTGCTTCTTGTTCATCCCTAGGAATATTAAAATCATGTAAGATATCCTGGCCTATAAATACCATAAAAAGCAGAATTAAGTATGCGAATGGAAGTGGTAGCACAGTGGGAATCACAGTCTTCTGCATGGCACTCAAAAAGCTAGTTAACTCTGTCACACATTATCACAATACAAATCCTGCAAATTACATGTACCTCTACATGTATTGCAAAGACTTTAGGGGAGTCAAGTTAGCAATGAGTAGGTGCAAAAGCAGATAAAACTGAGCTTAAATGCCACTGAATTTAGATCAGGAATATTCTTATGTGGCGGCTTAAGGGGGTTGTAGGTCAGCATGTCCTCAGTCTACTTCACCCTATTCAGGCTGAAATAAAAGTGTGATTTACTGTGGATGGGAAGGCAAAAATCACAAAGAACTTTAGATATTCATCTTTAGCACTTTATGGAATTTTATTAAAAGTCTAATTAATTTGTATGAGTAGGCAATTTAAGTTTTGAAATCTACCTTGGTTTGATCCGTTTATCTACATATAAAATATTAAATTGTCAGTCACATTTGATCCAATTCCATCTTGGAAACTGAAACATTTTTGCTTTAGATCTCATTCATAATCCCTCATGTTGGTTTATATAAAATTCCTGTTTTGCATTATACTATGGGCTTCCTTGAGTTCCCAGCATCCTGTATTTCACAAAATCATGGAATGGTTTGGGTTGGAAGGGACTTTAAAGATCATCTCGTTCCAACCCTATTGCCATGGGTAGTGACATGACACCTTCCACTATACCTGGTTGCTCTGAGCCCAATCTAACCTGACCTTGAATACTTCCATGATTTGCAGTTTGCAAATACGACCGAATTATGGGGAAGTCTAACTCCTTGAAGGAACAGAATGTGTAAGACTCCTTCATGGTTTTTATTGGCATCAAGGATTACACACTTCAGTGCAACACAAGCCTCCTTTCTGGAGGAGACGGGATGGAAGGGGCCAAGACAGGCAGAGAGAGAAACAGTAACACATTGAAGTTGACAAACTAGTATTGTCCAAAAAGAAAGACATTTTGTTGGATAATGATACGTCAACCAGCACACTCAGTGAGATCTAAGAAGCCTTCATACTCATGGAATCTCTGAAAAGCTAAAAGTGCATCTAGAGATAACTGATGATAAAGTTCCTTAAATAGTAGCTCAAAAAGTTAAACTCCTAAAACATGACTCAGAAACACTATCAGAAAGCATAACTGAAACTCTCAGAATCATCTACATGCACACAAACACACATTAAACTATATACCTGCACTTTCATATGTGAGGAAATGGTAAATACTACATACCCAAAGAAGAAAGTCACCATATTTTAAAATGCCTTTAATTTCTCAATGTACACATCCATGTGTGTTGTTTTTAATGTGGTTTTGTTATTTAATTCTTATGTGGAAAACTCTGCACATCTCACTTTAGGAGTCACTAGTGGGACAAACTATGTTCCTTCTCCTCAGGCTAAAATAAACACGCTGAACTGTACTCTTCATGTAATGCTGACATGGTGATACTTGGGAATACTCTTAAATACACAAGGTGGAACATGTCTATTGATCAGTACTTGTTCTGTCAGATCAAGTCATAAAAGACCATGGATTCGTAGGTGAAGTTAGACTTAGGCAGGTATTGACAATAACCACAATGTTGGATTTCAGATGAATCATCAAGACCTGCTCTACTACATATAGTGTTCAGTATTAGCTAATATTTACTTCAAACGCAGTTTAAGAATTATAAGCACCTTGAAAATAAGGACAGTATTTAGCAAGGGAATTTTCTAATTTCTTATTATTTATATTAAAAAAAGATATTTATCTTTTTTGAATAAACTAAATCACAGTCGAAAAGATTAAATTGAATACAATGTTTTAAACAGCGAAGCTGTAAAAAAAGCAGTAGAATAAGATACGCCCCAATATTTCTCCAACTTTAGAGTGATTTATAAATATCACCTGAGTAACCAAATGATATGCTTGACNATATGTACTTATGTACATACATACATATATACACACATACATATATATACCTACATATATATATCCTCAAAACCATGTCCAAACAAAAAAAACAGATGCCCAAACAAAATTTTATTTAAGATTTATGTATAAAATTTCTGGTTTTAAATCTAATATTACTATAGTGTATGCCTACAAAGAGTGTTTCTGTACATGATCAAATACGCCCTGGGACCCTCTTCCAAGGTGCATGGACACGGCTCTGGGGAGAGCTGCCAAAACCACAATGCTAAAATACTCTGCCTTAGAACTCCCCAGTCCCTCTCTAGTGCCTACTTTGCTCTGCTACAGTGGTCTCCTGATGAGAAGTTTGAGAAGTTTGCACTAGATCCCTTCTGGCCAGCACACCTCATGCTTCCATTCCCAAAGAAATCAGAGAGGCAGAGCAAGTGCTGCAAGCCCAGTTCCCGTAACTCTAGCATGTTTCTGGATCCTGTGACACGGAGACAGCTCAGGCAGCTCTTTCACTTGCGACTGCTTTTAAGCAGTACCGAGCGAAGCCTCCTGGAGGTGCTGCTCTGCAACGTAAAACTGAAACACTGATTCCCACAAACGGATTTTCTAGACGTTTTAGCAGACACACGGCTTCATCTTAACTGCATCAAAAAAGTACTTTTTCCAGGAAACAAGATGGCATTTGAAATCACCCCTTTTTCCAGCTATGTGTCTACCAGAATGAAACTCCCTGAAAACTTGCCAAAGCTAGTACGTAACCAAGCGTGAACAGGTTAGCTAAAATCTCTTTTGTCAATTTACCTGCAGCCTCGTATTGGAAGCAACAACTAAGCCGTTCCTCAGGATGGAATGCCAATTTTCAATGTGTGAACCACTGAATAAAATGAAAAAGAAAGCAGTAAAATTCAGTGTAAAATGCAAAATGACATCAGAAATCCTTTGAAACAGTAGATTCACAGCTGCAAACCTCAAAATGCCAGAAGCAAAAAAATAGCATGGCATTTCAATAACCTTTGGTTATTATGAATATATATACTTACTGAAATGCAAAGATACTTCCGTAGAGATTTTTAGCAGCTCGGAAATTGGATTCTTTGGCTGGTGGACTGCTGAGAAGAAGGAACTGGTGGGGAGTGTGCATAAACTTCAGTTGCTGCAAAATATGAGTGCACATGTGAAGAGAAGTTGATTAATATGAAAGTACTGCAATTCTCTGATGGCAATCCTTAAGATATCATGCTTTTCCACACCACACATGGCAGCATCTAAATAACTACACAAACTGAGTTGAAAGTGGTCTCACTTCCACAGTTTCAAGCTGAAATCAAATAGTAAAAATGACTTTCAGTTTACGAAACATATGGAAGCTTTTGAAACTAGATATCAATTTAAAATAGCTCTAGTAATTAAGCTGATCAATTTCATCATTGTATCCTGATCAGTGCTGACTTTGAATTAAGGTTATTTGGAAGGCTGCATATTATTACACCCTTAATCAGAGGTTACTTATATGTGGATCTCCTGGTACATCCTGTTTGTGTGCACTGCCTTCTGCACAATTCTGCATCTAATATTGGATACAGTAACAAACAAAAACTGATGTTTTTCTTACCTAATCTCAGATGATTAGTAAACAAAACAAATGCACAAAACAAAATTTTTGTTTAATTTTTTTGGTTTTAGACGCCTGAAATTGAGCTACTGACCTCAAATAGGTTTTTTTTTTCTGAACATTATTCCCTTGACCTATTTCAGATATTCACATGTTTCTAAAAATCATGACCTGAAACTGCCTTGTCTATTAAAGGAGTCCATGAAATCAGTTTGAATGCAGACACCTACATTTTGCTAGTAAACTCCCACCTAAAATGCTCATACAAGCCATAAAAGATCAGAAAATAATAAGAAAACCCACAGATACTTACCCTGTTCACCGGTAGCTTCACAATATGTGATCTATTACTAGAAATAACCCTGAAATAAGAAACAGATGTATTAGATGTGGTAACTCAACTTAACTTCCTAAAAATAATATTATTATTATTATGAATGGCCATCACAAAGCACCCAGCTGCAGTCCTCTAAACCTATCAGATGGAAGTAGGCCAAACCTTAGCTAGGAAATGAGGTCAGAGGACCCAGATGAGGTCCAGAAACAGTCCAGAATAGCTGCAGTTGAAAATATCAGTGTTAATTATTAGGCT
The DNA here is from genome assembly GCA_013397195.1 of Hylia prasina. Lineage (NCBI taxonomy): Eukaryota > Metazoa > Chordata > Aves > Passeriformes > Sylviidae > Hylia > Hylia prasina. The sequence continues at coordinate 246,910 of VYXD01007945.1, forward strand.
GACCTTATACCACATTACACTGGTCAAGTGATTATTCATTACAAATGATACTTTAATAATTATTGTCTCATGTGAATCAACTTTATACCATTGTAGAAGAGGATGTGCAAGTGGGTCTTGTTTATCCATCTGCTTCTTTATTTCCAGGTAAGGTGCCTAGAAAAGAGTAATTATGTTATTTCTAGGTTGAATTTTAAATGTTACATTGTCCATGATTTCATCTATTGAAATGAATACATGGGACTCATTATTAGGTATAAATCACAGCTTTACTGATATACAGCACAGTAGAGCTTTAAATGTGTTTTGACAACAAGAATTAATATAGTAATTATTTTCCCTGGAGTAAGATAATAAGCATATAATTAGCATCAAAATGACTATATTACAGCAAACACTGGTGATCTCAGGGAGAACAGCAGAAGACACCTATTTCTGTGTGGCTCTTGATTAGGAAATTGGACTGGAACTTCACAAAATTAAGTCTCTCAAAGAAACCCAAAATAATCTGCTTCAGTATTTTTAACCGTTTTAAGGTATAAACACCATGTCATATTACAATTTCTTTGAAAACCATTCTTGATTTCAATCACAATGCAAAACATCCCATTAAAACTCATTAGTCCAGAATTGTTTTAACATTTAAAAATCCCAGAATGGTAATTATTTTTTTATTTTTAAAAGACATCATAAGAAATCACAGAAACACCAGATTTTAAATTTTTTACAAGATGTTACACAAATTAAAAAATAAATGTGAATTTTAATTTTCCATTTATTTTATTCCTCTCTATACATTTTTCAGTCAAGAGTTCCAGAGTATTTTGTGAATGAGTACACAGAGCAAGATTGAAAACTGTTGTGAGGATGCATTTATACAGCAGTTGGAAAAGCAAGATATATGGAAGAGATTTAAACAATAAATTATAATCAGTTGGGTTTTTTGGGAAAGGAGCATAAAAATAAACAGAAATATGATCATTATATATGCCATGAGAAATAATATGACAGTAATCCCAAGAGACCCAACCTTACAAGTCCCCAGCTATATTTAGTTGATTGAGAATTTTGTGATAATAGAAATAAATATCATGTCATTTGGAATACCATTAAGAACATTGACATGAGATCAATTTCTTGTGCTTTGGAAGTAAAGGTCTCTGGCCTTGATATTTCCAGAAATGCAGCAGTTGGTGAATACCTCATTACAATGTCTCATTCTGCTGTTATTGTCTCTGATTTAAACTTCAAAATATCTGAGTTCTACTTCATTACTTTTATTTAATTGGCATTAGGGATAGGTTTGTTATTTTGAATAAACATTTCAATATTATTACAGTTATATAGGAGAGATTGATACTATTGACTGCCCAACCCATCATAGGCAGGCAATACAAACATCTTTTGAGTTCTAGAAACAGTGATTAAGTTAGGTAAATATTTTTAAATTTACCTGTGTCATCTCTCTGATGGAAGTGATACTGTCCAATGCTTTCATGACTCGGTCATAATTCTTCTTCTGATGTGGCATAAAATACACAAATAAGTTCAAAGAGTATTAGTCTTTGGCTCTAAAAAACCTGAATTTTTAAAGTGTGTATAAAACCAAAGTTAGGAGAAATGTTGGGCAAATCAATTCTTTCAAGTATTTCTAACCATTAGCTTTCTTCCACCTCATATGCAGGCTCTCATTCATCATCCAGAAAAATTCCTTAAAAAAAATTATGATCTTTCTTCTTTGAATTTCACTGGGATCTCTAAAACACTCCAAAAATCAGCACAGTTATTTGGACAACATGCTCTTGAGGTAAATAATGCAGTGACTCAAACAGATTTTAACTAAAATGCATACAAACAGATGTGTTTCCTTTGCTAGCAGGTCTATAAAAATTTCATAGATTCTTCAGTTGTCCCTCTGCCTCACCCTGATCTTTGCTGACATACTGCTTGGGACAGCTCCACCTGTACTGAGTGAACAGGCTTAACAGTCCATGCTTCACCTCTCCCCATGACATGTCACCCTCAGCAGCTTCACTGTACCCCTCCTTTGGGTCTTGCCAACACACTACAGAACACCTCAGCCTCTCCTGAGAATGAACTCCCACTAGGTGGCCTTTGTTCAGAAAGAGTGAAATGCATCCCACTGCAGGACATGCCAAGTTCTCATCTATGCCTTTGGGGAGATGGCTTTAGGGCGATGGAATAGTCACAGCTTGAGGGCTTTCCTGAAAGGCAGCGTTTGTAATGTAGAGCAGGTAATGTAAGCACAATTCTTTACTGCAGAATTGATGCTTGTACCAAACTCAGCTATCAACATCTGATAAAATTACATACAAGGAAATAACTACTTGCAGTGAGAAAATGAAATTACAGCAATGACACTTCTAAGTGTCATTGAAAAACAGACTGGAAATCCCCTGGCTTACATGACCTATATCTCTCAAAGGCCATCTTTCTTTTTGTGTCCAATGTGCACACTGAATGAAAGACACTTAGAATATAAAATTTCCCATCTATAATTTGTCCCTTAGAGGAGTTTCCTGGCTTTAGCATAACCTACAGTTTTGTCATGGTTTAGGGATGGTATTCTCCAATTTAGCGTATCCACTGAAACAAAGCACTGCTCACTGTTCCCTTCCCTCTCCTCCTTCCACTTTCCCCCTGCTGTGGGATAGAGAAGAGAACTGGGAGGCACAATGATCACGGGGTGAGGTAAGATCAATCAGCTGAAACATCAATGAGATAAGAAAACCAGCAACAAACAATATCCAGCTGCTCCCTCTCCCAAGTAAAATGGGAACTCTTTTCCCTCTTTTCCCTGGAAGAGACTCCCTTCCCCCTGCTCCCACCAATAATGTGAGGTGGAACAGAATAACCTCTGGGTCTTCACCATGCCCCATTCTGGCTACTGCAAAAATTAATCCTGTTCTGGCCAGAAACAGGACAAGTCTGTATTCAAGTACTTTCTCAGAGACAATAAATAAAAGCTGCAAAGTTTTGAAAACACACTTGTGCTATATTCTGGAGCTGTATCACATAATAAAGGAGATTCCTCCATGAGGAGTCTTTGCTTTGGAATATCATGTATGACTAAAACCAAGCAATGACATAATTAAAGGTAACTACTTACCCTGGGGTTAAAGGCCAGCATCTGAGGATCATTAGGATCAACTACAGAGGGATATGGCTCAAAAATGACAACTTTCCTAGGTGATTCTAATGCAGACCGACACATAGATACTAACAGATCAACCACCTGGGAATAAAGAAAGACATATTTATTCTATGTTTATTCAAAATATGTACTTTTATGTTGAATCTTAGAGTCTTCCTTTTTTTACAGATTATTATTATTATAGATATATTATTATATTATTATACATATATTTGATTGTTACTTCTATTGACCAAACTAACTCCTGTGTTATCCACAGGAGTTAGTTTAGGACTAAATATTTTCCACTGATCTCAACAGAGTTTGGTTTCAACCATGGCATATTATTCCATGTGCATATAAGTAGGACCATTATCTGGTCCTAAAAGTATTATAATATCAAATATATTGCTTGAAGTATTGCTTTATTTTGTGGATACATGTGAATTCCTGTATCAAATTTATTCACTAATGAAGTGAAATTGTGATTGATCTGTGTATCTCTGTATAGACATGCCAGTAAAAATGTTTCTCAAGAACAAGGAATAGTCTGTCAAATTTCTACTACTCTCTGCTCTCTTCTAAAGACTGTAATCACAGAAACACTTGAAAACATTGCTTCTGGTAAAGCCAGAATACTGCAATGATTTAACAGTCATCTGCACAGCTCACACTGGGGCATCCTCTTCTTTCCATCCTACCATTCTTTGAATATCTATGATTTTCACCATTTCTCCACAGGATTGTGCTTGTAATGTGCATATAGACGTGCGCACGTAAGCACATACAGAACTTAGAGACAGATTTCCATGTAATTGTTTCAAAATACGTAATTCAGAGGTTAAAAATAGAATACAGCAATAACAAACATGAAAGAATGCAGCTTTCTCGCAGCTGTGAAATATAAATCCAGCTCAAAATGAAATACAAAATTGCTACATTAAAAAGAAACTGCAGATTTACTAATTTCCCTGTGCTTTTTTCTGTGCCTTCTGAAAACATCCCTGTGAGAAAACAGATTTTTCCACAAAAGAAATTAAAAGCTGAGACAAGTCGGGGTTAGTAGATAGCCCTGGTTCCCCCCACAACTCCACAAGGATCAGATCTCATCTCACAGCTCACACTCATCTAGAAAATTTTCTACATCTGTCATTGTATCTGACCATTTGGATGGAAAAAAAAATATGATCCTTTAGAAAACCAGAATGAAAATAAGAATAATGATGAAAAGGAAAAAGAACTGTGCTGTGGTGAGTCATATAGCTGCCATTCTCCTCTGTTCCTTCACCATGAATGGACAATTTTCTCCATCAGTTTTAATATATTCTCTTCGTTCCAGTTACTAAATATCTCACATATATTGAAAAATGAAATTACTTAAATAATGATCCCTTGCCCAACAGTTCTCTGATTACTTTCCAGTTTATACTATCTGTATGTGTGATGAATGTTTCAAAATAGGGCATATGCACTAGCATTTACAAAGGAAATCAGCAACCAGATCAGGCAGCAGACCTGCCCCCGTGTAAATGTAATGCTGTGAAATTGAGCATGAGTTCACCCTGCTTCTGAGAAGCATTACTCGCTTTCTAGTAGTTGCAATACACTACTAGGGAAGAGCTGTTTAAGGCCCCAGATCTTTTAATGCAGAGACTCAAAGCTGTCTTGCTTTATGATTTGCATGATGGGATACTGTCTTAAAACTGGCACAGTTCTACTCAGACACCATCCCTAAGCCCTCTTTAAACAAACTGTGACTCCTAGATTATTTCCAGCTCAGCAAAACTGCATTTTTTTGCACCTGATTTCCCCCTGAGGTCATTGTTTTGAGCTGATGCAATGCCAAACAACTTAAACTGGGAGGTAAATCTGATAGAAACCTTATAATACAGCCTTGCATATGCATTCCTTGGGAATAGGAAGTGCTGTGGATCTAGGTGCTATCCTTAAAACTGGGCATGAACTCCTCCTCATTTGGAGGTAGTGAAGTAAGTAAGTAAGGATTAAAATAGTTCCATGAAGGACAAGACAGCACTTGTTGATGACAATTCCTCTTAAGACATCAGTCCCTCAGACAGTCCTCTCACTCTCAAGAGACAATTCCCAGGGAGTAGGAACTATCAAGACATCAGTCATCTAATTTTCAAGCATTTTGCCTACATGACTAATACAAGGCAACCTGAGTTCAGGCTGGAAAGTTTTAGAAAGTACAATCACTTATTATTAAGGAGAAGGCATTGGATTATTTGGAGTGACAAAGTAGGGTTGTGCACCTTAGGAAACTAGCTGAAAGCACAGAAGACAAAACAGGATATGATTTCTAATGATGAGGACCTGTATTTAGGCTTCTTCACTGGACAAAATGATTTGGAGGAGGATTAATCAGACAAAATGTGAGCACCTACCTTTTACTAGTCAGCCTAAGCCTACTAGACTTGGAGAAATAACCACTGTGCTGACAGTCTATGCCGTGATTCACACTGTCCTAAGCTAATGACAAAAAGAGCTCAGATGGATCCAACCCTAGAACTGATAAATTCTTTCTGCAAACAGGAATGGGGGTGCTCAGCCAGATACAATATAGTGAGCTGGCTGCAATGCTATCACCAAAGTGACACTGGGTAGAATTTAGCCACCTAGGTCCAATGGGACAACAGACAAAAACCCTTATCTAACTCTTTTAAGCACTCTTTAGGTTGTAATCACTTCAGAACTCTACAGCAAAGCTCTATAAATGTAGAGGTACTCCAGAGATCTAGAGCAAGCTCTGCATATGCCTTCAACACTGATACTTACATAAAACACTGAGTGAGGGCCACCTCTCCTCTACTTAGTTAGCTCTACTTTAGAAAGCTTATACCTAATTCTTTACTAATTTTAGGAAAGCAACCTTCCAGCTGTTGAATGAGTTATTTAATATGACCCCTGGAAAAACTGTTTTCAGGGACATGGGAGCAGATCAGAGCTGGCAGACCTTTAAGAATGCCTTCCATAGAGTGCAAGAGCTCTCAATGTCCATGTGCTGGAAATCAGGAAAGGAAGTCAAGACGTCAGCATGGATGACTCCAGAACCTGCTGGTAAGACTAAAAGGAAAGAATGAAATGCACAGGCAGTGGATGCAGAGATAGATATTCTAGGAAGAATATAGGGACATATATAGCCATATATAGAATATAGCCTGCTTGTTGTCAGGTTGCGGTGAGGAGGCAAAGGTGCAAATGGAGATGAACTTGACAAGAGTTGCAAAGAATAATGAAGAGGCTTCTGAAGGCATGTGAGCCAGAAAAGGAAGGTCAAAGAAAGTGCACCCCTCTCTGAACATGACTGGCAAAATGGTAATGGCAGACAATGAGAAGGCCTAGGAACTTGACAGCTCTTTACCTGTCTTCACTGGCAGTCTCCCCTTTGTGCACCTCCAGAGTGGATGAAGCTCAAGACAGAAAGTAAGAAAGCAAAGTGCTTCCCACGGTCACTGAAGATTAGATTTGAGAGACCCTGAGGAATGTGAACATAGAGAGGTCTGTGGGACCCAATAAGATGCATGCCAGAATTCTGAAGGAACTGTCTGATAAGAGTTGCCAAGCTACCTCTCCATGCTAACTCAAAAGGCCTGGCAGTCAGGTGAAGTCACAAATGACTGGAAAAAGGGAAATACTGCACCTATTTTTAAAAAGGGTAGAAAGGAGGGCCCTGAAAACTACCAGCCTTTCAGCTTCACCTCTGTGCCTGGGAAGATCATAGAACAGCTCCTCCTGGAAGCTGTGCTAAAGGACATGGAGGACAGGGAAGAGATTCAGGACAGCCAGCACAGCTTCTCTGAGGGCAAGTCCCACCTGACCAACCCAGTGGCCTTCTGTGATGGAATGACCACATCAGTGGACAAGGGAAGGGCTACTACACATGTCATTTTTATTCTTTAATGTCTTTAAAGCAGTCCCCCCCAGCATTCTTTTCTCACAATTGGAGGAAGATCAATTAGATGGATGGACAGTTCTGTGGATAAGGAATTGGTTGGATGGCTGCATGCAGATGGTATAGGTCAATGTCTCAGTGTCCTGATAGCCACTGGTGATAAGTGGTGTCCCTCAGGGGGCAATACTGGGATTTAAATAGCAATAACAGTGCTATTTAATGACAGAGAGAGTTCCAGTGCCCTCTCAGCAAATTTGCACATTACACAAGCTGAGTAGTGCAGGTGATATGCCTGAAGGATAGGAAACCATCCAGAGGGACCTGTACAAGCTGGAGAAGTGAGCCCATGGGAATCTCATGAAGTTCAAGAAAGCCAAGGGCAAAGTGCTTCACCTGGATCGTGGTAACCCCTGGTATCAGCAGAGGCTGGGCATGAACAGACCCAGAGCAGCCCTGCCCAGAAGGACTTGGGGGTGCTGGTGGGTGAGAGGCTGGACATGCCCCGGCCATGGCACTCACAGCCCAGAGAGCCAAACGTGTCCTGGGGCAGCAGGGGAGGGAGGGGATTCTGCCCCTCTGCCCACATGAGAGTCCACCAAAGCACTGTGTCCAGTGCCCCATGGCTCTGGGGTCCCCAACATAAGAAAAACCTTCGCCTGTCGAAGTCCAGAGGAGGGCCACAAAAATGATCAGAAGGCTGGAATGCCCTCCTGACGAAGACAGGCTGGGACAGCTGGGGTTGTTCAGCCTGTACATTTTGGGAGACCTGATTGCAGCCTTTCAGTACTTAAAGAGGGATGATAAAATGAGGAACATATTTTAGCACAACCTGCTGTGATAGGACCAGGGGTAAAGGTTTTATACTAAAGGAGGGAGATACAGACTAGATATGAAGAAGATTTTTACAGTGAGGGTGATGAAACACTGAGACATGGTAGATGCCCCATCCTTGGAAACATTCAAGGTCAAGTCAGACAGCGCTCTGAGCAACCTGATCTAGTTGAAGTAGTCCTGGCTCATGGCAGAGCATAATACTACATAACCTTCACAGGTCCCTTCCAACTCCAACTATCCTATCATTCTACAATTCTAAATGTATACATAATATAACATGTGCCTGAATTTAAAAAATTAAATTCTCACAGAACTTCAGACTGAGGAAGAGGTGGGGCTCCATCTGCACACCTCCTTCCATTTCTTAGAAACCTAATCTGTTATCCCAATATTTGGTATCTAGATATTACAAATATAGCCATCCCATGGTCTTCGGATGTCAGATGAAGAGCTGCTGTTCTGATTCCACAGTCATATTCTCAAGTGAGGAAGCTGATCTACACTGTTGCAACTTTCTTCCTTTGAGGACATGCTCATGGTTGTATTCAGGCACCCAACTGAATAGTTTATTTCCATTTCCACTATTTTATACTCATTAGTGCTAGGCTAAATAACTGAAATTTTGTTCTTCCAAAAAACCCACGTTGTGTACTGTGTAGAAACACAGAAACCAGAAAATTGGACACAAGTGCACTTTTCCTTAAGATGTTCAAACTTTTACCATAAGACCTTAAAGGGACCTTAAATGTAAGATCTTTTAACTTTCATTTTTAATGAAACATTAGGTTAGTGATTTGGAAGTGTAATTTAAAATACTTTAAGGAAACAATGATAGGGTTATAAGTACATCAATAACTGAATTTAGAGTCAGGAAGCAGGCTTATATTAAATTCATGATCCTTGAGAGGAAGAAAGAACCCTATGTAGCAATATCAGTAAGAACTTTCCCACTGCTATATAATGATCAAAACAACAGATGCTCAGTGGATCCCTGCATCCTAAGACCATGAACAGGAAGTAACTTATTAATTGCATGAGAGTAGTAATGGCTCATTAGGTGAAAATAAATGTGAATTATCTCCAAATTACAATGGCTGCCTTTATTAACAACCCAGGTGACCTAATTGAATACAACAGGGCATGAAAACACAGTTACTCTAATTACATGGAAGCAAAACAATGGGAACACCTCATTAGTACTGTTTGAATACACCACGCATAAACCCATGCATTTACAGCTACAACAGTGGACAAATAAATAATAATTACCAAACAGTATTCATATGGTGCATACAAGTCACAACACATACTGGAAGAGGACTGAGTAAACCACAGAAAACATGAGATAATCCTACCTGTGCCCCAGTTGCAATTTCATCAGCAGCTTCGTTCATCACTCCTAATGTTTGGAAAGCAAATACACAGAGTTCCCGTTCACAAACAGTGGGCTATACAAAGAAAGAAAGTTAATTTTATTTTTGTTCCAATCTGAGTTCTTGCTTTTAGCATGTCGTATCTAGAACAAAACCCGAACAAAATTAATGCTAATTCTTCATATTTTAACTGCAAAGGTAATTTTAAATAATTAACACGTATCAATTATTGAGGAAGATACATTAGAGAAACATTTTAATAACCTGAAGAGCAAGAGTGAAGAACTCTAAAACTCCTAAGTACTTAGAGAGGCTAAATTTAAAAGAAATCCCAGCACAGTTACAAAACCAAAATTACAGGCATAGTACTAAAATGTTCTTAAGGCTACACATCTGAAAACTTCCTACATAATTAAACTTAATGGAGAACAAATCCTGAAGCTAATGGAAGCGGGTTTATTCTTCACAACTTCTTACACTGCTGTTCAGAACACACAAAAAAATCTGGAAGACAAATGTCTTGAAGAGGCTATTTTTAATTTTTGACAATTTAACAAATTATTGATAGACTATAAGAAGATCCATTACATTTTTACAGCATAAATGCTGTATTTTGAAGTCTACTTATTTTAAGAAATAAAGGTACTTCAAGTCTTTTTTCAGGTATTAAACAAAAAATAAAAACCCCTTGTTGTTGAACCTATTAAAAAATAATTCACAGTGTCATCATAAATAAAAAAAGGCTATCTAAACTTCATATTGAGTGAGAACCAAACATTTTGCCTTCATAAAGCAAACAAAGCAGAAACAAAAAGGAACACAGCTTTAGGTAATGAAAATAAGCATGTCTTCATGGGCTTCCTAACTGTTTACAACTCTTATAGCAACCCCATCTTATTTACTGAAAGACAATTAGCAGACCAGTTTTTTAAAGGCTCAAGTAATATCACATAGTGAATTGTTACAAGTACTCAAAATGAACAAATAGTTGAAAGAAATCTGAATTAAAACTTTCCTTAAAGCTACCCAATAAACACGACCTTTTATGATAATGTTGAAAACAATCAAAAATACTTCTTGGATACTATTTATTTGAATGCACAGTATTAAATCCTAGCTCAGTGAAACTTAAATTTTATCTTTGTAACTAAGAGTATTGAGTCTAGTGATCACAACTCTAGTGAGTACAAAAAGCATTTGTAGTAGTATGCTTTGAAGTTCAAGCCACTGCCTCTACAAAGCACTTGCAGAAATGAAAAAATAATTAAACACACAAAGAAAACCTAAAATTTAGCTGAATTCTCTTTTAGGCAACAGCTTTGCCAGTAATAAGCATACTGCTGTACTTGCAGTCACTTGCTTTGCAGCACTTAAAACATGCATTTGCTGGATTTCAAAGATTCAAGACCTCAGTAAACACCTGAACTCTTCTGGACTGATACAGTCTCACTTCATTTGCTTTACAAGAGCCATCATCTTTCAAGTCTGATAGTGTCACCCATTTGATTTCGTTTATCTGCCATGTTACATTACATTAGGCAGCAGATGAAGCCAAACAGATCAAATGCATTGTGCCATGGCAAGCTGGACAAGAAGTATCTATTATTGTCATTATATTTGGGTTTTCCACATTTAGAAGATGGTTAAATCATTTGTTTCGTTCGGATAACTATCATTATTAACAGTATACACAGACTTCCTTTATTTAGAGCAAGGAATAACTCTGAAATAGCAGAGCAATTTAAGTTTGGCCATGCCTGTCATGAAGAAAATTTGTAAGAAAATACTTATTTTTAGTATTTTGCTTGCAGTCTCAGCAAAGTTATCTTGAGACTTAATGATGACAAAGGGAACACACAATTTGCCACCATTTCTATTTCTCCTGCCCCTCTTTTATGATGCCAGAAGTGTCTGAGCACCTGGAGAGGGAAGTTAGGAAAACAGTCATTGCACTTATGCTTGACTTTTGAAAGTGGTTTTTTTTTGCCTCACGCTGGCACTGAAGAACTCTAGATATAAGGACAAGCAATACAGCAGAATTCCAGTCCTGAAGTGGAAAAATTACTTCTGTTAGGGTCTATACAATCCTTCTGGTTTTGTGTATCAAACAAACAAGATCACTGACACATTTATAAAAGCTATGTTGTTCAAGTGTCATCTTTGGATACTCTAGCTTTGGTTCATTTATATGTAATATTCAACAAGCTAAACTTTCTAAGAATTTTTGTATTTGTACATAAAATATAGATATGTTCTTACTGGTGTGGAACTAATGACCACAAATGTACAGATTAATCACCTTTTCTTGGATCACTATCTTTTATTGTTTTCACATTACCTATATTTCACAATATAGGGCTTAGACCCTTAAACATTTATTTCTCAATATAAATTACATTCTAGGTGCACACAGTTACACAGATTACAACCACCACCTTGAGGATATGAGCTGACTGGCTGGGGGACTTTGTTGCTCACTGCCTGAAGAAGGCACCTCTAATTCCTCTCAGCAACAGCAGCTATCAGGGTCTCACAAAGACTTTGTTTTTTCTCTTGAAAATAAAAAATTAACATAAAGCCACTGGTCTTCACAGAACTATTAGCTATGTGAAGATCACCGGTGCTGAAACACTATTAGGAGGATCATTATTCCAGTGGGGTAAACCCAGAAAAAAATAAGACATGGGCAATTAACCTGAGACTGAAAATGCTTGGAGACAGAAGGCAATGACATAACCAGAGAGCATCTTCTGAATGCTTGAAGTTTTCAGACTTTTCCTTTAGCCACCCCCATTCTTTGCATGATCACTAGCTCCCACCCAACTGCTGCTGTGGTGAAAAAAGTACAGAGTTCCCATGTGTTACAATGCAAATGTCATTTCTTTCTGCAGTGACTGAGACTGGCAGACACACAAACCACCTACACACTGTGACATATCCTGGTTCCTGGACTAATTCGCTACCTAAACTATTTTCTAGACATTCTTTCAGTTTGAAAAAGCTGAAACTTTCATAGTCTATATCAATCTAGCTACTTTCTAATGTGGGCTGCAGCTGTGCTCAGAGCAACGTGTCACGCTTTCCTGTATTCTGAGGGATGTCACAGACACTAGTGAGGCTACAACCTAAAAACTATTGATCTAACTTTAGGGAAGGCTCATTGCTTGACATACAGCAAATGTAACAAATGGTGAAGGTAAAACCATTAGTGACCACTATTCTTAATGAAAGCAAAAGACAAAGAGACAAAATGGAACCTCAAATCTCTGTCTTGTTTCCTACTTTCCACCATGCCAACTCTTAGTTTTACCGTAAGGTAAACTTGCTAAACAGTCTCTCAATATTCATGTGTTACATGGAACATGATGCTCAAAGACAAGACATGGGAGATACTACAGTCGTGACCAGATACAACCTGAAGAAAGATGAGAATAGACTGCAGCTGAATAAACTGTCACTTTTTCTGTTTGGCTTTGTTTTGCCTGATTCAAATTTTATTTTCTGGGATTCTGGAGATTTTTTCTGCATCTTACACACTTTTAAAAACATCTTTACTTCACAGATTTAGTAAAAAATGGTGAACAAACAAGCTTTATAGAATGCTTGATGGGCATGCTGCACTTGGTAACTTGGTGGTGACAGGACTGACTATAGGGAAGCCATTTCATTCTCAGTAAAATATAAATTATTTGAAATATATTTTAAAATACCGGTTGTAGCTGCAAAGGGCTTTTTCATAACAAGAGACAAAACCAGCCTACATTGTGGCATAAGGATTAGAAAGATCACAGTGTTTTTCCACAAAAATCTTGGAATTCCATAAACATCTTGGCTAAACTCCAGTCTGACTAAACATATTTGTACATCTACTCTTTTCTCCACAGTTCAGTGATGTTTATTCTGTTCAAGAAATTTCCCAGGAATTCCCTAAGCAGCATACTCAAAGCTTCTGTGTTTTCAGTGGTGTCTAAGACACTTGTATTCAAAGCACAGAGAAATCCAAGACCTCTTCAAGTCAACAAGAACCCACTGAGGACAAGATTTTATCCATAGTATATGAAACATAATTGAGAGCACTTTGGGAAGAAAAAAATTTTTAAAAATGCAAGCTTACTAATGTAAGAAATGTATCAGAATTACAAGACTTCACTTATTTTTACAGCTAAATAATATGAACAGGTATTTCAAACATTACTTTATGGTATTTTACTGTTCATATTTTATGGGAAAAACATTAAACAGCAAAAATGTATACACCAGAGTACAAATTTCAAAGAAAACTAGCTGTAATATTTAATTTTGTTGATTTTTTTACTAATTCCTTCTTTGTTCTAAGGAGGTCTCAGTTTGAGGTTTCAACACAAGATGGCACTCTATAGAGACTTCTTTACTTAAAAAAAATACTGATACACAGATGGTCTTTTAATTACCTTATTGAATATATTCTGAGATTATTTTGTCTTGTATAATTGTCTCATAGGTCTTTAAAACCCATTCAGTCATGCTGCTCTGTCAATGGCCTTGGTTATTTGCAAATGAGGAATTTGAGAAGGCACAGAACAGCAAGATTGAGGATGGCAGGGATCTCCACAGGTCATCTAGTCCAAAATTCCTGCTCAAGCATGGTCTCATCTGGAGCCAGCTGCCCTGAATAGTTAGCTTTTGGATTTCTCCATGAATGTGAACTCCACAACCTCTCTGGACAACTTATTCCCATGTTCAGTCACCTTCAGAAAAAGTGAAAAAGGTAAAAGTGTTTCCTGTTGTTCTACTGAAACCTCCAGTGTTTCAGGTTTTATCCTCTGCCTTTTGTCATGTCATTGAGCACCACCGTAAAGGGCCTGGCCCCAGCGTTTTTGCACCCTTCCTTCAAACCTTTATAGACACCAGTAAGATCCCACCTGTGCCTTCTTTTTTGCAGGCTCTCAGCCTTTCCTCCTGCGTGAAGTGCACTAGCCACTTTAATCATCTTAATGACTCTTCACTGGACTTTCTCCAGTAGCGCCACTCCTTTCTTCTGCTGAGGAGCTCAGAAGGGGCACAGGGGGCCTCACCAGGGCTGTGTGCAGGGACAGGATCACTTCTCTCCACACACACAGACAATGCCACTGTTCAGTGCAGCCCAGGATACCATTAGCCTTCCATACCACAAGTGCACATTGCTTTCTCACATCCAAGCTGGTGTCCCTTTCTGCCCAAGCAGGTGCCCCCAGCACACACTGGTGCCTGGGTTTGTTCCTCCCCAGCTGCAGGATTTTGCACTTCTCCTTGCTGAAGTGCACGATGTTCCTGGAAGCCCTCTGCTCCATCCAGCCTGTTGAGGTCCCTCTGAACGGTGCCCATCGCTCCCGAGTACCGCACACTTGTCCCGTTTTTCATCGCCTGCAAACTCTGAGGATACACTCTGCACCACCACCTAGGTGATTAGTGAGGGTACTAAACAAGACTGGACCCACTACTGACCCCTGGGGTACACCGTGAGGTGCTGACCTCCAAGCAGACTCTACCCAACTGAACATCACACTGGCCCAGACATGGGCCAGTTTTCAGAATACTTCCCCGTCTCCTCAGTCAGCCCACACACCAACAGCTTGTCTAAAAGGATCTTATGGCAGACAGTCAAAAGCCCTACGCACGTCCAGGCAGACAATATCCACTGCTCTGCCCTCATCTACCAGACCAGTCACTCCCTCAAAGTTTAATCAAGTCAGTTAAGTATGAATTCCCACTGGTGAAACCACGCTGACGCTTCATGAGGATTTTCTTGTCCTTCATGTGCCTGGAGATGGTTTTGAGGCTTAGCTGCTTCATCACCTTCCAACAGAACAAGGTGAGGGTTGACCAGGATGGACTTCTCTGGATCCTCTCCTTCTTGCCCTTCTTCAAGAGAGGACTGATATTTTCTTTACTCCAGTTTTCATATATGATCTCACATTTTTATTACACTTCTTTTAATCAGATCCTTAAATATAATAACTTCTGTTAATGACGTGATCTCATTACATTAAATGTTTGTAATAAAAGTACATGTTGAATTCCTAAAACAACTTATTTGTCTACCATTACAGCAGCAAAACTGTTGCATTATTAAAATGTAACTTAGTCCTTCCCTAGAATATTCTAGTAATAATAAAAGGAAGACTTTCAAACAGCATTTTAAAAAGTTAATAGCCTTCTAACATTGAATCAAATAATGCTTTGGTTTCTTTATTATTTTCTTAGATCTGCTTTGGAAAATACATTTTTTAGCTAGATGAACTAAAACAGATGGTTGAAAAGGACCTTTAGAGGTCAGTCAGTACTTTTATTCTCTCATACAGGACTAACTTTATCTAAACTTTATCCAAAATTTTAGATAAAGCTAAAACAAGTTTTTCCTAGAGCTCTATCAAGCATTGTAATGCTGCTCAGAGAGGCTGTGCAGTCCCCATCTGTGGAGATCTCCAAAAGCCAGTGAAAGGCAGTGGATGAAACAAACTCCAGTTTCAGGAATTTTTCACTAGAGACACATGCTGCATGCAAGAGTATGCCAGTACTTCAGAATGGGTTTTGTGGAAGTCATTCAACTTTCCTAATTCTAATATTTAATCTAGTATTGTAGTATGACAGAAATCAGGATAATCAATGTAAGTATTTCAACACAGAGATGTGAATGAAATACCAAAAGGTTGAAAATGTTAGGGGAAAAAAAAGGCACTTCACAATATGTTATTGAAACAATCCAAAGCTAGTCATTAATTACTAACAAACAGTAGTCCATTCTCACTCATCTAAACAACTTCTCTGTTGAAAACAAATTCAAAGACAGGAACATGAGGCCAATAATTCAAATGACCAGACCCTTACTTTTTTCAGTGGATTTACCATGTCTGCCTTCTGTGTTTCTCCTCCATAAAACTTGTGTTTGATCTTTCACTTCCCCCTTTCTCAAAACAGAGCAAGGAGCTACTTCAGAAGATGGCAGAGCTCCTGAGAGCTGTGTAGCACAGGTTGCCTTGCAGGAGGATGCACTGTGACTCTTTATATGGGCTAAGGGAGCTGTTTGGGTGTACAGGCTGCAATCCCAACACTTGCTAATGATTTCAAAGCTGTTTCTTAATCTTTCTGTCAAAAGTGAAATATGCAGGATTCTGATCATCATTAGAAATGATTGGTCCCTGTTATGTAAGAGCTTAAACAATACTTTTTTCTTACGATCCATGTAATCATTGCCTTTTTCCTCTGCTTTGCAGAACAACTGCAAATCATTCCATGCAGTGATTTCAAGTGATTTTCTGATTTTGGTGGTACTCTATATAAGTGTGTATATCTCTAAACATCCAGTTTAGCTTTCATAACTTCTGATGCACTGCAAACAATCCTTAGATCTCACTGTGCTTTTGAAATAAATACAAAAGAAACTTGCTATGATGAGAAATTTCATTCACCCCCATCTTATCTGGAAAGGTGTGAATACTTACAGGAAAACATTGCCTACTTTACTACTGTGGTTTTTGTTTAAGGTGGAGGGAATGAAGCAGTGGACCATGGGCTTTTATAAAGAAGTGTGTTACAACTTCATGGTATGTTATAGTACTTTTCCAAGACTCCTTCTACCATTCAAGAGAACCTTTGTTCTTCCCCTTCACTGTAATACAGGTGCAGTTCCTTGTGCGGGCATTAGGTTTGGGCATGTTCTAAGGTCAGCTCATACACTTGATCTGTTTTGTTTTCTACACACACAAACTTGTGGAGTACACAGAGGAACTGAGTATTTAACTCTGGTCTTCTGTATTTCAGGGAATTTTGGAGCTCAAAAGAAAATAATTTCTTCTCAAAGATACTCACTTTTCTCTGTAAAGAAATCCCAAGAGAAATATAAGAATTTCTTAGTTATTCATCTTCAGTAGGCCAATAAAGCAGCCTCTTTATTTGTCCTCAATAAAGGACCAAGAAAGCCTAACAACACCCCAATGTACAACGGGATCCCTGAACCAGCTGAGAACATTTGCATGATTAAATAATTATTGAGGGCTCTGGAACAAGAGAGATGTCCACTGTAAAATCATCAAGTCAAACACAGGCAATCCTGTCATGCAGCTGTTCTGCAACAGAATCTTCCATACAGTGATATATCTGCCATGTGGATCTAGTGCCCAAATAAAGCCATACAAAATGAGACATATTGTTGCCATCAAGTGGTTTTTATCTTATGGGAAAAATTATGTCAGAATTTTTAAAAAGTAATGTAAATTGCAATAGATATTAAAGCCAGACTACTCCCCCAGAAAAATTTATTTAGGAAAATGAAATACAATACTGAGAAGAAAGCTTGCTGAGGGATCGATCTAAAGATACTTTGTAACTAAGATAAAATGATAGCCTGCAGAAAGAAAAAGGCTTTGTCTCTCAGTTTCAGATGGTTTCTTCAGCTGTTGTGAGGATGAGACATCTGAATTTCTCAAGTCAGTAATAACCAGCATGAAAAACTGTCTACAGCACAAGAGTTTGTAAGTAGGTATAGCACTTCACAGTATTAAAAGACTGTAACTGTTGTGTGATGGCAATTGTTGATTTTAACTGCATTTAAGACAATTAATATACTACAGGAAAGGCACCAGACATAAGGGAGGATTAGAGAATCAAATTTCTCTGTGGCTTCTTTATAAATGCATAAAATGTCATAAAAGATCAGAAAACCAAGCCTAAAAAGTAACTTTTCAAACAATAACTTTATTATGCTTTTATAAATTCATAGGTCTTCTTTGCTGTTGAAAAAAAAAGTCCAATATGTAGAAGGGAAACTCACCATTAAGAGTACCCACAACCTAGACATGAACCTGTGTGCACCTATGGGGGGGAACTAAACTTCAAAGGGAGAAACTGGTGAATAACCCAGAGCTATTCAGTCTGTGGCACCTCTTGTGACACTACAGAGAGAGTCTATGCCTTTGGGATGCAGGCATCTCTAGAAAACGAGATCTGGACCCTCTTGCTAAGCACACCATGGCAAGGCACCCACCATTACAAAACCTGGTGAGGTTACTGTGGTATTCAGAGAACTCTTTACAAAGGCCAGGGATCCCCAGTAAGGCTACACTGCATGTAGCCTTGCCTTAAATGGAAGCTTGCTGCATTCTTGTAACAAAAGTACTCAATTTCTGAGATGCTCTTTCTCTTCACATACATTATATATGTACACACATACATATGTATGCGTGTATGTGTATGTGTGTGTGCAGCTGAAGCAAATAAACCCAACAAACTGACTACTTTAAGCTGCCCCTGGCCAAGACTCAGTAGAGTGAAGCATAAATTTCCTTAACACATTCTAGGGCAAGCTAATGCTCAGTTCAAACTGAGATCCTTTCTCACCTTCTACAGAACTGCAAACTCATTAATGGCTCTATATTGCTTATTGAGTCATTCAAGCATACACAGAGCATGCTGGATTTCTTCCTGGTATCTAATTCTTCCTGGGTTATATAATGACACTCTTTCATTTTTGCCAAGCTTGTCAGGTTATGCTACTTCAAAGGCACTGATGAATACATGTTCAGGGGCAAATATGGTTGCAGCTTCTTATTTTGTGAAATGCTGACAAACTCTTAAACAGACAGCTATAAAATGACTTATCTTTAAAATGAAGATACAAGAGAGTAGTTCTGAGATATTTTAATCTTTATGGTGGGAAAGAAGGAATTAAGATTTCTTTTCATTTAGAGCACATAACTTTCCATTCTGTTTTTTTTTTTTTTAATAGAATAAATCCTACTGTTTGCTTTGACCTATGGATAATAGATAAACTCCAATAATTTAAATAAATGTTTTGCAAACATTAATCACTCTTCAAACATTACTGATTTTGTCTTATCTCTTTCTGTCACAGGTAATATACATAGCAGTGCATTCACAGACTAACAGTAAGGAACTGATGCCTTTTTTACAGGCTTCTAATCCGTTTTGGCTTAATCTGTCAGAAAACATTGCTTTTAAAAGACAGATATGAGCTTGAAGAGGTTAAAATAAAATTGGATATCCAAAACTACAGGGGTTTAACGATGACTTAATCCAGTGTTAACTGTGTATGTATTTGCTTTTTCAAATCCTACCAGCAGCCCATTTGCACGCCCTGCATGCAACCAGAACGCATGACCCTGGTGCCAGCCAGTGGCATGGGAATGACACTGAGGTGACTGCTGCTACCAGGCATTTATGTTCCTCCATGGAACTATCATTGACAAGATCTGCTTCAGTTTATGTGTAGTTGTTGACCACACTGTGGAAAGATTGCCTGGTATCAGACCACTCACTCACTTGAGCTAGTTTTCCATGGCTTTAATCTTTTAAGGTTATTCACGTTTCATTGCTGGATGAAGGGCAGGTGAAACAAGAGGATTCTAAACTGCAAGACCAGTCCTAAAACTAAGAATTATATTCTGTTAATATACCCTTTACAGAGCTGCAGTGATCCAGCAGCTCCAGGCAGTGGGTCTCTCATGACCAATGTCACTCTTTTCCACTGTACACATTCACCAACAGCATGAGAGAGGCTACAATGATCAGCAGGCAAAATTCTGTCCCTGGTCATACAGGAATGAAAGGCCTAATCGGACAGACTTTGGGAATACTGAGCCACAGCAGTGCCCCTAGACTGGGTCACTGCTAGATCAGGCACTTCACAGAGCATCTCCTTCTATTGCCTTTTTTATCACATTTGAGGATGGCTCCCCATTCCAGCAGCCTGTGAGCAAAACAAGGTCAGAAAAATTTAGCAGAGTGCTGGCACTAACACCAGTGTATGTAAATACCGTGGTCATGGCTTGATAAAAGCTCAGGGATGAAGTGCCCTTAGCTTTCAGAAGACTGGGAAAGCACTCTAATGCACTTCTTTCTCTGTGCTATCTGGCTGTGACTATTGCAGCACAATAGTGTTCAGTGAAATACATGCCCCTTTAAATTTCTGTGATAGGACACAAGCCTAATTTCTCTCTCCCTTCCTTGTAAGACTTTTTTTTCCAAATTTACTGCAAAATCTAATTAATATGTTTTGTATTTTTGCATCTCAAAAGACTATTAGGATGAAACGCATCTGAAATAATCCAACAGTTTTCCAGCAGGTTTGTATGGTCCACAGCTGTTCAAGGCACTATAAAATGCAGTGCTTACCAGCACACCACTTACCCTCAGCATAGGGCCATTCTGGAACACATGAGGTTCATCACAAACTACACAGTATTCATTCAATACTGGTATCCGCTGCTCAGCAAATTCAATAGTCTGAGAACAATGAAAATGAGAATAAAAACATCTGCTTAAAAATAATTAACGCTCAGCTCATGCTCCACAGTGTTTCATAAATGAGTAGGTTATGACATCCTACCTGCACAAGAAAGCCGCGGTCTCGCACCGGAATGCATTTTGCACCATAATTTTGCTGCAAGGGAAAAGTTGAGGCAACTTCAGTGTTGGCAGACTAATCATAAGGAAATGGTAAAGCATTTGTAAGTTTTTTGCTTGTAAATATATATACGATTTGTAGCTAAAGAAATGTCTCATTTGTGTGAACCAGACATTACAAATAATCAATCCTTTTACGGTTGACTGAGTGTGGGACAGGTTTTTAGTATTTCTTTCTAGTTCTTAAATCTGATGAAAGTTTACATCTCACCATCCAAGAAACTTTAATCTCAAATAAAAACACTACTGCCTTCAGCCCACCCTAATAAACTGATGTTTGACAACTTCCATTGTGTTTTCACTGTGTACTGCCTAATCAAAATGGGCTGTATGTTAAGGCTTGAAAGACTAATGCAACTCTCAGTAAGGCTAAAAACCTTTCTATTTTATATGAACTAAGCTCTCACTTCTACAAACACCGCACTAACAGATCTTTATGCCCAGATACTACCCAAATTATTCTTCTTTCAGCACACAGCAACATAAATTAGAAGCAATATCTGTTACAAGAATCAGTAAGGTTCAGACTTCCCTCCAGACTGACATCTATTTCAATTAAACGTTGTTTTGAATGGAGTTAGATCAGCTCCATTTACAGGGTTTTGGCAGTGTTTTTTTTACAGGGATATTTCCTTTCATTTCTCTACTGTTTAATTTCTTAACTGCTTTTCCATTTTTCTTTTGGGCAACAATCCTACTTGTATTCATAGATGAGGCTCTAATAATTTAGCTGAGAATTGAAGAGAACTCAGTATCTTGATTCATCACTCCTACATTCCATGAATTCAAACTGCAGTTAGGCACCCAGGCTACCCATATATCTGGTGCCTGCATCTAAAATGTGAAAGAGACTCTTGATGCCCTTCCACTAACATCAGTCAAACCACATCTGACCATGTATGTGATGATCTTCTCTCAAAGTAAGTGCATTGAAGCAATAAATTATGGGTAGGTTTTACAGGCTGCCAAACAGGGCTTGCCTTTCTTCCCTATCAGCTGATAACATCAGTAATGAAACCTAGTCAGCTCTTCATTATCTTATAAAAACCAGAGGGACTTTTCCTATTAATGTCAGAAGACAAAAGTCTTGCTATATTAATACATCCTCTGCTGAATCACAAAAACTGCATCTCTAAATTTCAACAAGTAGAAAGTCTGATGGCTCATCCTAAATTAATTTTGCTGAGCACATCACATAAATCAACCACACAGCATACATATAAATGGTCTTATGATAGTGTATCCCTGCCTTTAGATCTGAAGAGTTTAGCTTAAAGCTTATTAAACTAAATTACCACAAAACATAGAGCACTCAAAGTAATTTCATTATTTAGAATGCACTATTTTAAACATATGTATGGCATCTGAAGGAAGAATCAGCTTCCAAGGTACCACCAGGCAAAGGGAGTGAACTATTTTCTAAGCATTTCTCCCCAGATCAAACACAAAAACCAGGCTGTTACCTTGAAAGACTGCAAACAAACCCACTCCTCCTTCTAAAGTAAAAAATCCATCTTTTCAGAGGCATAGGCAGAAGAATTGATTTTGAGAGCTCTTTCTTAAATGCAAGAGTATATGGTATCCTTTGTTTTACCAATCGACCATGTCTCTGAGCAAAGTAAGAGTGCCACAGTGGGTGGAGTTCCTTGAATGGCCTCTGATGTCCCCCAGCACATTTGAAGGTTTAACCCTTCACAAATCACAAATGTGCAGGAGTTGAATGGAACCATGACTGAGTTCATTCCAATATGGGGATGGTGATGATGCTGGTGGTGGCAGATGCAAAAACCATGAGGAGAGATGACATGGCACTCAAACCATCTAATGGACAGTTGTTTCCCCCACGAAGCAAGCAGGGAAATAAGAAAAGTCCTCTGTAACCAACCTAATTTTGCAGCACAGAATTGTACACTCTCCCTTTTTCCTGCAGGAAGTATGCAGGGAAGAAGTGAGTGACTGAATTTTTCCCATGGCCAGCAGCTGTGCATGGAGCTGCATTTCAACATGTCACATAAAATCTCTGTCCCAATCCCAGCAAATTCTGATTTTATAACTGAAGTATATGTGTATACACAACTGTTTAAATCCTCCTTAAAAAGCTGACTTCATTGCCCTTGTCTTCCAGTATATCCAATACTGTCACTAACATACATCCTAAGTATTAATGCCTTCACACAAAAAGCATAATAGCACATTTGGAAAATAATAGGAGGACAATGAGCAGAATAAAAAAAATATTACGCACAGCAGCTTGTGAAGGTGATGATGAGGATGGTGTTAAGATACCAATAAGCCCTGAGGTAAGAGAGAGCCTCCTGCTCTCTGCCGTGGTGGACTCCTTGAAAGGCTCCATTTTGGATGATTTAGGGGCATTGGAGTAAGTCTTGCTGAGCAACTTGTGATTCTTCAATCCATCCAATTCTTCCATTCTAAGGTTACTGGAGTAGGATCTGCTTAAAAGTTTGTGGGGCTTCAAGGTGCTGTTGTGCTCACATCGAGGATCCCCAGAGCACGACCTATTTAACACCTTATGGGGCTTTAAAGTGATGCACTCCTCCTGTTTGACAGCTGCAGAGCAAGCACGACTCAGCAGTTTGTGCGATCTAAGAGCCATTGTCTGTTCAGCCCTAGGGTCACTCGATAACGAGCGGCCAAAGGTTCTGTGGGATTTGGTGGCACACACATCCTCTGCCTTCACTGTGCTAGAGCAAGTCCTTCTCAGTAGTTTGTGAGTCTTGGAGATGCCATCCTGTTCCGACTTCAGTTTCGATTTATTTTTACCACAGCCAGGTGGAGGATAACTTGGCGACCTTAGAATAAAGAAGATGGCAAAGTTGGAGAATAATCAAACTCCTGGGCAAATCAGGCAAGATCACATGGAAGTAAAACTTTTAAGTGTCACCTGTCTTTGTGTTTTTCACTAGTGATAAATGTAACCCAAACTTTTAAAACATGAACAATTGTATATAAGACACCTTCCAATATCAAAAAAACCAACTTCTATTTACACATGAGCTTATCAATCAAAAAGGCAATTAACTGCTTAAGTAGAAGTTAGAGCTGTGAGCTTTAGAGCTTTTTGTAAAGGCCTCTATGTCTCAAAACAAACCAATTATTCAGGAAATCATCTTTGAAATGAAATCCACCTCTTATAACACGTTTTCCTTATCAAAATCTATCTTTTCTATGTAATGTTCATGGCATGATCCCATGAATGTTACTGTATTCTGGACATAGCATAACAAATTCTATGCTTAGATCCAATGGAAGATAAAATGACCAGTGAAACTTGGAAACATTAAATCAAATTTAATTCAGATGAAAAGGACATTATTTTAAAAACATCTTAATAACTCGGGCACTTTGTGAAAGACAAACTAATACCCTTCTTTCTGCTTATAGACAAATTCTAACTCTGTAACACCAGAAATGAGAATGTGAGAGACCTAAATTACCAATGCAGAAAGTAAAGAAGAAAATGTTTTTATGAAACAACATTCACACAAACTGTCACATTTCGATAAGGTTCACATTTGCCTGTCCATGCAAAGAGCATGTAACAGGTATGCTGAATCATTTTCCCATGTTTTGTAAGCAACGCCAATCTTTGGAGTTGGTGGGGTGTTTTTTTGGGGTTTTGTTTTGCATTGAATAGAGAAGTAAAAACCCACGTGGAGCGGCTGGTAGGTTTTCCCAGCCTGTCAGCAGGTGCTGACAGTGGAGGATGCAGGTGGAGGCTGCTGGTTCACTGCAAGCACCTGGCTCACTGTCACCCTCCTGCACATGGGAGGTAGGAATGGTGCCCCGGGGACACACAGGGCACCTGCATTTGGGCCGGGCCATCTCTGGACTTAAGCTCCCAAACCAAGAAGAAAAAGAATGGGCTGGTTTTGTATGTCCTTTCTGAATAAAAACAAACCCCAAGCTACAGCCTGTGCTTGGCAGTGGTGTGTTGCGTCCTAGGGAATGGATAAGACTTCTACTTAAAACACCAGCTTTCCTCCCCTGCCTTTGAATAGACAATCTTTTGTCAGCTTTGACATTCTCTCCTTTTTCAACCTGAATGATTTCTGTATTCTATGTCTTTTTCATCCCCTGAATGTCGAATGGCAAAATTTGCCAATAAGAAGGAATATTCAAAGAAGCATTCGATTCAAATTCAGTAACTGAATCGAAGGGGTGATCTGTCAACTCTCAATAATCAGGAAAACACACTAGAGTAAATAGTCACATCCCTGAAAGAGATAAAATCAGAGCCTGATTCTACATATACTTACGAGTATGAGCAACTGGCAGAAATCGTATTAAATTCAAATTCATTCAAACTATTCATAAACTCTTTCTTACGCTTTCTAATGCCTTTTCTCTTTGAAATTCTGTGCCTGCATTTCAGAAGTGGAAAACATTAATGTAGTCAAATACTGGAGAGGGGAGGGTGCTTAGCATCTTCAAAAATCAATCTTTCATTAATGACCATTCCAGTTTTAGAAAACTAAATATACAAACTGCTGTATAAAGAAGAGCTGGACAAACACAGTCTTTTAAAATATACATAACATCTTCTATACAAATGTACTACTTGTATATGTATTACTTGCATTTTACTTCTTGCTATTCAAGTAAAGATAAAACAAGAAACGAACATGAGTTAACATAAAATTATTATTTCCTGTTCTAGAAGGAATGTGGCTGTTTCAGAGAGCAGGGCACTAAAATGCTCCGGCTTCTAATCTTTGAAGCTGCAGCAGTACCTAGTTCACTCACATTGATGTCATGCAATGCAAGGACTGAAAGCCCATGAGATATAAATAGAGAACTTCTCTGTGGAGAAAAGTCCAGATTTCACCTTGTGAAGTCTGCTGTGGATTTTGAACAGTTTATGGTGATAACAGCTCATTTTCCTTGCTATTACCTGCGCAATGTAGAAAAGATGTGCAGAGGGGATTTCACCTTTTTGTCAGACACCTTTTTATTGTGCGTACAGTTAGATTTTTCTTTACTGTTCTTCCACTGTTGTGTAACAAATGTCTGCATGATTCTGCAAATTAAGATAGAAAAGAAAGAATTTCTTATCCCAGCCAGGACATACTCATTTTAATACTACGGTCTCAGTGGTCACCATGCAGGTAACAATGCAATGT
The DNA here is from genome assembly GCA_013397195.1 of Hylia prasina. Lineage (NCBI taxonomy): Eukaryota > Metazoa > Chordata > Aves > Passeriformes > Sylviidae > Hylia > Hylia prasina. The sequence continues at coordinate 272,764 of VYXD01007945.1, forward strand.
TCTCACTCTACAGCTGGTTTTCTGTCACGTATGTGGATTAATGATTGGGTGCTCCAGGTCCTCAAAACCCCTTTTTTTTCCACATAGAACTAATTTAACATGGGACTCTTAATGAGAATAGTCTGTGTAAAGACTGCAACTGCAATTGTAAAGTTGCACTGCAACTGCAAAACTTACTCAGATTATACCTCTCATGGATATCTAGAGACAAACTGAGTCCAGGGCATCAAAAGCATCTACAGGGGTCTGCCCCTCACATGACCACAGGCTATTGCATCTACATGGCTAAGCAGAACCTGGTTCTCTGACTCTAATCTGGCAGTGGAGGGTCTTAATAGTGATAAAAGTCAAAGCTGAATTTCGTGTGAAGAAGAAATATCCCATTGCCAGAGCCATGAGGGACCACTGGGCTCCACAGGTATTTTTATTCCTGCTCATTTGTGAACTGTGCAACTATGTTCTTGAAAACGTCATATGGGAACTTTTAGCAAGTATCTGGTGCAAAAATCACAAACAGAGTAAATAGCAAAACATTTTAAGAGACTATTCATTTGGGGGGAACATTTCTTCTTTTCTTTTTTTTTTTTTGAAGGTCATGTACTGCAGAGATTTTAATAACTTGCTTCAGTTGTAAGATTATGCAAATGTTGCACTGAATTTCTTAAAACACTAAACAGGATGTGTTTTTTTCCTCAGGGGTTCCTAAATGTTGTAATGGTGACATACTAAAGCCTATATACTTAAAAAAATTATTACATATACAAAAGCATATGCAAAGAGATGATCCAGCACCATTGTATTAAAATGAGTTGTACTATGACCACATGAAACTGCCAATTTTTTTGACTATTGTCCTCAAAACAGGATAGCCTAATTACCGCAGTATATCCTAGAGGCAACCACAAAAGCATAGCCCCCTCAGGGTATGCATGAAGCTCAAAAAGACTCCCATTTCAGAGGCTTCACTATCTAAGCAGAAACATGAAATTGAACATTCCTAGATATGGTCTTTAACACTTTTATAGCTTACTTCTTAAAAGGCACCAAAGTGACAGAAAACCCTGGCAAGTAACACAGATCAAGTTCTCATCAACAGTGTCAAAACCAGCTTAAACTTAAAATGGCAAATATTGACTTTTATTTAAAGAAAAACATCTTCAAGATACTTTGATCCAACAAAACCTGACAACATGAACTTTATTCTACTTGACACGGTCTGGAAACTAAAGAGTATACTATTTGTCTAAAAACAGGGGTTTGTACTTTTCTAGACTTACTTTTTCAGCTGATGTCCCAGCCCAAATCTTTCCTTAGTAGAGATCTGAAATACATCCACAGTTGGCACTAGGGAAAAAGGATATTTTGTTGATATATGAACTTACAGCAGTAATGACAAACTCTTGACCACATAAGTCTTATTTAAGGACCCTCTTCTATGTGGAGCTTGACTTACAGACAATTAAATTGAAGCAACAGCAAGAGTGGGCATGTCATCTAAGCATATTAAGAAAGGAATGGTCCTTTTTGGAATATCAGCCAATATAACTTAAAATTTTACTAATAGAATTCTCCCAAATGTATCTCTTCCCACCCATTTTATTTATAAAAATGTATCTTTTTTTTATATATACGCTATGCAAGTAGCAAGCAACATCAGATTAAACATATCTGGACTGGCAGTTCATCTCACCTAACATTTTAAACTTTTTTCCCAAGTAAATATACACAGAGTTCCTGTGGCTAGGAAGAAAGCCCGGACTGAAACTGAATTCATTAGTATCTGGATTTTGTTTCTGAGGGTGTTTTAATACAAGATCCAAACTCATCATCTAAGTGCCTGATATGTGAAATTACCCTAAAATTTCCTCAGGGCCTGTCCTAACACTGGTATATCAAGTCAGAAATTGCAAATGTACAGAGTAAAGGATGGAAATTAGCTAGTGGCATTACTAAAATCCTTCAATAACATTTGCTAGATAGAAGTGGCAGATGGAACCCAGTACTTGTTGAGAGAGCTGCAGGTCCTCAAGGCAGGACAACAGCCAAAGCATATTACAAGCACGAACAGACTACATACTTTGTTACTGCATAAGGTGGTAATGACTAAAGTAAAATCAAAAAGAAATGAAAACAAAAAATCTGGGGTTTGTTCAAATTTTATTAGAAATGGTAAATCAGTACTTTGATGTTATTCTGACCGTTCAGAAAGCCAGATTTTATTCAGAATATCAAAGTTTTTACTTTAATTTTGTTTTAGTGGATTACATTTGATAATAAAATAAAACAGATCTAACTTGGCCATGCAATGTTACTATCCAAATAACATCAAACATAAATTCATCTTTTAAATACAAACTGATGATTTTTTTTCAAAAGGGATGAATGATTTCATTAAGTGTATCAATATCTTTGGATTGTCAAATTTCAGACACACTGGGGGCTGGTGGGACGGGGAATATTTTAAATATCATCATACCTACAACCAGCAATCTTAAAATCTGACATCTAGACCAAAATTTTTTACATTCATTTTTAAATTTACATTCAGAGGAGACATACCAATACCTCCACTGGCTGATTCATCCTCTCTAAGACATCTTTCTAAGGCACAAGGGACAGACTGCACACTACTGAGAGAAGCTATTAACTAGAAGAACTATCTAAAATCAGCATGTTACACAGCTACGGGGTGGTACTCATATCCCCCACTCTGCTTTGGAATGTACTGTGTTCCTGTTTCTCATTCAATGGAATGCAGTGTAGGAGAAACACATACAGCATAAAATTCTGGCCCAATATTCTCAAGAAAACAGAAGAGGAATTCACAGAATTAACCCAAAAGATGGTGGATCTCACTGTGCTTTGCCAGTAAGTAAAGAGACGTGGCTGCAACAGCAGCTGAGCTCATAAAACCAATGTCAGCAAAGCTCCTGCCTTTCTCAGAACTTGGGCACTCCCACAAGCAGCCAGCTGCAGCCCTGGGAACTGTGTTTCCCACCTCAACCTTGTCAGCCATGCAGAATATATATTCTTGTTACTTCTCATTTCTCACTGCACGCTGCTCTCTACACACTTCACCTTCTCTTATGTGCTGCACTTCTTTTTTAAATTACATTTTGATAGAAATGTTCTGAATACTAATGTTGCTTCCTGCTATCGCTAATGCGGATTTTAAGATTTGTATAGTAACAAAAAACAATTGAAGTAATAAACCACAGATGAAATGACCAAAGTCAAGGGGAAGATTGGTATAATGAAATGCTTATTTGAATGAACAGAATATAGCTTACAGTTAGAACTGTCAGACAACATATCCTATAGAAATAGCTCATTGGGACAGATTTTGCTGAACAGGACTGGAAATATCTATTAATTTTCCTGAGGCAGAATTCTCCCACAGATAAAGGTTGAAATGACAGCCTGTAGGGCAAGTTTCCAAGGCTGGGCAAGTTATTATCCAAACTGAGTCTGACTTGCGCTGCAAAAACATATCTGAAGTTGACTCTCACATGTGAATGCTTCTAAATTTTCAAAATCAGTGTATTCTTCATGAGCTTGACCATTTTTCTCTCATGAGGAAACTTTACTCACTTAAAAATTCTTTCAAATATAAAGATTTCCAGAGTTCACATACTCATATAGAAACCAGGAGCTGAGAGGGCAATTCCCATGACCTTTCTTTATTCAGCCAAAGCTGAATGAAGAAAGGCATTAGTTAGTATGCTGCACAGGTCTGTGTATGGCTTCATTATAACTCATATCTCATCTGTGCAGATGATGTTTGATTTCAAAAATGGGGAAATCACATATTAGAAACTCCCAATCTTTACTCCTTAACCCTGGTTCCTGCAGGAAGCAGTTGCATCCCAAAGGATATCAGGAAAACAAGCTCCCAAAATCAACCTGTGTCACTGGGAAGGGCCTAGCCACGCAAATACATGTAAGCCTAATTTCAAATCAATAGGACTCCTCTCAGCAGTAGAACTGAGCACATGCAGGGTCAAAGAATTGGTGGTGAGTGTGCACCCCATGGCTCAGACTGGGCACCACACAAGGCACAAGAAGAATACACAGCTGACCAACCTGGACCATTTAGGTACTGTGTGAGTGAACAGTGCAGTCGCACTATTATAGGCTCTGTGCGAATTACATCCCAAGCCACAGCAATCTCCTCCTAGTTTAAGACAAAGGGAAAACAACAAACATCATTAGCCATCATGAAGAGCTACTGTTTTTTGTCAGTCTACCTTAGGGTTGCTAAAAACACCATCCATCCATTTACCCAGCTGTTCAGCATCTATTCCAACATTACACTTTAGACTCAGGACAAATTATGGCACATCAATACTCCCTGAAGAGCAGTGTCAGAGTGCCTCCAGATCTTGAATGAGCTCATTTAAACCAAGCAGAGGTTTATACACAACACTGCACGTACAGTACAGGCAGAAACATTCCCACCTACCAACAGATACTGCTTCAAAGATGAGAAGCAAAGGAACAAAAAAGATGGGATAGAAATTAGCCCCAAAACAAAGGGCTAAAGAAATTTTGCTCCTTATAACTGGTCTAAATAATTCAAGCCATGATCAGATTTTCATAAAATTTTTGTAAGGCATATGTGCTGTGTGGACCTGAAAATACAACATATCTGTGCAGAAGCTAATCATGCCCTTAAACTTCTCATTTTTGTTCTTTATATAGAGGCCAGGAAGTTGCTGCACAGATGAGGTTAGGAAGTGTAAAGCTGAATGACAGCCCAACAGCTAGAGAAGCCAAGCTGCCAGTCAACAAACAGCACCACTGTCCCTTTGCCAGGAAAGCCTTTCCCTAATCAGTGTACAGGAGCACTCCTGACAAAGTCCTCTTCCCTTCAGGACTGTAAGAAGTGCTTTCACCTGACTCATATCTAGGTTAACATAAAAATAATGGTGTTTAATTTATATTTATTAAAACATTTACTACTAAAAAAAGAGTTTAGAAGGAAATACACTTGTGGCAAATAAAAGCCTAACATAGCATTTTAACACTGTGGTCACAAAAGGAAAGAAAACCTTTCTAACGCGTATCAATCAATAATGTGGCACCCACTTATGAAGATCAAGCCTCCAAAAAAGGAAAGTATCAGTGGTTGTCTACAGAGTCTGATGTGTAGCAAAACTAAATGGGTATTAATGTTCATTATGTAATTCTGTGATTAGATTACTTACATCAAGAAAGCTAACATCAATATGTAGATCGATATCTACATCATCAATGGCTCCATATTCCCTGAAAGGAAATAATTACATTACATTAGAGCTCTTTAAGATACTCCTTAATCCAGGAGTGCTTACAACATGGAAGATTTTATGAAGTATTATCTTATCTGCAAAATTAGAATAGTTATAAAATACACATTTACATAGATTGGATCAATATTCCCAGTGGGCGACCGTCTGCTGCACTTAAAAGCTTTTTACAGATGATCTTGCTAAATCTTTTCCCCTAATTCCCCCGAAACCTCTCCATTGCTGCGCTGTATTTCTGTCTCACGTATTGCACAGATGAACAAATAAAAACTAACAGTCACATGCTGCTCCTATTTACGACACAAGAAAACCCTTGTTAATTTTCAAAAGTATTTCTGGATAACAGCCAGTAAGCCTAAGAACAGGCTTCAGATAAACCACTGAAGATAAATACAACATAGCCTAGAGAATGGCATGTGATACCTGGAGGATTGCTTCATACATTCAAGCATTTGTTTGTCAGAAATAAAGACTGCCCTGTAATGTGCTCAAGGCAATAGTTATCTTTTTTATCTGTTATGTGCAGTGTTGCAAGATTCGGAATTAACACTGCCATCAGAAATCTTACATTTAAACTACGACTTTTCTGCCTCTTATTTTCTGACTCACTCATTGCCCTCCCCCAATGTACTTGAAAACTTCTGAAAAACAGAGCTAAAAAATTCACACAGCTAAACAAAAAACTGTTTTCCTTTTAATTTACATTACTTAAGTGGACTGTAAAAGTACTATCTCTCAAATTTTCACAGATTAGCTTCCAGTCACGAGGCTGTTTTTAACTTTAAAATTGCATTTCTATGCTTGTTCTCACAGTGACTTCCATGCTTTTCTATTAAACTCGACTAAGTGCAGAGCAGCAGCTGTGCATAAATCAGTCAATAAGGCAGTTCTGAAAAACTAAAATGTAACTGTTTCCTACCAAAGTGTACTCTCAGCTGTATTTGTAGGGCTGAATTTGTACTAGAAATTGCTGGAGGTCTTGCAAAGTTTGGTGAAGGGAGCCCCTTCCACCAAAACTCAGCAACCCAGTGGTTCTCTCTGGTCAGGGAAAACCCAAGTTCTCTCTCTAGACCAGGTCTGTGCCCACATGGCACACACACAGGGCAGCTGAATGGCAGGACAGGGCTGGATTACAGGAGCCCTCACAGCCACCTTTAGAGCTGCTCCAGTGTCACCTCACCCAGAGCTGCGCAGGCACTTGCTGACCTCCTACAGCTCCCTGAAAACCTGGCTGTGAAACAGGGAAGCTCTCCATGTACTGAATGGCTTAGCCACTACCCTACACAACAGTGGCATCAAGTTTTTTTGTTCACTTCCCAGAAGATCCAAACATTGTTATGCTATCTGAAGCAATTTTTTTATTAATGCAGGCTGGTGTTACTCACATAACTGGGATTCAAAAGGCTGTAAACAAGGATAATTTTATAAATTAAACAGAGGAATGGTTAAACTAATGGAATAGAAATATTAGTGAAGAATGAATAAGATAAAAACTGGTTTCAACTGTGACATTTCCATAATCACTGAAATTCCTTTGCCCCCACCTCACTACTATCCTAGAAGATGGATTTTAGACACGTGATGCTAACTCTAGTTTTAATTTCCCAAGCTGACATGAGGGGGAAATCATGTTTTATTCCAACATCTGCATCTTATGATCTGCTGTCTACAATGGCTTCATCAACACATCTGGATTTTGAAGCTTCCAGTGGTCCTCTGCCCATAAATGAAAAAGCAATGTAAAGAGATAGGGAAGAATTTGGATCAGCTGGATGGATCACTTTCTCAGGGCTTTTGTAGCCAGATTTTTACAGGCAGCGGTGAAAAGCATGCAGGTACAGAAACTTCACTTTCACATGTAAAACTGACTCTTGACAGCAAGAGATTGGTGAAAGGAGGGTGAGCTGTCTAGGAAATATGCCTCTCAGTGGATACCCCTGTCAGACGACTTCTCCCTTCTTAGATAAGTGAAGCAGCACAAGAAGGATGAAAATGAATGCTTAAAGCTGTGGGGTATATTTCCAAGAATTTGTAAATATTTTCAGCTGCAACAGAGTGGATAAAGCACTGAAGTTTTACACGTGCCAAAGCACCCACAGGTGCCATTTTCTACTATAGTGAGCTTAAGGGGATCACAGTGTTTCCAGTGAACCAGCTAATTCAATAAACTACGTGCATTTAAGTTTTTGAAAGGTTACATATAATGCTTCCATTTTAGGAGCTTGAAAGAATTTCATAGTTATCAGTTTAGCAAATAAACATTTATTCATTTCCTAAACCTATATGCAGCTATTCAGATTTCAATTCCCTGGATTCTTGAAGTGTAATAAATTTCCATTTGATTTGAAAAGGTATAGTACACCATAGCTGTAGGTATGCTCTCTCTTCTTCTTACTTGGTTTGTATGATAACTTTGATATTTTCCTTGCAATACATCTGACAGGTTTGTTGCATCTTACCGACCTGTTACTTTTATGGAATTATTAAGATTACATTCATGAAAAATGAAGTTATAAAAAACCCGAGGCATATTAAAATATATATACCACACCAATATGCATTGTGGCAGAATCATGCATATTCATATATGCCCAACAGAATTTGTGTGTAATTACTCTTAGCAATTCACATCTGACCAAGGTTCCACTACTTCCATGTGTAGGATACTTTAGATGCCCACAATCTAAAGTCTGAAAACTTCCCTAATCTCTGATCAAATCCTAGCTTCTTACTGTCTTTCTCATGATGACAGTAAAGAGTATTCCATCACTCATTCTACCTACAAACAGCTTTATTGAAGAAGAAAAACTATTATTGTGTCTTCTTCCTCTCTTTTTCTCCAAGACTAGACAAATCCAATTCCTCCAGTTGCTCCCTAGGGAAAGTATTTATTAAACCTCGTGTCATTCCACTTGTTCACCTCCAGGGCAAAATACAGAATATAACAAAAGAAGAGTTTAACAAAGGTTTATAGAAATGTTGAATAGTAATTTACAACAAAACACAACTGCCTGACTAGAACTGCAAAAGACAATAATCTTTTAGAACAGGTGTGTTCTCAGTGCAGCTATCTGTAACCATGCTGAAGCACAAAAGAACCCCCAAAACTCCAGCACTGATGCTGGTTTGCAGTGCTCCCTCCTTCTGTCACACACCACGCAGAAATCACCAGAAAAGACTTGTGCTTTGGCAGCCAGGGAAGGTCCATATAGAATTCAAAAACCATGAAAGGTTCCACAATACAGAGAGGCCAGTGCCCTACCTGAGAGATACTGCATTAGGTCCATAGATCTCTCTTACTGCTGTTAAATCAGCCTCCAGCTGTGGGTGCTTGTGAAGTTCCCCATCATAGCTAACCTGTTAGGGAAAGAAAAGTATCTTGAGAGTTCTGTATTTCATTTCTGGCACCTGATTTAGACTCTTGAAAGCTCTCTCAGTAAAATACATTGCATTAAGATTCTTTAATGCCACACTCAGAAGGGACAAGCTGAAGCCCTGAGGCTACCTCATCTGCTGAAGTAGTAGATTTTCAAAGCAGGCACCTCTGCCTTGAAGTGTTTTGAGGGTTCTCTTCCTGTTTGTGGGAAGAGAAGCTGCAAAGGACACATCCGTCTGTCCTATATTGTCCCAGGGTTTTTTCTGGGACACTTGTGTATTTTAAAAATCTTAAGTAGGATAAGAACCAGATGTTCCCAGTCCTGTCATCCTGGTCCAACCACTACAGCACAAAGGTTTGCTCACTCTTGTTTGTTGTCACGCTCATATATACCAGACACATAATGGATTGGGCAGTAGCATTAAACTATTCTCTATACTCAGCACCTCAGCGTCTAAATTACATTTTCAGCTTACTCACTGCCTGCATTCTGCTCACCAGTGCAATAATATGGAAAAAAAAAAAAAAAANCACTTTCCCATGTTAAGTATTACACCCGAGAAGGTATAAAGAAGTACACATCTAGACACCAACGCCCTTGTTTTTTTTCAAACTCTACAAGAAAAATGGAAAAAGTTATGTTTGTGTTTATACCAAAAAGCAAAACTTGTGAGCTGGTTTGGTTGGATTGTGTGAAGTCAAAATAATTAATATCCTCCTATCTTCTACAAGGTCCAAAATACCTCCTTGGGCATAAAGAGGCATAGATAAAAATCTATTCACCCTCTGTCTATTTCTTCTTCTCAAGATTAGTTTCTTCTCAAGCAAAATGATCCTGATTGTATGAGCCTAAATCTATGTTTTTACGACAATTAGAATGATAGTAATTCCACTGAAGTCAATGAACTCCCTAGATTTGAACAGATTCAGAAATGAGTGTGGGATCTGGTCTGTAGCTTTGACAAGAGAGCAAAGCAGCAGAACATAATTTATCCCTTTAGACCCATACATCCATACAACCTTATACAGGAATCCTGCAGAGAATTCTTGTTATTGCAGAGCCACATCCAACTGCAGTACTGTTTTTTCTATTTGTACACTCAAACCTGTAGGCAACCAGTGCTATGACACTTTCAGCTCTGATACTTAGGAGATGTGTTTTTTAATTTAATTAAATTTCAGTAGTATTAAAATAATAATCAAACGATCACCTTTTTATATTTGAAAATCAGCAGAGAGTAATTTGACTAGATTTAGACCTGGAATTCTTTAAGTATAAGGCACAGAATTCATCAGCATGGCATGGACATATATTTTTCAGAGATACAAATGATATTCATGGCCAGAAGGTCATAAAAAAAGCATCCTTCCTTTATTTGAGCAGGCATGTCAGAACAATTTTCCAAGTAGAAGAGCACAGGAAGAAAATCGTTATTGTAATTTTTCTTCACTTTTGGTAAGGGGAAACCAATCCTTTTTACATGCTCATTACTCAAAGAAGAATTCTTTAAAGATGCATAAATAATTGCTGTCCTGCTTCCAAAGAAAGCACAGCAATCATTTCACAAATTGTAGCTGTGGTGCACTCGCCACATTTGTTGGTCCTAAACCAGATTTTTAAATTAGTCTTATGTTTCAATAATAGTAAAATACAAAAGGAACATTATGCAGAACACTACACTGCTCAACATAATGTTTTTTCTAATCTATTTTCTCATGGTAAGAGGCTATGAACTCAAAACGGAAATAAAGCAGTGCTCTGGCAAATTTTAAGACCACAGTATGGTACTTCCCACCCCTGAATTGGTGTACACAGAGGAAGATGTTTTGTATTTCTGCATTTTCAAGTGTCTTGTAGCAGAAGCACAAGAGACATGCAGAGACAGAGCCAAAGGCAGTAGCATTACTGGTTTCATCTCCTGTTCTTATTTGCAAATGTAGAAGATAGAGATTCAAAGCAAGAATTAACAGAGTTGCAGAAAAAAGTGAATATAAAAACTAAAAAATCTGGTAACTTTGCTGTGACTGAAAGGTCTATGTTTAGTAAATCTCCATTTTTAATCTGAGACCTTATTCAGATTGACAAAAGGTTGCTTTTTAAAAGGAGATTAGGCGATTTACAAACCTAAATCCCATTGAAAATCAATAGGTCTTAGACTATTGAACCACTTAGCTACTTTAAAGTATTTATCCATTAAATCCTTAGGGAGGATTACAAGCAGGTGCCTAGGGAGTGAATGCAAACATTTAGTTTACGAGCAAAAGGTTGCATCTTCTTTAGACCGCCCATCAAATGCCATTTCCCATCTTCCATGGGCTTTGTTTCATCAGCAGCAGCTCTTTTGTCTTTCCAGCTGTAGCCACTTAGAAATACTAAGAACTATCCTTGACCTCCATCCTTCCCAACTGTATTGCACACGATTTCACTGGCATCTTTTCCCTCTATTTGTAAAAGTCAGTATTTCTGCCCCCTCTCTCTGTGGGCATGGCAGACACTTGTCTCAAATGAAGGAGCCCACCTTGCCTGTTCCCCACATATATGGTCAAATCTTTTGTCTCCCCAATACACCTGATGCTCTCTTGACAACTCCTACAAACTCTCTGTTCTTTTTTGTCTTTCAAAGGATTTAGCTCATTACCTGATTTCCTATTTATTTTCTGAGTCCTCAGTATTATTTTTTAAATCTAAATGTCTTTGCCAGACTTTTGTATTTTTGACCATGGAATTTTAAATTAGACATGCCCTTTTCTTCCTTTTTTAAATATACTTTCTGTGAGGTCTTCTTTTTTCCCTGTTGACTGTATTTTGTTTATGGATATTCTATATTCAAGAAAATAATAAACAACTGATATTTTATTTTTATTCCAGACTTGATTTTTTTTTTGCCAGTTACTATTCCTTCAGTTAAATGTATTTCCTCATAGAGAAGACAATGCAATATAATCTAGTTTCCATTTTAATATAAGGCACTTAAATTGCAACGTCTTGTCTATTACACAGCTCTTTTATGCCTTGCAAAATGATGTACTGCTATCTGTGTTTGTATCTCACAGGCAGTGTTAATATTTATTAATTCATTTGGACACTGTCAGGCATCCTTTACCAAATGTATCTGCCCTGGTTCAAGACATAAACACTCCCAGCTGTTTTGTGCCTTTTCCTTCACCTTGAGGTTACTGCCCCTTTCTTCAGAGTTGAAAAATGAAGCGAGTACATGCGATTCATCAGTAGAGGACAAGATCAGAAGCTTTTTCCTCTCAGGCAGATTAAAATAAAACACTGCTCTTTGCAGTGAATTATGTGTATGGTCCTCCCCAGTACTCCCCAGCATGGGGCTGTAGGAGTCGGCAGCTGAAGGGAGGCAAAGCCTGCAGTTATTTCTAAAGAGAACATGAGTCAATTCCCCATGTTAGCTATTTCAGACAATGAAAAGACATTATTTCAGTTCCAGTTTCATTGTAACTTTTAATAGCTTTTCAGGGGCCTGGGGTTGTTTGTTTGTGGGGTTTTGTTGGTTTTGTTTTTGTGGGTTTTTTTTCACTGTAAAGCACCTCAACATGAATTTTGTGTGCCGGCCCCAGCGCAGAGTTGGCTCTGCAGGAGGAGAGGCTCAGCGATGTCCTGCCCATCAGCATCCCACGCTCTCTGCACTGACCCACCCTGCTGGCACTGCTGGCGTGCTCCTGCAGCCTTGGCTCTGCACCCAGGGCACGGATGGCTTCAGCCTCGAGGCTGAGGCAAGGGACATCCTTCATAAACAGCAACCACAACTCGCTAAAATGTTCATCGAAACAAACAGTCCTAATGACATAAGTGAGGAATGATTCCTTGGGGCAGCGCTGAGGCTAAAGTATAAGAGAAATCTCAATAAATAGACCAGCAGTGTGAAGCACGTTGCAAAAGAAAAAGGCATGAAAAGATTTTATTTCCCAATACACAAGAGAATGTTAGAATTAATTCTGGTGAGAGAACAAGAAGAAAAGAGCGGTACAATCATCTAAAATATGCAGCATTCTTCAAGGTGAATTTTACTCTAGAGCTCAGAAAAAGAATGGACTACTGCCTAGACCAAAATTGTTTTGTAATAACCATTTTCACTACAAAAATGCAGTGCTCTTTACTTTAAAAAATGGCAATTCTCCAGAAGGAAATAGATTTGGATCTAGTCTGACTTCCCATTTGTATTAATAATGGGGTAAGCTTTACAGAGTCAGTTATCTGTTTCCTGGAAGTAAGCAACTAGCTTCTATTTTCAAGCTTTCTGAGGGGTATTTGCTTTTTCCATTTTTATAGCTTTGCAAAAGTAAGCAAAGTAATCTTATTTTGAACATGTTACCATTATAACTTTGAACACATTCAATATTTATGCCATAAAATGCTATGTATATATATACACACACACATATATATATGCCACTCTACTCAATACCTAAAAAAAAAAAGAAATTAAATATTACTCTAAATTTGTAATGGAATGAGCATAAGAACTTTCAAATATTACTTCTTGGAACTTGTGCAAAATATTTCATGCATTACCTGTCCTCCATAATAAAATTCCTCAGAGTCATTATCTCCTTCAGAGTCTTCTTCAACTGTGCTGCTGTGCCGTGACTCCTTAATGGAAAAGGAAAGTTAACAATGATAAAAGTAATATGTTGACCTTGCATGCATAGCTCTAAATGTAACTACAAGAATGATGCTTTTACAAATAAGCTCATAGCATCCTTCCTTAAGAGATCTTTTAGTATAATTTTTCCAGAGGACCCATTTTAAGAATGATGAAATATCACATGAAAAAAGCACCTAATACAGGGTACATAAAAACACCTTGAATATATGGTGGAGAAATAATACTTGTGTGGTTACAAACACAGCATAGTATTTTAAAGAACTGGATAATTCAGCAGACTTTGTGAAGTTACTTCACTCTGTGCTTTTGCTAAACGAAGTGTAACTTTCCTATCAAGTCTGGTTCTGGACATAGACCTTTTGGTGTGCCAGCAACCTAAGACAATTTTATTTTTACTTTATTCTCATGACTAAACCCTAATAGCTCTAGGAAATAATCCAAGTCCACGCATGGAATATCTAAAGTTTTCTTCTGTGAAAACCTGACACTCTGCTGCCTAATTATTATTTTTAACAGAAGATCCACCCTGGTGCCAGGAAAGGGTCAAACTTAATTTTCTGAGTAGCTCTGCTCTGAGACAGTGAAAAGTAAGGATTAGAAAGTCCTATGCTTACCTAAGGAAAACCTGCTCCAAACAGGCTGCTTTGTGAATAATATCAAGTAAACTGAACTGATCCTGGTACTGACTGCAACTCAGCATGAGATGAAATGTTATATGCTGTTTCCCACCACTGGAACCTTTACTTATAATCATATAATTGTGTGAGAGAGTAATTCTTGTTTCCCACAACGAGTGTGTTATTTCTATTCCCTATACTGACTAGCAGCCCCTAAAGAACACCTGGTAAAACCATCATTCTTCACTTCAACCTGAACATAATGGATTAACTCCTTTTTTCTTATTTGTGTCCTGTGCAGACATGTCATAATGGAATAGAAATCTGAAATATGAATCAAAAAAGTAGAAGTTATCCCTAAATAGCACAGCCATAAATGTCAGTATACTTATCACCAGTTCCTGCGGTCAGACATCGTATTTTTCTACCTCTGCCTCTAAATTCCTGTTCTATTCACTGTATGCATACATACATGTATTTATCCAATCTCATGGCAATTTCTGTCAAGGCATAAAAATAATTTCTTTTACCTCACTGAAAACAAATAAAGTAACTTTAGTCTTCTTTGTTTTACAATAAAATTACTTCAGAGGAAATTCTGTTTCAAAATAGAAATCAACCGAACAAAAATTCCACACAAACTCTCACATTAGAATAGTGACAAACCCATCATATCCTAACCAAGCCTTGAACTGTCTAGACAACAGAAATCATCAGTGTTAAGAAACTTTTTATAAAGGGTTTTTTTTCAGTACTTTCATGTTTAAGTCCCTGATTCAACTAGAAACAAAATACAAGCTCAAACTCAGTCCCACAGAAACTAACTATATTTTAGGCTTTGAAGAAAATGGGTAAATTCTTCCCTCACTTGTTTTTTCTTATGTTCACAGAGCACTGAATACAATGATGAGGCAGTAGAAGGAAAGTATTTTCAGCGCAGTTTTTCAAACCAAATGACATTTCATTTACTAAAAAGAAGGGTGCACATAGCATCTAGGCATGCTTACCTCCCCTTTCCAGGATAAGAAACTCAGCACCCACCCTTACCAAAGGAAGACTTTAAGTCAAGCACCTGAAGTCCTGACAATGCTCAGTCTCTTGCTTGAGGCAGGAGCTATGTGGTATCTTCTTTGAGGCCACGACACTGTCAAGCCCCAAGTGTAGATTTAAGTGTAGATTTAAGTGTAGATTTCTTAAGAAAGAAGTGGTGCTACTTCTTTCTTAACATCTCAGTGAGACTGGTCAGAGACCTGCACCAGAGGCAAATACGACCATGCCTGCAAGACCCTAATACTCCAGACCCTGCTCACAGTGAGAAGATTCCTGCAGAGGTCCAGAGTCTGCAGTGGGACTGCTGCAGGCTATATCAAAAAGCAGTGAGTAGGAAGTAATTGAGATGAGGTCTTATGTGCCAGAGTAGGTTAAAAGGTAACGGAATCACCATCTACTTTTCCAGGAGAGCTGTATAATTAGGGTCTATATATATTTAGGGTCTGTATATTTAGGCCAACAGGGTCTATAACATTGTTGAACAAAAAATGAAACACCAAAATCATATTTCCTAGGATAGGAGGAGAATCTCTATCCCAACTAAGTGAATCACTGGTTAATCCATTTAAAAAACCCAGAGAAATGTGGTACACCTTTTAAAACATGTAAACATGCACAGATTGAATGAGCACACTTTGATAGGAAGTCTATGGTAAACATTCATATTTTATTCTTTTCTTTTGCTTCTTAAAAGAATTTCTGTTAAAATATGCATACAAGAAATACATACCTCTCCACTCTCCCTCTGTAATTTTGACTTTATGGATAAGCAATAGTTGACATCACTGGTTTTTCTTAATTCTTTAAAAAAAAAAAAAAAAAGGAAAACAAGGAACATATGTGTGGAAAAAAAAGTGAAATAGTTTTGCATAGGCAGACTTGGAATTATTAGTTGCAGTAGTAGAGCAAATAAGGAACAAAAGGTTACAGATATGAAATGCAACAAAGAGTTTACAATGCAACGGTCTAAAATTAGGAAGCCCCTACTTCCCAGAAGACATTTTTTAAGTGTGAATTGAAACTCTGCTGATCCATCTAGGACATTTGTTTTTCCCAATTTGTGATTTACAATTTATTGTCATTCACTAGTTCCATATAATTTATAAAAGAATGAAAAATCAAACCCCTCAGGAAAATAAAATCTTCTATATAAAAGATATATAGTAAATTGCTCTATTGTAAATTACAGGCTTATTTCTTTTCAAAGTAAAGAAATATTTGTAAGTAAAATTTATCAAACTTCTGATGATAACGGCAAGATTTTGTTTGGGTGTTGCTGCAATAACTTCAGTAACATTATTCTTGATTTACATTTGTATAAATGAGCTAGAGACTGAAGATCATACTGGTCCCCCAGTGGAATTCAAAATAGTACTATGTTATGCAAAAAAATGCCCTGAAGAATTATAATAATAATAAAAAAATTACAAAGTCAAGTGTTCCTATCTGAAGTACTGCCAGAATTAAGAGTGCTCTATGCAGTTTCTTCTGCAGCCTGAAATAATCAGAGCATTTTTCTTCTAGAATCTAAAATGTCCCCATGGAGTGTGCACAGAACTTTATTAAATACTGTATAAATGTGCCTGTATGTCTGACAAGCTTACCCTTTCATGTATCAAGTACTTTTTGAAAACAAAGAAATAATTTATAATGACGGGCCCCCAAAATCATTGGGAAAAAACCAAATCATTGTTCTATAGCTGAATTTAGTGAAACAGCTAAACCATTCCCTGAAAAAATTCACCAGAGGCAGTGGTAGTTATAAGACTGTTTCATCTGCAATGGTGAAGATTTAGTGAAGTTTTGAGCAAGCAGTCGTGAAAACTCATAATTGGAAAGTATTAAGCACCTCTAGCTGTATTCAAGGGGAATTGCTCTAGCACAGGCTGAAAGACATTAAAAAGCAAAAGATTTATTCTGCACACAATTGTGGTGATCCCCAAAAGAAACATTTTAATTTCCCCTCTTCTGAAATGTAGGACAATTTACTAGACCAGAGACCAACAAGACCAGAGAAAATAGCAAACTGTACATCTGAACACTTTAACATCATATCTCCCCCTAAGTGCAGACAACATCTTATCTTTCCTCCAAAATTATGAACGTGATAAAACTCTCCGGACATAGGATTACCTGTAGCAATTTGGTGGAAAATTACTGGAATTGGCTCTGTTGTAACTAACACATCTTCATCATTATCAGAACTGGAAACGTAAGTGTTATCTACAAAAGAAAAACACTTTGCATGGTGAAGTTCCATTGTGCTTTGTCAGCCCCTTTCAGTGTTTCCTATCCCAGACTTGTACCAAAAAGAATCACTCCCCAGATGCTTAGGGAAGCTGAGCACTGTCACCTACCTTCCTGGTGTGTTTGGCTATTTTCCCTTGAAATTGTTAACAAAAAGAAAAATATTATAAGTATGGGAGATTCAGACCCAATCTTTATAAAGCAAAACCATGGACTTTGATGTCATGGCTTTTGTGAATCACACCAAGCACTGCTCTGAACCAACCCACAAGGCTTAGAGTGGCCAACCTTTTCCAAAATTAATACTCATTCTATGGTTTTTGCTATGTCTGACACTAAAACTCAAGCTAGATCTGATATGCAGACTGAAAGCCGCACTGTGAGCCGGATGTTAACAGCCAATTATGCAAAATACCTGTGCCTCATTTTGCCTAGTCACATAAAGGTTATCTGAAGTGTCCTCTAATCAGTGCATACCTTTCTTCTGCCTGATTCAGGGAGAAAAGAAATCCCTCCCACTCAGTAAAAACAATGATATGTATGAGTATTATAACTCTATTTCACCAAATTTTCTTTTAAAATGTAGAGATTAGACTTAGGAGTGTGTCTGTTGGGAGTTTTTTGGTTTGGTTTCCTTTTTTTGCCTTGCAGCTAAATGTTTACTAACAAAAACCAAGAAGCAGCAGGGTTTTCTGTACTGTCTGCAGGAGCTAATTTTGCATGTATTGCTGAATGCTTATGAAAGTAATGATACTTGGTTTTCTAATAATCTGGGCTAAATTGAAACCTATGCTCTAGAGCAGGAAGGCTGACAATTAAGATAATCACAGATAAAGTGACAAATAAGAGAACTGAAAGAAGGACTTATGTATTATAATTTTGAACACTTTGATCCCACATCAGCAACATGCATGAAATCACGTGCAATTTTAAGCATACTGCTGCAGCCTCAAAGATTTTGAGTGCTCCCAGTGAAACATTACAGGAGTTAACTGGGAGGAAAGTTCAGTAATACCATCCTTTGTATCACAGCAGTTCTTAGCCACCTTTATCAAGAGGGAGCGTGTGGCCTTTCCTTGCACAGCGTGCCAGGCTGGGCAGGGCAGCAGCTAAGTGCACACACAGAGAGGTTTTCCTGGCTGCCACCTGAACAAGAGCCTTTCTGCCACGTTCACACACGTCTGCCAGGCCTGGCTGTCGCACGCCTTCGCCTCCTGCTCTGCCACAGGACAGCTCCTGGGCTGTCCTGCGGCAGAGCAGGATCTGAGGGATCTGAGCCTGGCTGCACACACAGGCTGTGTGTGGGCAGTGCTGCAGGAGGCCAGCACCACTGATGCCCAAGCCCTGTGGGCACAGCAAAACATCAGTCTGTGGCTGCTCAGCTACACACTGGGCACAGGGCCATGTTCTACAGCCCTGGCAGCATGTGAACTAAGCGGGGTGCCTTCTGTCAGCATTCATTCCTTCTCCCACTTTTGTTTGTTGGCAGGAGGGGCTGTGAGCTACAGCCACAGGACAGCAGCATCTTGCTCCCTGCAAGAAGCCCAGCTTTGCCTCTGTTTACGTTCTCCACCTTGCTGTCACCATCACTTCTGTGTCCACCTTGCACATACAACACAACCATATCTGTTTCCCAGTTTGGGGCGCGTAAGTTACAGCTACAGTCTAATGAGCTGAGATAATTGAGGCCATCATTTGGCTCTAAATATACCTAACACCACATACATGGAAGGGAGAGAGGAAATCCTTGTGCTACAGCTAATTGCTGTACAGAAAACTAGGAACAGAGTATGTACAGAATAGACATACAAATATGGAAAAAGGACCGCTCAGCTACAGATTTGATGGATTTTAATTATATTTTTATGTCCATTGTCATTCTTTCTTGGCAGCTGGATAATATGACTTTCACTGCCAAGCTGGTTTGGTGGTTTTTTTTTTTTCCTTTCCTATTTGGCAGCTATTAGGGTGTTTTCTTTCCTTCCATTGACATGATGAGACTTGAAATTAAGATAATGGCTCTGATTTGCTTTCTTCAACAACCTGCTTTTAACATTTGACACCTAGGAATACCTATCCTCTTCACTGGAGGACATAGTGCCTGGACCTAGCAGAGGGATGCAGCAAACTACTTGTGGCCAAACTGGTTCTCTCCATGTCTGCTGCATCTGTTGAGGTCTAAGACAGGTATGTAACATCCCAATCACTGGGATAAAAGACTACAGCAGTTCTATAAGTTTCTGTCAGCCAACACAAATCATTCTGAACCTAAATTCATTAGCAAAGTGCTTGCTGCTCTGCTGGTTCCTGCAGGAGTCATGATACACTCATATTAGCGGGACTTCAGTCTACTCATTGATGTTCTATAGCTGCTCCTTAGAAGGATTATTTTCCCCAGTTGTGTCAATGTTATGAGAAAATTCTTACAACAATACTTTGCTGAAAATGTTATTACCTGTCTCTAAACCTTCCAGTTATGTTTTCAAAACTCCAGCAATGGATATGTAACTTTCAGACATTACTGTCTCAACACTATTCCTGTAAAGTCCTCAGTGTGCCTTTGTGAACACATTTTTAGCTTTCTCTCTCAAATATGAAACCTTCAAGCACCTTCTATTATTGAAAGTTGTCATGTCATATTTCCATAGGCAGGATTTAAAACTCAGCTGCTTGTATTTGATGCTTCAAGAAGTAATCCAGCAACAGCTACACACTGCTGTCAGTACCAAAGTGGTGATGCTGCCTACATTACAGCAAAGCAGACTGTGGGAGTATGTATACTACCCTAGGCTCTTCTTTTAGTATTCAAAATCTACTTTTGGTGGTATCATTTTAGCTGAATTACATCACTTGTTTAGTGGCCTAATCTCTTCTATTTTCATATATTTATTGCATACATTAGCAACCTATCTGATGATCAACTCTGACAGCCTTGTCTTGGATTTACAAATCTGATCCACTCTGTATAACAGTCTTAATCTACACAGGATAAAAGTTTGCTGTAGCTATGTACTAATGGACTTTAACCTTAATCTGCAAAGGGTTATACTGTGAGAAATTCAATTTGAGAGCATGTGCTGCTGTGAACTCTTATCAACTTGCAGCACTACTTGAAGAACACTTTCCAGCTGAGGACATCACCACAGAGCTTCCCACATTTAACACCACCACAGCCTGACATGTCCCTGAATTCTTCCTTAAGATATATGTCAGGGAAGGGAGATAACGTTAGCAGTAACGTTAGGTTAGAAATTTAGGACAAAAACAGGCCACAAAGAATGAGGCTCACTGAGTCAAAATTAGTGTTTTATGATCAAAGCTGCAAAATGGCAAAAAGTCCTTATCATTCCCAGCACACTGAACATCTCTTCATCATAAAGCACACATATATCCTGCAAAAAGCTTGAGATGTGAATGAAATCAGCTCTTCTAAAGCCCTGAAGGGCTGGATTTTAATCAGTAAACATGTACTGATTTACTCTCTGCTTCAAGCTAACTACAGTGTGAAATGTTCAAATGCTATCTGCCTTTAAAATATAGGGTGTGATGGCACAGAATATTCATCAGGCTTTAGGGACACTAAAGTCACTCAGGCTTGTAGGCTATCAGAACATGCTGCAAATAACACCCACAAGGAAATTCTGAGGTCTATCAGACAGAGGAGTTTGCCAGGAAATGAGCTCTCATGTGCTGTGCGAGTAGCTGCTGCTGGTTCGGTGCTTCAGCTTACCATTTACTAAGGCTGCATTATATTCCCTTCAGAGGTTCCCAGAGGTCAAACTTTGTGATATTTAATGGAAGAAACTGTTAATAACACATAGTGAAGATTTTTTCAACTGTTTGTCCCTCTGTTCATTGTCAGCTCAACGCAGTATTCATATTCAGTAAATCCATTTATCACTGGTATGACTGTGCATTTTATGAGTCTCAGTTTCTCCTGTTTCTAAATGTTGAATAAACTAATATCATTCTCCTCCACAGTTTTTATGGGTCAAAAAAATAAATGTAATAAAGGTTGTTATCATTCTTTCACAGAATCCATAGTTTTTAGCACTACTGTTGATTTTCTTCTCTGTCTGCTTCAAACACTGGTGTTTTGATCAGAATCTGCTGCTTATCAGCGAAGAAGATCAAAGTCACACTTCCTTAGAGCGTCTAAAAGAAACGCTATTTCTTTGAGAAACATTTCAGAAAAGCTACAGATAAAGATCAAAAATGGACAGAGTATCATTCACGGTACTTACACTGTTAAATAACCACAGGTGCACAATGTGGTGCAGTCCAACAGTACTACCATGAACCTTTATTTGCACAGTGCCTGTCATCCCTGCTTCTGACAGCCAGTGTCGCCTGAAGTGCCAGTGCAGTGTCAGGGGAAATGGGCTCCCTGAAAACTTGTTTTTGTTGTAACCTGCTTCTGTCTCCTATGAATAACACCCCTGGTCCCGACTGGCCAGCTGGTTAGGCAAACACCTCTGCCCAGCCAGCTCCAAGTGGGAAGGGAAGGCTGGCCTGAGGGCTGAGAATGCCTGTGCCACCAGCACTACCCGACCCGAGGCAGCAGGATGTGCAGGCTGAACTCACACAACACCAGCAGCCTCATTAAGCTGCCCAGCACAAGTGCTCTGCTGGCCCTGCGCCAGCCTGCCCAGCTCTGGAAAGATCAAGCTTTATCTACCATGCCAAAGAGAAGCTGGGCACTTTCTCACTCCTATCCCTGCTGGCCCCAGCACCCCAAGCTACAGTCTATCTAAACTCGTGAACCTGTGTTCTCACCCTGACCCAGCTGATAAATGATGCCTGAAGACGAGAAGGGACTGTGGAAATAATCTTAACTAATGGAAAATGATTAGTACAAGGTGCACCTGGAAGACATCAACACCCTTTCAGATATTCTCATTTGAATATAGCAAACTGTGGTAACATGTACATGTGTCATGTGTAAGAATATTGCACTGTACCTGGGTAATCCTCAGAGACGTGCACTGAATAGGACACACTGTAAAAAGAAAAAAAAAACAACAACAACAACAACATTAGAAACAACAACATTAACTGCTGGCACATTTTTTCCTGATCCTTTATTATTTTATGCTTATTTATAGCTTCCTGACAGTTTCCAGAACAGAAGGT
The DNA here is from genome assembly GCA_013397195.1 of Hylia prasina. Taxonomy (NCBI): domain Eukaryota; kingdom Metazoa; phylum Chordata; class Aves; order Passeriformes; family Sylviidae; genus Hylia; species Hylia prasina. The sequence goes on from VYXD01007945.1 coordinate 295,106, forward strand.
AACATCTATTTTGATGGCTTTTGAAGTGCTCAGCTGAAAATAAAAAGCGTCACGCTCGTTTTCAAAGATTACTTTGCTAAATTGGCACATCCTGATTTCAGTGTTCTTAAAAGGAGTATCAAGGTTGCATTATATTCCCTTAGAGTAACGTTTCACAGTATGTGTACATCTGATTACAAAAAGGTCACTCTTTGAAAACCAGAACTACAGAACTAGTAAAGCCCAGTTTTTCCTCTATCTGGTTTTTGTATTTGACACAAGACTCAGCAGAAGGCATTTCTCATTGCTGTACATTTCTGTAAGTTTCAGCAAAGGCTCTGGATGTCTTGGGCTCCTTCCTTCCATCAAAACTCTGTATTTTATGTAGTATCTATACTTTTTTGTCAAGCTGTGTTCAAATGAAAATTTGAGAGAGCCACAGTCACACTGAACAGCAGCTTCACTATGTGGATTCCCTGAAATCTGTTTCATCAGAAAAACAGGCACTCAAAAGCACCTTCCTGGTTCTGCAACTCAGTTCACATCTGCTTTCCCTGCTTTCCAGTGAGATCTTCACTAAACTCGCTGCTGAGAGCAGGGCCAATGGAGGTGATGGTGTGCTCGGTTACCTAACTACCCACCAAGTCCTTCTGGTTTTAAGTTCAGTGTTCATCTTAATCTTGCATTAAAAACATTCAGCTATGAAGCACACTGAAAGGTCTCTATTGTATAATTCATACTCTTTCCAATTCTAAATCCTATATATTGTGTCAACTTACACATTTAAATGATAAATGGCGTGGGTTCATGTCTGTAGTGAGTTAAGCCAAAGCAGGCTAGTACAGTCTTCTTCAGAAATTTTGGTATGTATTGCACTTGCTGAAAAATTGTTGAAAACTGGTTCAGACAATCATTTTAAATGACATGAATACAGCTTCCATGTAGACAAGAAACTGCAGCCAGGTATGATTTTTAATGTTTCTCTCTCATGGGTTTCTGTTAAATGAGTTCCACTTTCACAATCCAGTGACTGTAAGAGGCAATCAGTGTGAAAAAGTAGGTCCCTCACACTTGTTTCTGCAAGTTGATCTATTAACACGCAGCTCTGTCACCTGTTTTTGCACACCATCTATTCTACAATTTTATGTGTTGTTTGACTAAGACACAAAGATGCCTGTTTCTTCAACAGCTGCAAATGTTCTCAGAAATTGAAGCAGAAGGAACATTTATTACAGCTGACCATGGATTTTGCCACACAACTGCTGATTAAAATCCCATCACTGTACACATTCAACATGTTATGACTTTTCTGTTTTAATTATATTTTAGGCATTTTGAATAGGCAGCATCTGTATCCCCTCATCTTAGAGTATTTTCCCTAAGGACTGGGTTATTTAAATCTAATTAAGCTGTCATCATGTAAAATATCACTATTTTAAATAAGGAAATATTCCAAAATAAGGAAATGTTATATCTCAATGCAGTCATGTGAAGAGAATTTTGCACTGTGATGCAGAAAAAGAAAAAAGAATACCCCCAAAAATTCCTGAGAACTTAACTGTGTACTTGTTTTCAACAAACCCCATCTTCTAGAAATGTAATCATGGCATGTTTGTAACCATGACATCTTCCTTCTGCTACTTAAAAAGATACTTCTGCATTACTCTTTTAGGCTGGCTGCTTGCACACCTCTTTGCTGCCTCCAGAATTTCTGTGTATGGGCTTGTTCTAGTACTGAGAACAAGAGCAAGAGCTGAAGGGTTTTGCAACTTCCATGAGTGCAGATACTCGAAACCCAGCTGGGTAAGGACCTCAGTCTAAACCTAACTCAACCTAACATAACTTTGAAGCTGGATTTGAATTCAAAGTTAACTTCTGCTCAGTTGATGGGTACATGTGCAGAAACCTGATGGAACGGAGCTTTCTCTTCCTCTTTCTTCACCATGTGGTTATCTCTGCCTGCAGCAGCTGTGGTGCTGCCAAACAGAAACTAGTAACCAAACAACATACTGTTTGTATTGTGACGTGGAATAAATTAAAAGGTTAATGAAAATACAAGTTAGAAATAGTCTCAAACCTGACTGTTCAGCTCAGGAACAGTGAATCCAGCAATAGGGAGACTAAATCCCCCCNGTTATGTGTGGACCATGGAAGCAAAAAGTGGAAGTAAAACTACTGAACAAAACAAAACTTGGATTTTTATCTCAGCTTGCCTCTGTGATTGTCACACGTGGTCACCCTTCGGCACATTTTTCTGCTCTCAGGATAAACTGCTTCCTACTGCCTGCACACCTGATTTGTCAGAGAACAAGATATGCCAGGCAAACAAGGGTCTCCAAGGGCTCCTTGTCCTCCAGCCACCCAAGCATTTTCCCACTGACTTTAACAAGATTTAGAGCCAAGCCACAAACACAGGACTGTGATGACTTACAGCACCTTAAACAGCACAGACTTCAGTCAAGATGCAGATGCTCAATACCTCTCAGTGTCAAATCCTCCCAAAGCCAAAGAAAGCCTTTATTGAGGCAGCTTTCTCATTTAAGAACTCAGAAATGCAACTGGAATTAATTTAGGCCTGGCCCTCACATACAAGTACATGATTATTCCAGTGAGGGAAGTGATTTCTCCTTCTGGCAGTTCCTCTGTACAACCTTACTGCAGTTACTAAATACAGCTTAGAGCAGTATGATTTATTCCCATTCCCATAAACACATTCACCACTGCTCGTTTAGTTACACTGCTTTAGCTACAGGAAAAGTTATATTCTTGGGTGTAAACAAAGCCTCCATGATGGTGCTATTTCTGTTTTACTCAGACCCTCTGCAGAAGACATCCTGCAATACATATTGAGCTTAGAACAAGCTTCATAGTCCAAATGGCCTAATCAAATTTTTGTTATTTAACAAATAGTAAAGTACTACATGACAAATTAGTGGGAACTGTCATGTTTTTTAATGTAAAATTCTTATTGCTTGAAATAATATTAACATCAACAGCCTTGGCTTAGTAACAATTTTACTCACAGCAATCTCATTGCAAGAATTTTCCAATGTGTTTTAACCACATATATTCCTTCTACAGAAAAATTATTCTGCATGAGTTCATCTCTATTGGAGAACTAATTCATCAACTAGATGGCTATGCACCATGTAATCACTATTTTTCAAATTAATCTTTCCCAACTGAATACAAAATAAGCAGTTTCATCTGCATTTGACATTACTACAATTTCTCAAAGCTAGTTTTAAAGGAGTGGAAAGTCTTAACTGATTATACTGCCAGGCAAAATGTTATCTCAAACCACATCTCCAGGGGAAAAAAAAACCCAAAAAAAAAAACAAAACCCAAAACTGAAAAAGAGAACAAAGCAAAAGTTACTCCAGCAAAGCACATTTCATAAAAAGCAAACTAACCAGCTTCACCTCCTTATATCCATTTGTAAGATTGCTTCCCAAGCCTTGAACTGCAGTTTTACCTATCATGATACAAACCCCTTTAGGATCAAATACTCATCCTAAGGACACAGCAGTGAAGCTGTATGTGGGATGTAGCTTTCCATCAGTTTCAGGTTATCTCAGCTCTGTGCCACCCATTGTTTCTCTCTAAGAAAGAAATCCTTCAAGCTGAACTTCCAGCTGTTTTGCACAGCAGGAACAGTGTGAAGCATCTGGTGCAAGTCTAAGATTTATGCCTATGGAATGGTTATGACAATTCAACCAGCTCTGTCTCATGGTAACAACTGACTTACTGCCTTATTAAGTGTGGAAATTGTCATCTAGTTTCTATTCCAGTTTTAGTCATCTCTATTAGAGCCAGAGCTTTATGTCCTAACCTTGTTGCTTGCAAACTTGCTGAAGAAAGAAAACAAGATCTTTTGTCATGTGGAATCTGATGGTAACGCCAATCTATAACAAACTCAAAAAAAGAGTAAATAGTACTTAATCATAATATATCTAAAGCTACAGAATTCACAAGAGATTTTGTTTATAATATGCCAAAATCTCAGATCTAGCTCATCAGTGATGTAATGCAAACAAAATTTTATGCCTCAAGGAGAATACTAAAACTCAGCAAAGCAAGCGATGGATAAACTTGAAATATGAAATGCTACTGCAGTATTGATTATATCCCTGGGTCAGCTTTTGAACAAGTTGGTGAGATGAAAAAATATTACTGAAACTTTGATACAAAAAAAAAAAAAAAAAAGTATGCTGGTGACAACTTTGGGCCAAAGGGCCTTTTTAGTGATCCACATAATATTTCTGAAAGTACAACATAATATAGACATGATGCTTTTTTCTAGGTGAAACAGTAGAAAGGGATAAGATTGACCAGACAAGATGCAACTGAAATTGTATTCTTTCACCACTAACGAGATATAAACTCACAACATTCATATATTTTCAGTATCTGCACATAATGCGTCACAGAAGATCAACATTTCATGACTGTTCTTTAATTATACAGTAAATACTTCCATCCTCAAGTGTTGTTTTCTTATCTTTGAAAATGGTTACAAATTCTTCAGTGGATTCCTATTCCTAACACAGCCTTTAGTCTCCTTTTCTACTTCAATATGACCAATTGATCCTCCAACCAGACAATTAGTGTTGCTTTACTTCTGACCAGCCTTTTTCCTCAAACAAAACAGAATTGGTTCCAAAAAGCCTTTCAACATAAACACAAGCCACCCTCAACACTCTCTGTTCTGAGATCCACTTTGAGAGCTTATAACTTGACAACAAATCATATCACAAATACAGGGTAGAAATTATGATTTTTCAGAAGACATACTGTGGGATTGCACACAAACAAAACTTTCAAATTGCATTTCTGGAATAGATGACTTTTGAGAAAGTGCCTTGAGAACTGGTAGAAGATGAAGTAATTTAGGTATTGACCAGATGAAAAACTAGGTACACTATTTACACAAGAAAAAATTGGATTAGTTAACAGAATTTTTTCTTTTTGTGAGTAACTGACCTCATGTGAATTAGACTATGTGAAGAGAAGTACAATTCAAAAATAATAGTTAAACACACTGCAAAAGATTCCAACGTCAAGTCTTTCTTCCAATTTGTACATACATTACATGCCTGCAAATAACAGCAGAAGAGACTTAGAAGCCAGAAGAAGCAATTTTTTATGGCAAAAAGGTATCTCCTGTTTAATGGGCACCACCAAAAGACAAGTCTGACAAAGTCACAGCCTGGAGACAACCATTTCATTTTATGCTGAAAACAGAACATATAAAATAACTTCAAAAACAACTGTAAAATCGGCAAAAAATACAACAGCTATGACAAAGAAACTTATTGAAAACTCTCCATTTGGTGTGCAACTGCCACAAGTACAAGTGAATGATAAATGTTAGATTTTTCAACAGATTATGAACAAGTAAATTACCAAGATACTCCATCAATTGGTATGTATGAGTGCTGTGCTGAGAAACACTTCGTTACATTTCAGTGGGGCTCTTAAAAAAACAACAGAAGTACAGGAAAAATGATCTTGATTTCTAGTCTGGAGTTTTTGCAAGATTGTATCCCACTCAGCACACATCAGCTGAGGAAGTGGTCCACTGAAGCTCATATTCAGAAGCACACAGAACTGTGGAAGCATTCTGCATTTTCTTACCTGGCAGATTTTGTAAACAACTACTGCTGGCGTTCACTTTTGTCCTTGGCAAAAAAACATGGAGACTTTTAGAATGTGCTTACAAAATGTACATTTACAATTATATAACACAAATTTTATTCTGTTTCTTCACTAAAAGGCTGGGTAGGCATTGGAACAGACTTGCCAGGCAAGTGGTGAAATCACCATCCTTGGAAGTATTCAAAAAGTGCATGGACGTGGCACTCAGGAATATGGTTTAGTGGTGAATGTGGTGGTGAGGTGTTAAGAGTGGAACGTGATGATCTTAGAGGCCTTTTCAAACCTCAGCTATGCTGTTACTCTATTACCTATCACAGAATCAGAGAGTGGGTCGGACTAGAGGGGACCACAATGGGTCATCCAGTCCAACCTCCCTGGACAAGCAGGATCACCCCAAAGTACATGACACAGGACTGCGTCCAGACAGTTCTCGAATATCTCCTTTGTAGGAGTCTACACAGCCTCTCTGGGCAATCTTCCAGTACCTGGTCACACAGAAAAGATCTTTGTCACATTCAGGTGGAACTTCCTGTGCATCCGTTTCTGCCCATTTCCTCCTGTCCTATTGCTCAGCACCTCTGAGCAGAGCCTGGTCCCTCCTCTGACCCCTCCCTGCAGACAGACAGTGATGGGGTCCCCTCTCAGTTGTCTCTTCCTGAGGCTGAACAGGCCCAGCTCCCTCAGCTTGTCCTCATAATAGAGATGCTGCAGACTCTCGGTCATCTTTGTCACCCTCCACTGGACCTGTTCCAGGAGTTCCATGTCTCTCTTGTCCTGAGGAGCCCACAACTGCACACAGCTCTCCAGATGTGCCTGCACCTCACTCAGGGCTGAGTAGAGGGGCAGGATCATCTCCCTGCTGGCACTGCTCTTCCTAATGCACCCCAGGTTACCATTGTCCTTCTTGGCCACAAGGACACACTGCTGGTTCCTGGACGCCAGGACCCCCAGGTCCTGCCCCATGGAGCTGCTTCCCAGCAGGTCAGTCCCTGGCCTGTACAGGTGCATGGGATCATCCCTCCTCAGCTGCAGGACCCTGGATTTTCCCCTGCTAAATTTCAGATTGTTGTTCTCTGCCCACCTCTCCAGCCTGTCGAGGTCCCTCTGAAGGGCTGCACAGCTCTCTGGGGTATCGGCCACTCCTCCCAGCTTTGTGTCATCAGCAAACGTGCTGAGGAGGCATCTGTGCCTCCTCCATGTCATTGATGAATAAGTTAAACAATACTGGGCCCAGTATTGACCGCTGGGGGCACCACTTGCGACAAGACCCTGTGCCACTGGTTACAACCCTCTGGGACCAGCTGTTCGGCCAGTTCTCAATCAGCCTCACTGTTCTCTCATCCAGTCCACACTTCCTGAGCTTGCCACGAGGGAATTGTGAGACACAGTGACCGCAGCCTTGCTAAAGTTGAGCAAGGCTCAACTTGAAACAATACAAAAAGTTCACAAAACTTAGTGAATCTATGAGTACTATTAGCCAATAAAAATCAGTACGTGCTGTACTCCATTCACTCACAATACAATAGTCTCTGTTATCTGACATAACCATAAACAGAACTAAGTAAATGTTTCAGCTGCATAAAACACTAACCACAAGGTGATGTGTATCTCTAAACACAATGACAGACAAACAGTGTTAGAATCATAACAGTTAGAAATATAGAAGAGAGCCTATCTCATAACATGCTTCTGGAATTTGCATATAATGTTCTTTAAAATCAAAAAATTTATACAGGCCTTTGGTCTTTCACATGGGGAAATAACTACTGAAGCACTGGAGTTCCACCTTTTTTTAAAGAAGTGATTTTAAAACTGATGCCAGTAAACAGAAACATATTTAGTGAAAAACAATTTTATCTTTTGGGAGAAAGCACCAGAAGCCACAAATGAGAAAAAAAATGAGAAAAAGGAGGTGGACTTTGGTTTTCACGCATATATTTACACAGCTCTGAAAAAAGTGACTGTCAGTCAAGTGCGGCAAGAATAATCTCACAATATTAAAGATTGATTGTCTTTTACATAATTTAGAACTTGAACTAAATCCCACTGAAATCCAAGGGAGACTTTAGTACTTGTCAAAGAAGATTACAGGCAAGCTGAACAGAAAATAAAAGACCTCTGGCCCCCTACCACACTTCTGTTATTTTCTAGAAACAAGTATTTCATTGCTTTGCTAAAAATTTCAGTATGTATTCCAAAGGGTGCAAATCTTTTTGAGTAATTCTTTTCCTTTTTTCTTTAAACATTTGCATCTTGCTACACAACTGGACTGCCAACCATTTCACATCCATACCATTTTCTAGATTCTTTATTTAAGCAATCTTCATGGATTTCTAAACAGCTTTTGAAGTACCCTTTGAAATGTTTTGAATGCACATGTCTGCATCTCAGCTAATTTTTTTACAGATATCCAGACCACTTTAGATCTCCTGAAGCACCTTAGTTCAATGAGTTTCTGTATTCCCTGTGATCCGACAACTGATGACCCAGCATTAGTCACAGCTATTTTTTTGCTGCTAGATATATTCGGATGCCTGTAAAGAATTGAGATTTGTGCACAAGCCCCACACATCGTAACTCCCCATGATGCACCAGCAATTATACAGAAAAGAATAACAAGTGGTTCTGAGTAATCTTTTCCTCTGGATGATGGAGAATGTGCGTGTGTGATGACATATGAAAAGTCCCAGGCACATCTATTGATGACAGATCAGAACTACTCCAAAGAGAGAGGAGCGGTGTCAGTGCGTCAAAAATGGCACTGCTTTCGTTTCTTGACATTACCTGGGGGTACAGAGGAGCTGAGTCAAAACCATTATAGCTTGCATTTGTCACTAAGAATAATTGGGCTACTGGTGCTCTCACGGAACTGAAGTGCACCCAAATCAAACGGGGAACCTTACTCATAAAGCCCTGCTTGATTTTGCATGCCATTCAAATAAAGGGGACAGGGAACACTGCAGCTCAAACACTTCCCTTTAGCAAAGCTTCCAATGGAAAAGGCACAAAAACTTCTAGTAAATGCATCCAGTCTACAGGACTGATCATTACTGCAGCAAATGTGAGGGCATTTCTAAAAGTAAAATTAGCAAATCAGGAAATCAGGAATACTTGGGGGGTGCGGGGGGAAATGTATGTGCGGTGCGTCACTCTAGAAAGTTACATCCAAGTATTTCTACATGTGCAAAACCAGGTTCCCCACAACCAGACTGTACCAGAATCTGACCATTTCACTGAGAACGACTAAAGCCTCCTGTTTGTCAAGTTGCTCTGTCTGACCAGGTGCAGCTCCCTCCTGTCAACATGGATACATTTTGTACTTCCCATCTGTATTCTTTCTCTCCACTGATCCTGTGGGCTTGAATTCTCCATGTGTATTTCCCATTTGTTCTTCATCCCATTTCCATCTTCCCCAGGAAACAGAGCACTATAAAAACTCAGGACAGTAACCTCAGCCCAGCTCAGCAGCAGCCAGAGCAGCACGTAGTATCTATTATGTGCCTTTGGCCACTTCATTTTCATGATGGGGTCCATTTTCTTCCACCATGTGCTTTCTAGAGGTTAATTTTGTTTTAGTTTGGGGTTTTGGGGGGTTTTGAGGGTTTGGTTTTTTTTTTTTTTTGGTGCTCTTCATGGTTTTGTGGGTGTTTTTTTGGGGACTGGGTTTAGAGAAGAAAGTTTTTTCCTCTCTTCAGCTTCCATCTTTCAATTTTAAGCACTGCTGTTAGAAGATACTGTGATATTTTCACAGAAAAATATGTTCTTTCTGAGGCCAGTTAACAGTTATCTTGAGGCCACGAGGGTCTGATCCACATTGCTCCTGCTAGAAGGCTGTTTTGAGGCTCCTGTGGTTCTAATTCAAGTAATTGGATTTGCAATTCAGATCAATCTGAAGAGTAACACTTTGTCCAGCCCCTGCACAAAGCCTTTGTGTTGTTATTTTTCAAAACTAAAATAAAAGCACACAAAAAGAAACAACCACAAACCCAAAGCGGAGACACAAGGTAAATTGCCAACTGAACAGTAACAGCTATCCAAGAGGAGAGCAGCTTGATATAAGAAATTTTACCAGGCAATTTTATAATTTCAGCATCTTAGCAGTTATGAAAACCAAACATTAAGCCCACATAATCCCTGGAGATGCTCACTGTTTAACTGCATTACATCCCTAACAAGCGGAAGGGCTCCTTTCCTTTGCATGCAGTGCTCAGTAAAGGAGGAAAGTCATGGGCATTGATCTTCGACCACTCTACACATTCATTAATTATTGGCATTTTGCTTGTCTGTCTAATGAGGTATGCAGTAGGCACTGGTGTGCAGTGGAAAAGTAATGAATTTAAATACTCTTTCTCATCCATTCTTTGATAGACCTCAAAAACAGAAGTCAAATTTTTCCCCTTCCCCCTAAAATCAGCCCTGAATACTTCTTGGTATAACTGAAATACCGTATTTATGAACTAAAATTATTCTTTTCCCTATTTTCCATACTCGCAGCTTCCATTATGATTAGTACAAATTTAATATATAACTTCCAAATATATTCTTTGAATGTCAAACTATTGCTTTTAAAACTATTCTAAACCAAAAGTGCACACATTCAACGTGACAAAATCCCACAGAGCAAGATTTTTAATACATGTTACCTGTGAAATTGCCCATAGCAGTTTATTTATGCCAATATAATCCATTCACATAATGCAGGACCACTGGTATACCTACAGCCAGTTATTTATCTATTGCTTACAGATACACAGAGTCCCATCTTCACATCATTAAGGTGAAGTCCAGCACCTCTGAAAATGAATGGATTGTATAGCACTGACCCATATCCTGCACACATTTAAATCCAAGGCAACAGCTGCTGTTCCTGCACACAGATGCAAGGCCTGCTTGCAAACCTGAAGGGTTGGCTCATCCTCCTGTCCCATTACACCAAAATGGTCAAAACCATGGTTCAGTTTTCTGTGGTTAGAGATACAAAAGGACCTGCTACATGGCTGGGGCAATGCCGGGGGGGTTGTCTCCTCTGCCCAAAAGACCCAAGAACTACAGAGATGAAAGGTGCAATGTGAAAATCAGGGTAGGTCATTCCTCACACCTGGAGCCTCACTGGGATACCTATCTCTGCCACCACCTATCCATGCCACACCATGGTCATGGAAGAGCATGCACTCACACACAGCAAATAAAATGGAAAATTCAGTATGAGATGACAAGAAAACATTTTTTTATTCCTCTCATTCCCGGTATGAGAGTTTCAATCTGAGGGCACAGGTACACTTCCAACACAATATTCAGTCCTGGTGTCCTTAAAATTAGGAAGATGTCAGAAAATTGAGGGGAACACAGCAATTATCAAGAAGCAATCACAAATCTGGAAGAACGGCCAATGATCAAAAATATTTATGTGGCCCCAGACAGCCAGGTATACAGACTATGGCAAATCAATGAGCAAGCATGGTAGGAAATGTGATGACAGCTGCAACATATTTTGCAGAGTGCCAGCCAGAAGATGGGTGTAGTTTTTACACAATGGCCCATGGGAAAACAGCAAGCCATATCCATATGAAATGAGAGGAGAAGGTATAACTTGAGTATCAGAAATGGAGAACCCCATTAAACTTTGAGTTAGTCTTCTAGGGAATGGGTAGAGGGCTAATCACATTATCACTTAAAGCCAGGATGGAGAAGGAGTTTAAGTAAAATTAATTGAAAAATTTTGCACTGGCAAGGTTATTAACAACTGTGTTTTCTATTGCTAATTTCCATGAGTAAAATGTTAATGAGCAAAATGTTACCTCCCTTTCTCACTAGTAGCTCAGAGAGCAAAGTTGTAGGTTAAATACGACATTGACAACTCTCAAAGTGACTCAGGGAAAAAATTCAAAGCATAACCCAGTCCTGTATTTTAACAGGGTGCAGAATAACAGCAGCAGGGAATTTCAGTTCAAGAGCTTTTTATACATTTGAAGTGGCAGCATTGGCGAGGATCTGAAACAGTTCTTCCACCTTCTCACGAATTTTAGCTAATCCTGAATATCACACAATCTGTTTCTTCTCCATGACAGAAAGCAACAGGAAGCATACAGAACTTCTTTTTTTTTTCTTTTTTTNTATATTTAGTAGAAGCTCATCTAATAAAGAATAGTTTTAATTATACAGGCTTTTCTTGAGCCAAAGATTGCTTCAAGATGCATGACTATTCATAGAATATTAATTTTATACTATACCCAGACACACCATATTTGAATACTTCCTGGCAGACATTCCTAGAGAAAATGCTAAGCAAACTATAGAACAAAAAACAACAGGTAATGTTAGTATCCTACCCCAACCTGTAGTTAAGATTTTAAATACCATTTTCATTTGTAAAGATAAAATTAAAAAAAACCTTCTACCAGTCTTAATTAGATCCCTGTCTTCTCAAAAAACTAATTACATGTCAGATGAAGCACTGGTTTAGGAAGCCCCTGTATTCTTGCAAAGGCAGAGATAGTTCTATTCCCAGCTGTGTCTTGTTATATGCCTCCCAGCAAGAAAAAATGCACACTTTCTCAAAAAGCAATCCATAACTACAGAGCTTTATAGTCACTGATTTACCTTTCATGTGTGCTGAACCACTACATTTCCAAGAGAAATCAGCAGGAACCATTGAAAAAAAAGGACTTAGAGTCAAGATTTTAAAAATAATTAGCCAACAATAACTGTGCAGAAATGGCATTTAGAAAACTAAACTGTTTATATTCCCTTGAAAATACCATCAGTACACTCCATTTCCGATAATGCAATGTACTCACTAAGGTATAGAAATTTCCATTCTGTTGCAGAATTCAGTAGAAATTTGGGTATCTTAAAAGGGATCTGGCTATCCAAGCACCTTCTATGAGGCCAGCATTTAAATACCTTTGAGAAAATGGCAAAACAGGACTCATGCTAAGGTACTCAAAATTGGTACATGCTGTTCAAAACACACAATGAAATCCTGGTTCCATGAAACCTCATAGGCAAAACTCCCAGGGAAAAAAGTGAAGTTTTATCCTTCTGTCACCTTCTTCCTTCATGAGCAAATTTGCAAATAAAAATTGTCAAACATGATGTACTCCTCTGTCTTCCTTACTCTTTGCTCTGACTGCTCTACTTAGCACGTTCACCCACCAAAATTATCACCGAAATTTGGAAAGCATCCAGAAGATGAGAAACAACCTGTAAAGCCTAAGTCTTGTAATCAGGCATTCTATTATTAAGCATTTCTAGTAAGTTTAGAGAATGAAAGCAAACACAGCCAGAAAACCTCAGTCTTCCAGTAATGTGAGGTTAAGGCCAGTAAGCCTTTTCACTAACAGAGAGCTCTTAATCTGAAGATCTCCTCAGAGCCTTTAATAAAGACAGAGCTATGCAGAGAAAAATTAGATGGCTTGAAGAGAACAAACCCAATTAACCTACAGAATGAAAGAAGAAAGGATCAAGCACCTTGAAGAAGAATAACTCCTCCTTCTGGATGTCTCACTGACACTACATACACTTGCAGCGACTTGAAGGACTGCTCAGCTAGCAGCGGTCCAGACTCCACAGAAAGCATCAGAGGAAACAGTAATGCAGCTGCAAGTGCTTGTCATCCTTTTTACTGAGACCATTGTACAGAGGAACCTAAATACAGAGATTAAAAAAACCCCTCTATATTTAGACATCTACATTTTAAAATCTAATCTACATTTAGATTCCGACATCTGCATTTTAAAATCTGGGTCAGTTTTGCCAAGATACAGAGTGTCATCTTAGGCATGTCAGGATACACAAAACATAGGAACACCAAACTGCAAAGAATTACAAGTAGGAAGAGCCCAAATAACATAACTATCAGCACACGTGAAAATCATTCTTCAAATTTAAGTCTTGGGGTCTTGAGGGAAGAGAATTCACACGGAAAAACCTCCAGGTAATAGTGGCACAAGTGGGTGGGTACACCACATTTTCATCTCAAAAGAATTCCCCTGGAAAACTCACAAGCAGACGTGCAGGAGTAAAGCTGCTCACCTGCTCACAGGACTGTTCATTGCAGAGGCACTGGTGATGTGAGTCATTTACCTGACCAGCAAACACCCTGTCAGCAGGTTACTGCGGAGGCTGGTCCTCCCAGAACTGAAAACCAGGAACTCGTTGGCAGAGTGATTATAGTTTGCTCTGTTTTGAAAGGTCAGTCACTTTCCATCATCTGATGGCGTCATTAAGCCCGAAAGAAATGGTATAACCATTTGAAATTACTGCCTGTGGTGAAATGGAACAGTATAGCAGTATCACTTATTTGCACCAGCAAAATTAAAAGGAAAAATAGCAGCCTTCTTTCACAACAAGACATGAGTAACAGAGGGCATGAAAAATATAGCAAGTTTTTACTGTTTAACAAAATACGGTGATTTATTAAGCCACAGGAGATACCATGATGTATTAACCAAAACACACTTGAAAACCTTCACCCTATTTTTAAAATATGCTAGACTGCGTGTGACCTGGCCTCATGAAGATCCAGCCACCTCCTGGGGCAGTGCAGGGTTCTCAGCTCCTACTGAGAAGGCTGTGGGAGCATAAGGTTATTTAGTACTTTGCAGCGTAAGATCCTCAGTGCTCAAAGGAAAATTCAAACAAAATTTATCCTAAATGACTCAGTCAGGAGTCATTGAGTCATATGTTGTTAAATAACAGCATTTAATAACAATGGATTTTTTAGTAAAGGCAAATAAATTTCAAGCTTTACAAAAAACCCAAACTACAACCACCACCACCACACAAATCACTGACTATTTCACCCTGAGTTACTCAGATTCAGAACTCTGTATCAAAGGGAAAGAAATAAACATTTCCTTCTCTCCTCCCAACTTTTGTAGCTGCTGGACCACCACAGGACACACCTCCTGCTCTTGTTCTCAGCTGCCTTCTCTCTGGACCTCTGCACTTGTGGAAACACTATGAAAGGTGCCGGGACAATGCCTTGGTGGGAAAGCCATGACTGCCCTGTGGGAAGGGGGGCTGCCATCTCTGGGGGAGTGTAGGATACCCATGGATGTGGCACATGGGAGGGAATGTGCTCTGCATGTAAGCTTTGCAGAGCTGTGTTGTTGGTTAGCCTTGATATTGGAGGTATTTTCCTGGATGGTTCTGTTTTATGAGTGGAAAACAAATACTCAGCAATGACATGTAAGCTCCACCGGTAGCCTGTGGTAGATAACAAAAGATCTCTTCTATCACAGGTACAAGACAGAAACCATCCTTCCTCACAGGACATTCTTCAATGATAATAAAACTATTGTTATACACAGGTTATCAGTCTTTCACATTGATTGTCTCCTGCCAAATATGGGTACTTTCAATCCCAGTAGGTGATTTACTACCTATTTCCCAATAGGTAGGTTGAGTGAGTTTTTGCTACAGTTTTTCAAGTCATCAGATACACAAGCAGAATATTACGTATACCATGTGCTCACTTTAGCTAGGTATATTCAACCATGACTACATTATCCAACAAAAATCCACGTAATACAGACAACACAGCTGTGCACCACTGCACACTGCAAAACCCTGCCACTTCCATTTTTCAAAAGAGTAAAAAGGCTCACATGAAAGCGACTGCCTTTTCAATAAAATGAAGACTTTGAGCTTCACCTTTGGAACATCCCTATACATTTTCACCAAACTTCCACTAGACATCAGGTCAGAGCAACTGGTCATGCAACTGCCACTTCTTCTCAGAGCAAAGGGATTTTACTGTCCTCACATTTGCCAAAGAGAACCAGATGTGAAGTAACCAGTTTCATTTTTCCAAAACTTTAAATTTTACCAATGTTATGTCTGTAAATAGCCTAAGAGAGAATGGGAACAAGAAGTCATTCCTTTGGGAGAAGCAGTACAGCTATACCTCTTATAACTGGGACAATGCAATCACACAAGACTTTACTGAACGTGAGCACACTTCCACAGCCACCATCCCAACACTGCCAAAAGCTCTACAGCAGCACCAAAGCCAGTGCAGAGCTCACAGATGTAGCAATGCTGTAGAAAACTGGTAAGCAAAATTGAAAGAAAAAGATCATACAGAGCTATGTGACTTTAATCTACAGACAAACAAATCCTTTGCCGTATAGAACTTCTTCTGTTTCTTTTGCAAACATTATTTGCAACACAGATCACACCAAAATGTGAGAAAGAAAATTGCTCTTGTTTGATATATTTCACTAATGAATCCAGGCTTTAATGAGAAATTACGGTAATTCAAATTCAATCTCTCAAACAATTTGTTGTCCCTCCCCTTCTCTGAATTCACCATGTCATTCTAACCTAATGAGCATGAGCATAATGCATACTACATCTTTCTAATATCAAAACCACTTGCCTCTGAAAATTATAATTAGAAAGAAATGAAATTACTGGGAAATAACTATATTTCATTTGTTTGATTTGTTTTAAAAATAAAAAGCAGATCCTGCAAGACACTACATCCACTACAGAGTAAGTATAAAATGAAGCTAATTTAATTTGATGTACTATTTTTACTATATTAGATCAGAAGAGAAACAAAAATGCAGCATATTGTAATTGTGCCTAATAAAGTAGGCAACCGTAGACAACAACTACTCTCACAATATATTTCCACTGAGCAGTATTTGTGCAAGCAGAAACTACAGTCTAAACCTAAATCTGAATATGAAAACAAAGGGTGCAACTGATTCAGGTGTACCTGAAGGTCTAGGCATATAAAGCATTTAACACAGGACTCCATTCTTCTCTCCAGGGTCATGAAATCACTTCAATGACCTCAGTGAATCTTATGCCCTCCGAAAAACAGAATTCTAAGGCAAAAGTTGTTTTGCACCTCTATTTGCAACCTCTTTTTTCAAATCCATAAACACAAATGAACCCCCTTTCTTAAAGAAAGAACTGGGAACAACATGCCAGCCACTCCTGCAACAGAGGGGCAAGGAGAGGGTATGCTTTAATCCAAAGAACATGTGGGACTGAAAAGACATGGAGAGTAAAATGAACTGGGAATGCCTAGCAATTACGTTTCTAAATAGAGCTCTTCCTAAACCCAGTGGGAGCCCTGACATATATTTCCATAGGGAAAAACTGATTCCATGTGGTTACAAAGCTTCACAGAGGATCAGGCAAGGGGATGTTCCAGCAAGTGAAAATCCAGCATGAGAAATGCAAGTGAGCTGTCTGCTCTATGATCCATTAAGAGATCTAGCCAAAGAAGAAAGAAAAAANNAAAAAAAAGGAGAAAAAAATTTATAATTTTCCAAACCACTTTGCACTCAAATCACATTTAATTTAAATAAACTGACATAAGGCTTCAAGAAGTTCAATTCTGCCTAGGAAAAAAAATGAAAGTAGAGGTTATTAATAGACAGATAAAAAGATATGGAAACAGCCTGATGAGTCAGTACAACAGCTGAGGGAGATCTCCACAGCTTTCACACACCATGGACACCTACGACAAGATCTACAGCTGAAACCACTGGTGGCAACATGCAGCTCACTGGGGTGGGGAAGTTCTGAAAAGATGTACTGGAAATGGGGACTCCCGTCACTGCACTTGTGCTCCTGGAAGTTGGGTGAGGATCTGCATTCACAGTGACACCAGGCAGTGAAGGCAGGACAACAGCTTGGTCTGACCAAGGCAGCCCCAGGGGAGCCCCAGCCGGGCCAGGAGCTCTGGCTCCACAGCTGGGGCTGACACCCACCACGGGGGGTCAGTGGGAGATGTTTCCAGCAGCATCTTCCAACCTGCAAGGTTACTGCCAGGGTACGGGACACTTTACGAGGCTCCTGGGAAATGCTCATGGGAACTCCTGAAGTCTTGCAATGGTAAGGACCAAAGGTGGGCAAAGATTGTCTGGAAGGTAGCAAAACAGAGGGACAGGGTAATAGCAACAAGCATGGGAAAACAGAGGGACAGGGGAATAAAAAGGCTGGTCCGTGTCACCAGAACAGTTGTTTTCTTGCCCTGCACTGGGTAAACATGAGCAGCAAGCTGGCCTAGCTGGTGAGCAGGATGAGGGCACAGTCATACAGAGATGTAGATGAGGATCGTGCCTGTTGGGAATACATGCCCAACCTTGCTACCAGGTGGACTTAGTGACACCAAGGTGTGTTGGCCTCACCTTTGGCAGGCTACCACAACTGACAGCTACTGGCAGACACAGTCTTTGTGCTGGATTTACACAAGTAAGCGTCATCTCCCTGTGTGAGAAACCATATAGCCACCAAAGCATGGTTAAGGATATATTAACTATAATTCTCACAGCCCAGAAACTTCCAAAGATCAGTTATGGTGAGTTAGCCCTGGATGGATGCCAGGTGCCCTCCATCGCTCCCCTCCACAAGTGCAGAGGGGAGAGTAAATGTAACAAAAGGCTCATAAGATAAGTACAGGGAGAGAGATCACTCCCAAAAAACCATCACGGGCAAAACGGACTCGCAGTGGGGAAATTAACTGAATTCTATTACTAACCAAAATCAGAACAGGATAATTAAAATAAAATTAACAATACCTTCCTTCCACCTCTCCCTCCTTCCTGGGGTTTACCTCCTCCCTCACAGTGGTGCAGGGACACAGGAAATGGGGATTGCAGTCAGTTCACCACAGGTTGCTCCTGCCACTGCTCAGGGAGAACTGGAGTCCTTCCCCTGCTCCAGCATGGGGTCCATCCCATGGGAGATAATTGCCCATGAACTTCTTTACCATGAGTCCATCCCATGGGCAGCAGTTCTCCACAAACATCCACATGAATCACTCTTCCAGGGGGTGCAGTCCTTCAAGGGCAGGCTGCTCCAGTTGTGGGTCCCCCCCAGCCCACAAATTCTACCAGGAAACCTGCTCCAGCATGGGCTCCTCTCTCCATGGGTCTGCAGGTCCCTGCAAGGACCCTGTTCCTGTAGAGTTTTCCCATGGGGTCACAGCCTCCTCCCAGGCACCCACTTGTTCCACTGCAGATATTTTTCACAGGCTGCAGGTGGATCTCCCAATCCCTGTGGACCTCCATGGGCTGCAGGGGCACAGCAGCCTCGCCATGGTCTGCAGCAGGGGTTGCAGGGGAATCTCAGCTCTGGAGCCTGGAGCACCTCCTGCCCCTCCTTTTCCACTGACCTTGGTGTCTGCAGAGCTGTTCTTCTCATATCTTCTAACTCCTCTCTTTTCTGGCTGCAATTACACCTGTGCAATAATGTTTTTTTCCCCTTCTTTAAATATCACAAAGGTGTTAACACCTTTTTGTGGGCTTGATGTTTCTGAGCCTAAAAATTGCTAAGCCCTTCCCAAGGGAACTTCTAAATTGTTTTCTTTTTTTTTCCCAAATAACTTTCTGTAAATAATATTTTTCACATAATATTTCTAAGTAAACGATATTCCTTTTCCCATAACAAACCTCTCTCCCAGGTGTTGTTTGGTATTTTCTGTCGCTTGACCAATTAAGAGAAGTGTCAATCCTATAGACCAATGACAAGCCTTTTGAGTGCAGCAGGTTATAAAAAGGCTGAAAGAATTGTAAATAAAGCCTTCTGATTCTCTTCTGCCTTCTGACTGGAGTCAAGCATCTTTATTTCGTGTCCAATTGAGACACCTTTTCTGATAGGCCCACCTTTGAGCAGCAGCACATTCATCTTGCAGCCACTTGGCAGTGGCTCTGCTGGACACGGATGAAGCTGCTGCCAACTTCTCAAAGAGGTCACCCCTAATAGTCCACCTGCTACCAAAACCTGGCTGTACAAACCCTCTACAGAACAACACAGAAAGCTCTCCAGATGTGTGCAAACTTGGTAACCAAAAGCAAATACTAGCAAAAGTACAAGGTAGTAAAAGGGAAAAACATTTATTCAACAGTCACAATGGCGTGCCAGAAAAACGTGTTTTGGGTGATAAATAATAGTTTGGGGGTGAGAAATACTGGTTTGTGGTTGCAGGTTTCTTGCTTTACCTTCCTCTGAGCCATCAGCAGCTTTGGAGTGCTTAGAAGAATAAAAGTGTGGTCCAGTGAGAAACAATGAGGATGAGGTCTGCGCTTTGCAGATCAATTTGATTAACTCCTTTGAGCCTCAAGTTTCCTCTTCCCCTTCTGCAGAATGCTTTGAAAATGACAGATAAAATCCCTGTTTGTTACACATTATATTGAAGCCTTACACTCCAAAATAATATACAAACTAAAAGCAGATTAGTGCTCAAATCCTCAGGTGGCAAATGGCAGCATCCCCAGACATCCCAGCTGATTATATCCTCAGACCAAGAGGTGTCCTCATGATTTAGTTGATGCTAACTTTTCACTTCTGACAGGAGACTTCTAAAAAAACATCTTGAAAGCTGCAATGTGTCAGTCTACATCTCCAAAAGTAACAGATGTCCCTGGCCACATCTGACAGAGCTGAGGCCAAGCTGGCCCTGTCCTGGCAGACCCATCACGTCACTGCCAGTGGGCTGGGGCAGCGCTTCCACAGGGCCAGGGACCATCAGTCTCTGCTGCGTATCTGCCCCAGGTTCACCAAAGCAGACCCCAGAAACTAGGCACAGCCCTTAGGTCAGGCATGTCACACAGCTGCCACAGCAGTAGCCACACCTGAGCAGATTGTGTGTTCTGGGGCATTTGTGTTGGCTGCTCCTTGCTGTGACTTCGCAGTGCTTCCAAAGGAAATAAAATCTGTGCAAGCAGGATCAGACGTCTTGCCTAGTAGATCAATTGACACACAGTTTGCCTGAAGATCAACGTTTCTCTAATGTCTATTGCAAAGTAAAAATACCTCTCCTTGATGACTCATTTTCCACACTGAGAAACATCCGTGGGTGGGAGAAAAGAAATGAAGCGATTCTATTTTTCTCCTTCTGTCACTATTGTAGCAGCTCTCAACTCGAGCATGAAATATAATTGAAGCACTTGCAAGATGTTTCCAGCAAGTGAACTGCACTGTTTTGTTACCTCTTTGTTATCATTTTTATCCAGAACCATATTATATTAAAACCATTTCAGCACTGTTGTGCTCACCCTCAGAATATGACCTTCCAAGCAGAGGCAGAAGTGGGAGTTTTTACCGCATAACCTACACAAATGTATGGTAAGTTATTTGCAAAAAACTCCTTGCTGTTGGTGTTGTGAGTCCAGTCACACCTTAGTTAAGTTAGGATGTGAGTCCCTGTGAATTTAATGAGAATATATTTATCCCACAGGTTTAGACTAAACAGCAGCCTCTCAGAGTAAAGAGTGACTCAGAAAACCTCTCTAACGTTGCTGGACTCTGAAATTCTACAGCTCAGCAAGGGCCTTCTCCTGTCCTAGCCCCCCATGACACTGTGCTTCTGTTCGAGTGGAGACGAAAGATTATCCCTTTTGTTCTAGATGGGGAAAGGCGTGGGATACTGTCACCTCATATCAGGACAAGTAGGTGATCCCTCTTAGGGAAGGAACCATTTTCACACACTGAGAGCCAGGCAGAAAACAACCCACAGCTTCTGAACCAGTGTGCCCAAAACAGAAACAGCAGGAAGTGTGGGAAGATTCATCATAAAAGGAGATTTCCTCGCGTCCTCCTCCTTCCCTTGAGCAAGCTGACTCATGGTTTCTCAGCAGCACAGGCACAGAGTCTTTCCCAGCAATGGCAAAGCATTCATCCTGCAGTGACTGTAATGAAATTCTACTGAGTTGTAAGGGGTGACAGAAAAACAGAGGTTTTTTTGAAAGGTTGGGGTCTAGAAGAAGCTCATTCCAAGGTGGATCTGAAAACTCTCCTCAGATGGTAAGAGGGCCTGGGCACTGCTCTCTCTCCAGTAGCCCTGTTATTGTCCACCTGCAGGATCCCTGCAGCGGAACCCGTGAGCCGCGCTGCATCCCGCACTCTGAGCGTCCCTTCTCCGAACACCCCTGGGTGCCTCCCTGCTGCCACAGATGGGAGGGGACGAGGCCTGACCAGGGCCAGGCCAGTACACTTTGTTCTTTGCCACTATGGAAGGAGCAAGCATAAAAAAGAAATACTTCTGGGCGTGGCAAGAGGCAAAGTTATTCTCTCCATAGAGCAGGCTATCCAAATTCAGATTACCCCGAGGTCCTGTGCCTGGTAAGTAAACATAAATCAAGATCTGCCTTATTCTTAGCTTAAGAGGGAAGCCATATATGCTAATTTTCAGTGAAATACGAATATACATTATTTAACTGAAATGACTCTTGTTACTTTGAGACTATTTTCTATAGTGCTTTGCTATGTTGCAAAGTCACTACTTTATGAGGCTGTCTGTGGCAACTCAGGATTTCCTTCCTGTGTTCTCTCTTTACTTACTAGACAAACTCACTTATTTATTCAAGTTTAAACATTACACAGCACCAAGTCCATTCTCTGTTACAACCACTGAAAACACAAGCATCCAGCTAAACCTGTTCAATAACAAATATTTGACATGGTTCATAGCTCTCTATCTGAGATAGTACAGTCCTTCAGCCTGTGTTTTTACACTTACAAGGAGGAAAGATCAAAGTCTGACCATACAAAGAGAGAGGACAGGTGCTTTCAGGCAGAGACAAAAACGTTCAGAAGCAACCACAGGTACACCCAAAAGAGCAGTGCTTTCAGAGAGCACTTGTGTGAGCAGCCCTAAAGATGCAGACAGAATAATCAGTGTCTTGTGTGCATAAGTTCCTCAGCCCAGTGACTGCTGATATGAGCACAGATCTGAAGATGCCTTTTCATACTCTTCATCTCTCAAGTCACTACCAAATGCACATCCATAGATTACTTACCAGACTTCTCAACATGAGAATCACCTGGAGACTTCTTACTCTGTGCAGTCCTAAAAGTGGGTAACATGAAACAGACCGACTAATGTCCGTGTGTGATATGATGATGGAACTAAACAAAACTAAACAAAATCAATAAAAAAAGAAACAACAGAGGCTCATGAGAGGCTCCAAACTGCAAAACAGAGCATCAGAAGTACTAAGGTTTTCTGTTCACTGCATTTCCAGCACACCCATGATGTTCTTGAAACTCCTGACATAAAGCACTGACAGCTGTCATATATGGAGGCTTACTACTCCTGGTGAAACTTTTCATTTCTGACATCTTGACAAATGCAGGTCCTAAGCCAAGAAAATCTAGTATGAGTTACTATTCTACACTGACCTTACAGAAGAAATTACCCTTTGTGTATCTCCCAGGATTAGGAATAAAGCCACAATGAATGGAACACATCATGTAAATCTGTAAACTACAGATGTAAATCTGTAGTTATAAACACAGACCATACACTGTCCATATCTGTTTGAGTTTGTACAGAAATAATAATTAGACACTTATCCTCTGCTAAGCAAGAGACAACCATTTTCTGAAGATCAGTAGAACTTGGTGTTACTGGACCACTGTCCAACCACCTCTTCATTTGGGATTCAGATTTCGTGTTAGTCATGAGTAGCTGTAACTCATCTGAAATACTTGCAGGCATAACAAATCTCTTCTTAGCTGAGAACTTCCATAACAATATATCTCTGAAGAACACCATTTGTCTGCACAGGGTTTAAAGATTTATCATTCTCTCAAGGTATTGTATTGTACTTTATTTCTTTTAAGAGCAGGTCAGAACAGAACCCTCCTGCTGAATATGAAAGATCAGCATATCCTTGTCTCACAGGGTTTTTTAATCCCTTTGTGCCCTGCACCACAGCACAAACAAGATGGAGAAAGGCTGATTTCTCATCCCTTCAATTTCAAACTGATCAGGATGACAATCCTGTACTTTCAGCGACAGCTTGTTACCACCTTTGCATGGAGATAAACTTTTCACCCTTGACACCCCATTCGGATATGGTGAGGTCAGAAGTCTAGCAGGAACATCTTTTCTGATGTGCATTTCACAATGATTAATAGGAGGAAAAGGGGTGTATGGGGGGGAAAGTCATTGGAAAGAAAACCAGAAGAACCCAATGACAAACATGGCACACAGTCCTGGGGTGCTGGAAATTATTTTTAAGAATAAGAGTAAAAAACCCTTGTCCCTCTTCCCCAGTTAAAGCAGGATGTTTAGATGAAGTGCAACACTTTGTTTGATGAGAAGAATTCCAGTTGAGCTCTTCCTGGGCACCTGGGGCCTCTGTCACTCTCAGCCAGCCTCTGTCACACTCAGCCAGCCTCTGTCACTCTCAGCCAGCCTCTGTCACTTTCCCTACCAATTTAATTCTCAGGACTGAGCAGCCTGAAAAAATACAATTCATATTCCATGCAAATTTGCTTTTCTATCTTGTAAAAATTCCCCATAAAGTGGCAATAAATTCAGGACTACTTTTAACTTAAAAATGTGTGAGTTACTATATTTTCAGCATAAAAATAAAATCTGGTGGCATTAATTTGACAGTTTCTGAAGTCTGAATTTCAAATATAAAATAACATTAGGAAATCATTGCTGGCCATCCAAGTAATAGTCTTCAGGTTTTGCAGAAAGAGAAGATTTCCAAAACATTTTTTAACAATTCACATTT
This sequence comes from Hylia prasina, assembly GCA_013397195.1. NCBI lineage: Eukaryota > Metazoa > Chordata > Aves > Passeriformes > Sylviidae > Hylia > Hylia prasina. Next base: position 319,240 of record VYXD01007945.1, read on the forward strand.
ATGGTTTTAAGTTCACATTTACTTATTAAATTATCAAGATTACTTTTGCTAAGGATTCCTCCACTGGAAATTGCATTGCTTTAACATTACTTTAGGATTTTTTTTTTCTCTTTGTTATTTTAATCACTTACTAATATACAGACAAATTTAATTTCATTCTGCTATAGTGAGACTGTCAAATTTTCCTTTCTCTCACTCTCCTGTGACGTCTTTCTTCCTGATTTGCATATCAGATTCTATCCTTCTTTCCAATTTTCTTCTGCATTTTATTTTCTCACCTTCTCTTTACATCCATTTCTTCTCTTGTGATCTGCACAGGGCTCTAAAAGGGCTGTAGTTTATTATGCAAAATGGAATGGATTTTAAAACTCCCCATCATTTATTTAACCACAGAAAATCATGTCTCCAGAAGAACAAAAAATTCTATGAGAAACATACCCTTTATGCAGATGAGTTTTAAATCAAAATGATAAATACCTTACAGCTGTATAAATGTATTTATATGGCCTTAGTGAATCCTGGAAACTGGAGCTGAGAAACCTGATGTCCTCTGTGGCCTGAACAGAGTAAGCATCCCACATTTAACACAGGGTCAGACTCTCTTGCACAGATCCACCACCCCAGGCAACCAAAGAGCCAACCAACCCCACATTTCTTTTTAAGGAGATAACAAAAGGAACTCTAGAGGGACAAAAGGTGCAGAAGCCTCACAGGAGACAAAATGTAAAATGTCTTGGGCTGAAATAAGAAATTTAAACTTTGCTGCCTTCAGCTGCCCCAGGTAGACCAAGCACTTATCATTTGCTTGATTCATCATTTCTTTGCCAACAACACAGTAAGGAAGACAAGACATAATATTAGGCCAGTATCTGGACTGAAATGTTTACAAACTTTCATAATTAGACAATCTATTATTAAAAATCACTTTAAGCAAATTTTATTATGAAGAGTCTAAATTAAACTGCAATAGCATTAACTCAGGCAAAAATGGGTTCCCTGTGTCTTGCATAGATATATATTTCAAGACTACCTACCCAAGAAAAGCTACAATCTCATTCAATCAAGGTCTCTTAATACATGAACACACAAATAAACAGCAAAACTGGGCACAAATTTGTGGATTTAGATGTGAGTCACTGAAGGTAAGAGAATGGCCATACCAGGACCTGGCAAATACACAAGGTGTATAATGAGGTGCTTTTTCCGACTTTAATGTTGGTTCACCGACATGCATTGGGGACAGATAACTTACCTAGACCTTTCAATTATTTTCCATCCTGCTAGGATACATGACCTAGAGGTGACAGCCATAAAATTCAGCAGTCATATCCTATGCCCTGGTAGGAGGCACTAAGACGATCTTTTCTAACTCCTGCAGATAATCACCGATAAAACTTCAATAGCTAATACCATTGGAGACTAAACAGTGAAAAGAAGTGTAACAGCTTTGCATGACTATTTCTGTACAATAAAAACTGCCAGGCAAGTAGGGCCAGTCCTCCATGAGTTGTCAGTCAATGTCAATGACTGAAAACAAAAACAAGGTAGGTATTTGGCAAAGCAGTTGTGAGGGAGGCCTAGTACTCCTCCATCCCCTAAGTTTAATCAGTACATCTAAGCTTTACCTCAACACCATTATAACAGACTTTTTTGCCTCTTCATGGGAGAAAAATCTAAAATTTGGCTGAAAACTTCACTTGACAATTAAATCTTCCCTGGGTTACACTTCCAAGTACTCAAGAGTCTTTACACACAAGCACTAACAGGGATGAGATGCATGAGCCTCATCAGAGAACACACAGACTTCTGTATCAAATTAATATTCTTCCTCTTTTCCTAATTCATATTAGGACACCGAATTAACAATTCTCATTTAAGTGCCAGTTGTTAATAATAATAATAATCATAATCACTGGGTTGGAAGAGACCTCCAAGATCATCCAGTCCAACCCAACCCTAACATCTCAACTAGACCATGGCACCAAATGCCACATCCAGTCCTTTTTTAAACACATCCAGGGATGGTGACTCTACCACCTCCCCGGGAAGACCATTCCAGAACTTTATTATTCTTTCTGTGAAAAACATTTTCCTAATATCTAACCTGTATTTCCTTTTGTGCACCTTGAGACTGTCCTCTCATTCTGTCAGTGGCTGCATGGTGAAAGAGACCAACCCCACCTGACTACTACTGCTCCTACTGCTCCTACTACTACTACTACTACTACTACTACTACTACTACTACTACTACTACTACTACTACTACTAATAATAATAATAATAATAATAATAATAATAATGCTAGAGCAAGCAGAGGAAACTCACCACAACCTGAGGATACAGAAGATATATCCCTAAGACTTTCCACATAGGCTGTATTGGTCAAGTAAGGAAATCAAGCACAAAACTCACTGTCTCCATAAAAAATTCCACTGTCTCCATAATACTGAATTGTATCAGTGCAAAGCTATTAACGTTATTTAATATGATCATCCCAGAGTTCCAAGCAACTTCAACATTTTGCCTACTTACAGATACATTAAAATGGATCCTAGCAAAATAATTTGTTTTGTTACTTTGGAGTCTGTTCATTAGCAGAACCCCTACCTTCTCCATGCATTATTAAAATTCCTTTCTTAATGAATCTTTCTACACAGGGAAATATATTATTGACAAAACTCAAACAGAAGTATACACTGTGTCAACAATGCTAAATTATTTTCATTACAGCAATGCAGAAAGAAAAACTACAGCACTGCACCATACAGCATGACAGTCTTAATGGTCCTACTTCAATAAACAGTCTAGAAATCATGGATTTCAAAGGCAAGAGAACCTATTGATTTAATGCAGGAATCTGAAAGTCACAAAAGGAGATTTGCAACTCTTGCTTTCCCTAAAATGCATACAGATGGGAAAACAGGTTATTTTCCCATGAGGAAAATAGAACAGTTCAGAAGAGAATGCATGGAGAAAAACAGCTTATTTTGAACATTCACATAAAAAATACAGGAAATAATAAAATGCTAAAATAATTCAAGAAATCTAGAGAGTTGTATTAAATAATACACCTTTCAATCAATTCTACTCATTGGAGCATCTGTGTAAGCAAGTAACTGAAGTTAGAAAGAATACATCTGTGCCACATAAAAACCCTGATCTGAAGACATGCATTGAGAAATGAAGGCACTCCCTTGCAGAAAGACATACACACATGTGAAATGAGTCTTGGCTGAGGGCCCAGTCTGCAGCTGGGTACATTGCACTCTTTAATATGCAAAGTAGAAGCTGGTAACCTGTAAATATAAATTCAAGTATAGGCTTATCAGGCATAGTGTATTAGAGACAAGTACAAAATACACACCAGTGGAAAGAAAAAAGATGCCCAGTGCAGCATTTTATTTTATTTTATTTTATTTTAGCCCTGTGAGAAAAGGAAGGACTTTCACAGCCATTTTGGAGCTGTGTTTACATTCCATGTATTGAGACTCTCTACCAATGTCAGAAAACTAGCTACCTAGATTATTGAGTATTCTTACACTTGTTTATACTTACACTTGTTGTGTATAATTACACTTGTTTTAATTTTATCCTAACATTTACAGGTTTTGCATAAAAGGACTGCCATGCCCTTAATCACCACAACAGATTTTTTAACCCAGTTTTTATTAGCAGAACCCTGTGCAAGACATGCTTTCTTCAAAGTACTGAGAAACTTTTCTCACAAGCTGTTGCTTCCACCTGTACAGTATGTGAATCTACAGTATATTAAGCAGTATTATAAATTAGCCCTTACAATGGAACAACCAGGTCCAACAAACAATGCTAGGGAACACCGAGTTCCTGCATTTACACTATTTGCTTATTCTAAGAATGGATGGTTCAACAAAAATGCAAACACTAAGATGCCACATTAATGGCTGCCACTTTTTAAACAGCTGAATTCTTTCAAACTGAGCAGAATAAATTAAATGCAGCCATGAACAAGAAGCTATCCATGTCTTTCAGTTACAACCCTCTCATTTGGAAGTCTCTTTCTTTTTATCATATACACTCGTCAAAGGTGCAGTTAACAAACACTACCAATTTAACAGGTCCTAACAAAATAATCCAAAGCAAAAAAACCACACTAATCCAAAGTACAAAGCCAAAGAATCAGAGTTTATTTTTCAGCCTAAAGTAAGATGTCAAGTACCAGGCTTTTCACAGTCATTTCCAAACTGTACAATGAGGTAGAAGGATCTAACCAGGAAGACCAAGCAAAAACAAAGCAGTGTAAGTGTAGCTTGTGTCTGACAAAATTGCAAATGGAAGAACAACTGTTTAATGTAAAGGAATACGTTTTTGCAAGAGCAAGTGGAGAAATGCTGGTTCACTACCTATAGTGTGGTCAGAAACTGGAAAAGCAACTAATAACAACTAATAATTAGAAGGAAGGCATGTAAAACTATCTCCCAATGTCATCAATTTCTCTCTGGAGATCTATACATTTGCCAAGTGGATTGCCACAGAAGAGTTGCTCAGAAATAGGCTGGATTCAGTTGGTTACAGAATCTATTCAATCTTACATTCAAAGCTCCAGCCAGATCTCTCACCAGTATATCTTCAGGAAGTCCATCTCATTCTCAGCAGAATTACAGGTAGGCAAATCCAAAGCACCTCAATAGCTAGCACATGCCTTCTCCTTTCCCAGTTGCCTCTTTACATGCCTGTCTAGTTATCACAATTACCTGCTTTACAAACACAAGTAGCTGGAAGTCATAACGCCAGCACTGCTGCCCTACAGTAATTAATCTTAAGGCTACGAATATTTTCTGATAGCTAATTCTCACCCTAACATCTGTAACCAGAGCCTAGTGGGAGAACTGCTCCTGAATCCTTAACTGGTCTATGTGCAGCAAGGACACGCCTGGTCCTGCTGCTGCAGCATGACAGTGAGAGATTGTCTGAACGTGCTCTCTGCATAAAGACATGAGTCTGAAGGAGCAGATGTTACAGCAGGCATCACATCTCAGCCATCAGAGGAACCAGAAGGTGTATGCCTAACGAAATCCAAACCAGACTACAGGGGAGCAAGCCAAGATGCTTATGGCTTTCTCTATCAGAACGTGTACAGCACACAGCCATGTCCACAATGACAAATATATAAATGTAACAGGTGAGCAAAGCACGCCAAAACCAAGGGAGAATGAAATGTTCTGACTGACAGGGGAGATGAGCAAGCAAGGGCAGTGAGTTACAGCTCTACTAAAAGATCTCTTAGATGACTAAATATTAGACACCCAAGTGAGCAGTTTGTACTGTGGTTACTTTGATGTAAACACTGGGCTGCCACCAAGAGACTCCTCCTCTCCCCTCACCCCTCTCACTGTTCCCAAGAACCAGCAACCTATTTAATCTCTCCCTTGTACTGCATCTAACAACTGTGTAGCCACAATCACCAGTTCTCTAGCAAATCGAGGCACTGATGGAAGAGGAAGTGCATTAATATAGCCATATACCCCTCTTTACCAGGAGGTAATGAAAAATCTGCCTTTGGGCAGCAGTCAGGGGCTAGGCTGGGTGACACACAATGAGAAAGCACTCTCTGGAACTACACAGCTTCTGCACCCACATTTCCCTAAATACTTCATTCATCTCAACCTTGCATTTGCATTATCTGCCTTAAATTTTCCAGTGTGGGGATCCGTACACTAGAGAGACCAAACTGGTCATGAAGATGTTTTGCCCATCTGGTATCAAAACTGCAACAAAAAGCTTTCAGGTGTATCAAGGTATGTCAGAACCCCTGAGAGAATAACTTGCATGGCCACAAGCATGAACTGTGAAATTTTCTTCTTATAAGTCATCGAAAAGCTAAGCCCTGAAGTGTCAGGTCCTAAGGTATATATCCACAGAGATTTAAAGTACCAACTGCATACGTAGTTCATAGCTATTCCCAAAGAAAAAGAAGAAATGCAAACGTTGCTCAAGGAAAGGCAAAAAAAGAAGAAAGAAAAAAGAAAATACAATGAGGGTGCTGTACAGATAAATGGACTACCTTTCAATTCTCACAATAGCCAGAGCAGGTGAGTACAGAGTTCAGGTGGAGAAGCAGAGATCATCTGGTGCTGAAACTGGAACTGCTCTTGCTGCCTGAACCTCAGATATCATAACAATGACAAGGTTTGACAAGCCATGGTTTTATATTAACAAGGCAAATAAACTAATTAATCTCAGAACATTACTATGAAGTAAAATCAAATTATTCCCATGCAATACTGGAGAAATTGAGGTACTAATTGAAAGTTAAACCACTATTTTTTGGCCATCGGGTATATACGCTAGTCTTGCTTTTGCAAGAACAAATATTTTCCTCAACAAACTGAACTCACCAGACTGATCATTTGTTCTGTGACCACACAAAGATTAAGGATATGACAGCTGAGAGGCACAAAGAAATGAGAAACAATCTTTCTCAAAGAAATGAGAAATAATATTCAACACAGCTGAATACCATACACTACAGAACAGGAACTCTGCTGCTTAGAACACACTAATCTTTCTGCCAAATCTCAGTTGTGAAGTCACCCTGTAAACAACTGCACATCTTCTGTGCTCATCACATTAATTCTGGCAACACACTATGAGGTCTTACCCATATATGCCTTTGAAACTGATCGTTTCCTTCCTCAAAACTGCTACACAGCAGTACATCTTCCCCAACAAGTGTTTCAGCCTTCCTTTCAGCCCACAGACACAGGACCTTTGTGATTCTGTGTGGGGTTTGCTGCGTGGGATGGCAGTCACTGCAGCTAGAGGAAATGAGCACTGCACACTATTAGGAGTACAACCTCTCCAAATTTGCAGTCTCCACGCAGGCACGTAAAATCCAAAGAAGGACAAGACAGCAGAGGCAACATTCAAGAGAGATAGCGTGAGGAAAAATAAAAAGAGTATCTCCATTGGGCATCTTAAGCCTATAGTTTTACAGAAAAAAAAAAAACAAACACATGAAAACTGAAAGCATGGCAAAAATTGTGAGGAAAGAAGGAGATGGCAAAAGTGAAAACCGAAAATGCTGTCTGCAGTGCTGTGGGTGAACCTGTGCACATGAGACATAAGAATTCTGTTCTGCCTTTATGAATTGCCTCTATTTTTATGTATAACAGCTGCTTTTCACTCTCACAATATAGTGAACTGTTCCACTAAGAGAAATAACAGCTACTAATTTGTCAGGGATAAAAAAATAGCCAATGTGGTAATTAAGAGCGAGTAAGTAATGAGCATAGTTACTTTTATACAAAATGGCTTTTCTGATTTCTCTGGAAAAGGTGTTAAGTCTGGAAATAAAAAATTTGCAAACAGCATAACGACTCCTGGCTCCAATGTCATAATTCTGCACCATGGACTGAGGGGAAGGACACATGGACAGAAGTGCCAAGCCAAAGACAGGCTGAAGGAGGGCTTTTCCAGCAGGCCAGCAAGCCCCAAGTTTCGAGATCAGCCTGGACTCTGGGAAGGTTGTTTATACATCAGCAAAGAACCTGACCCTGATTCAAGGCCACAGGATGTCCACAGAGGCAAAGAAAACAAGCCAGCCAGCCCCTGTGTATAATATGGGCTAAATTAAGCAAAACTGAGACAAGAAACCCATGCGGAACTTACCTTCTACTTGCTTTATTTACCTCTCACTTGACAGCTACCTATTAAAGTGTAAAAATTCCCTAGTGATGAAGGTCTGGAAACAAATGTTAATCAGCAGTGCAGTCTGAAGCATCAGCAGGTGCTTCATGACCTGTAGGCTACCTGGTTCCAAATGTGAAAGGGTAACAACAGAATGGCCATTCTCAGGGAACACAGAAAATGAAAAAAAGAGTGGCAGCCTCTACAAAACCCAAAGAAAGGCAGAAGCTACTATTATATAACCCAAACACCATCTCCTACTGTCTGTACAGTACCAAGCAGAGGTAACAGCAGCCCTGCAGCTTTCCTTGTTGTGTCCTGGAATCCAACTCATTGCCCTGGTTTACCATTTTCTCACTGCCACCCCCAACACTTTGCTTCTGGAAGAGGACTCACGCTAGCCAAGAGCTGAAGCTGGTACTACATCTGAGCTGTTTCTAAATGTCCCCTTTTGAATTAAAGCACATGGCTGAGAAACTGTTTCTCTGAAAGATCCTGATGTAGCTAGGGAGACAGGTCAGACAGTGCTGGGTCAAAGGTGAGACAATGGTGCATTTCAAAACTACCATGGGTGACCAGGGAGTCTTCTTTATGAAAGACAAGAACAAAATAATAACTTGGAAACATTCCAGTTCTTTAAGGAAGATCAGCTGAATCCACACTCTGAGCATCTCTAGGATACACAATAATCCATTCCTGACAAAGTATTTCTAACACAATTTTCTATTTCTATCCAAAACAACACTTACAACACGAAACGCCTTCTACACAGAAAACGTGGCAGTAGAAACAGTTTTTATGAAAGGAGAAGTACTCAATATTTAGAACTATTTTGTAAAGAAGTGCCTCAGCTTCCACAGGAAGAGTAGCCAAATATCTACAAATATTTTATAAACCCAAAGACTTGGTAACATATATCTATCTACAGACAGAGAGAGGCCACGTTCCCAGCAGAATTTGAGCACTTATGGTTAAATGGGAGGAAGGTTAGGAGTCTAAGATTTAGTACAGAAAACATACATCTGGGATTCCTATGCAAGCAAAGAGCAGACTAAGAGCATGACCACTATGCCCTCCCAACCCTTCAGATATAGCATTCTGCACAGCTGGAACAGGGAGCTGCTGCTCTGCCTGCAAATGTGACTGCCTACAGACCTCACTCATCATGCCGTTCCAGCAGCAGATTTTTAACAATTTGGAAGGGATGCTGTTAAGAAACAGCATTGGCAGCAGCCATTTACATACATCTTATTCCTCTTGCAGGAAACAGGAAACCCTTCAGAGAACAAGAGCCGGGGGGTTGATATTCCCAACGCTACCTTCAGAGAGCACATAGATGCTGTCTCTAACCTACAGCCTGTGGATGCTCTACATATGCATATCAGACACTGTTATTTTTTTTAGGAAACATAAACAGATAATGGGACCATATATTTTAAGTCTGAAGTGTCTCAGCACTGATGGATTAAATACATGACATAAAAATGTCAATCATCCTTCTTTCAGGTGTACTATGTATCTCTGGGTTGCCATTGCTACCAGAAGTCTTGAAGCAAGAAAGATCTGAATTAAGTAACATTCTCCCTCAGACATATTCTTTCATATGTCTGTTGAACAGAAGTGATATAACATTTAATTTAAAGTGAATCAATAAAGGAAAATAGCTCTTGGTCACATGAATAAATCCTCTGAAGAATAAAACGTACAATGCTGTCCTGACCTGACTCTATTTCCCTGAATCCAGAGAAGTGAACCTGGTGTCCCATTTCACCAGTTTAATTTCATGCAGATTTAGTGGCTAGACCTAGATGAAACATGAGGGATTGCAATTAAGCCAATCTTAGGAAATATTTGTTTAACAAATACTTCAATTGCACTTTAAAACATTTTTAAGATTTTATGCAAAAATAGATTATGTAGCAATGGTTCCAATTGAGGATCACTGATCTGCAGGCTAAGATGTGGGAAAGAAAGCAGAGAAGATGAAAGAAGTTTCTTCTTTTTGCTTTGTTATAATTCCTTCAAACTTTATTGATTTCAAAGGAAATTGTTCACAATTCACATGTTGTTAGTGAGGGCAGAAAAGGACTTGCTGAGCTGTGAATAATTACCAGCTTATTTCCTTCTTCCTGGAGGGAGAAAATCTCCCAGAAATGCCAGTGTCAGTGCAAACTGACACAGATCCTATTAGTTTATGTACTACCTATTCCTTGAATTGTATGTGTGAAAGTATGGTACTGTACAGATACTGACTGGGCTCAAGTTAATTTTCTTCACAATATATTGTACAATGCTGTTTTGGGCATGTGACCAGAAGAGGCCAGTCCAACTCTTCCACATAGGGTTGAAAGAGACTGCAAGAAGGAGATGGCAAAATATCAAAAGGAAATTCATGTTCCTCGGAAAGATGCTGCAGAACCATTTGCACAAGCAAGATGTTGGAGTGGGTCCAGGGAAAGCCACAAAAATCATCACAGGGCTAGGAGCACCTCTCCTACGAGTACAGGCTGAGGGAGCTGAGAGGTTGGCCTGGAGAAGACTTTGGGGAGACCCCACTGTAGCCTTCCAGTACCTGAAGGGGGCCTATAAAAAGACAGAAAGTGATTTTTTACACAGGAGATAGGGACAGGACAAGGGAGAATGGCTTCAAACCAAAAAACAGGTTTAGATTAGGTACTGGGAAGCCATTCTCCACTATGAGGGTGGTGAGGCACTGGCACAGGCTGCCTAGAGAGGGGATGGATTCCCCATCCCAGGTAGTGCTCAACACCAGGCTGGGTGTGGCTTTGAGCAGCCTGGTGTAGAGAGAAGTGTCCCTGCCCATCTTAAGCCAGTTTTTAATGTCCATTCCAACCCAAACCATTCTATGATTCTGTGATAACCAGTGTTGGTAACACGGGGCTCTTCTAGGCATTGCTGTGCAGAGCTTATACAGCATCAAGTAAGTGGGGATGGGCAAGAGTCTGGGAGAGGGCACAACCAAGCCCAAGTGACTCTGGATGGGGCCAGCAAGTGACTGGCAGTGCCTTGTGGGGCTGAGCTGCCCCATGGGATTCACAGGGACAGCAGGAGGAGGATGCTCCTAACAGTACACGCTGTGAACTTGGATTTCATACAGCAGCATTTCAACTATTTATGTAAAACTTCAAATACTTCCAGATGTGCTTTTCTTATCTCCCTTCTCCATTTTAACTCATGCAGGTCCCAGAACAACCATGCACCCCCAGCTTAGAAGGAACTTTGAAAACCATTAAGGATAACATACTTTCAATGATAACCAGTCTTGTTTCAGGTGTTACTCTTGGAACACTGTGACAGCTGCTCTTAAAATACACGTAACAGGACCAGCAACAGACCCACACCCAGCTGGGGCTCACCACAGTCCCCATGTACTACTGCTGATGCCTTTTTGGGACTACCTAAAAAGAGAGGTTAGACAAAATTAAGAGAATAAAAAGCAGTTCTATTTATTGAAGGGCCTTCAGGTACATTTAGGGCAGAGAGAGTCCACCCAGGGGCTACACCCAAAAATGGACGATGGGTCAAGGGTTGTCACACTTTTATGTTTGGTCCCTTTGCATATTGGGGTTTAATTTTCCAATTACAGCTTCATGAAGTGGAGTCATTCTACCCAAAGTTTGCTCCCCCCAACTCACTTTTGTTTACATTTCTCAGGGCCTGAGACAGTAAGGTGTCCTTGATTCACAGGACTAGAGAGGAATTGTTTGGTCTGACCAAAATGGAAAAGCTGTAGCTAATACTGTATATGGAGTTTAGAGTTATGCACTGGAGAATTGGAGGATTACAAATATATGAAAAATATAAAAGCTAAAATCCTAAGGCATCACTGCAGGCCTCATTGTGAACCCTTATCTGATCATTCCCTGCAGTAACCTGTTATATGGGTAAATTTATGTGAATCTGGATTACAATACTTATTTAAAATCCCACTGACAGATGTTACAAATATTACAAATGCTTCAACTTTATGCATGCAAATATGCAAGTATTTTGTTTTCAGACTGCAGACAAGAGAGCAAAGTATTTTAATAAGAAACCTACGCTATATACACCCAAATGGTTTTATATAATTAACTCAATTTTAATTTGTTTGCCTGAAACAAAAATGTTAGCTCAGACAGGAGTTAGATCTAGTGATTATATTACAGTTTGCAATCACACTTACAAGCTATACAGACATAAATTAATTTAAATCCAATTTTGAATCCGATCATGGCCACCATTAAAAATATCCTATGATTTTATCAAACTGTAATGTTTGGGGGGCACTTCCTTCAACAGATTGTCTTTAGTTTTCTTTTGTTTAAAAAAGTAAAATCTAAAATCGGCCAATTATTTCTAAGAAGGAGACTAATGAAGACTATCTTTTTACTCATATGAAAAAAATATATACTTATTTGCCAGACCTAGAGGCCTCAAGCTTTACATCAAGAACTTGATGGTAAGAGAAAGACGATGTTCCAGGTATCTGTCCATACAGACTTCTGTCCATAATACATTCTGATAAAACCTGTCTTATCCTACAATGCAGCACTGAATACATATGCACTTACAGATTCTGATTTTTACTTCATTTTATTGTTCTGTAGTCCACTTTCTCCCAAAAGCTTCAAAGCTTATTCTTCCCTTTATTCCTAGCCTATTTAAATTATTTCAATATGGAATGCTACGTTTCCTTAGAATATAACACATTAATCTCCTTTTTTGTCAAGAGTGTTACTTGTCTTTTTCCCTGAGACACCATCTTTCCTCACATGCCCATACTGCCGTCATTTTCTCTCTGACTCAAGCTCTCACCTATTGTCTTGGGTTATGGAACCAAAAATGCGTATTTTATTTTCATCTGCTGAAAGCAGTTGGGGAAATGCTTGCTTTTTTTTTCTTTCTCTCTTGTTCCTCTGGGGGGAGGGGGCAGATGCCTTTCTGATAATGGCTCAGCTATTAAAACCGGGTGGGGTATTGTTTCTTATCTCTTTCACCACCCCTCCTCCCTCCAGGGGGATATTTTCAGCTAATGGGCCATTAAGGCTCACCAATGACATGACACATTTACATCATCCCACTGTGAGATGCTCCACCCAGTGGTGGGGGCTGCAGGGTCCTGCCTAGATAAAAACTGAAACTGAGAACACCAGGCATCCTGGTTTTCAACTGGAGTGCAGAGGAAGATCAGACTCATCCCAGCATCACTGGACCTTTCTTCAACGGGATCATCTACTCCAACAGAGCCACATCTGTTTCTCCAGGAGGACTGCTTCCAAACACCCTGACCAACAGGGTGTCAGGTTGTGTCCCTGACTCTGTCAGGGTTTTCTGGGCTTTTTGTTTGTTTGTTGTTTACTTGTCTTTTTTGTAGTGTTACATTTATATTTTTAACGTTCCTAGTAAAAGAACTGTTATTCCTATTCTCAAATCTTTGCCTGAAAGCCCTTAATTGAAAAACTACAATAATTAGGAGGGAGAGGGGTTTACATTCTCCATTCCAAGGAAACTCCAGCTTTCCCTGGCAGATATCTGACTTCTAAACCAAGACACCTATCTTTCCATTTCCCCTTCCAAATCACGTTTATTTCCTTGTCACTCCCTCTGCCCTTTCTACTAATACCCAGCCATCTTCAGTTCCCTCAGTTTCTCCAGGGCTGTCTCCTGATTATCCCTTTCCGTGCACCTATCCCTGGTTCCCAATCAGTAAGGCAGCTCCAGCTGAGCACTGGGTTTGTGTGTCTAGTCTGAGCTATGCTCCCAAGTCAGATTTCCAATCTGCGTAGCTGCCGAAATGTGTGAGGCTGGACGTGAGGCAATGAAGGATCATTATTCCTGAAACGTCCCAAAGCACTCCAGTAAAGCCAGGGACACCCCCTGATGTCACTAAACATTTTCATCTCTAGATTTTGTGATGGAATGAGACAACAGCACCCACTGAGTCATCAGACATTCACCAAAGTTACATTAGGACAAGACTTGCATAATCATATTGTTTTAAAATTGGTAGAGCAGCACTCCTCATCAAGATCCACAGATGTTCATGCTGTGCAATGCATGTCACTTCTCCCCATTCCATTAGATACCACATCAACCATAATTTCAAATACCTGAATGCAAGTATATGCATTCATACAGCAAAGATGCTTGAGTCCATAAGCTACATTATGACATCACTGCAATACCCAGCTGAGAAAGACAATCTCATCCAGCCCTTCTCCTCCATTATCTCTAACCTTTCTAAAACCATCAGAGAAGGAGAACACACAAGAGCAGAAACATAAACCACACTGTACCAAAGCAGCCGGAGGTGAAGTTGTAGAATGAGCTATATAGATTTGGAGATCACAATGCACAGATTTTACTGGCATGGGGGGCAAAAAATCAACTGTTATTTTTCTTTGAATACACCAAGGTTGTGGGTTCGATCCCCATATGGGCCATTCACTTATGAGCTGGACTTGATGATCCTTGTGGATCATCCCTTTCAACCCAGAAAATTCTGTGATCTGTGATGTGGGAAATAGATCTCAGATGTCGAAGGCCTGATGGCACAACTCAGTGGCACCCGAATCTCAAACAGAGAGTATGCTGGACATGCACTGTCATTTTACTCAAAACACCACAATAAGGCATGAATCTCACAACTGCTTTGTATTAAAAGATGGATTTAGAGCAAAATTCCATTGTTCACTTCATCAACAGAACTCTTTAGCTGATCCAGGAGACAAAAGACTGAATGCTCATTAAAAAGCCTTTGACATCTCCATTCCTAACCAGCTGTCTCCACCAAGCACCTATGTTGCTGTGCCAAAGCATTCATCCAAGCTGCCAGCATCCAAGCAGCCCCACACAATTAGTCACACCCAAAAATCCCTACAAAAGGATTTAGGGATCATGAGACCAAAGTTCAGAAAAGATACAAGGTAAAAGGTAAAAAATGAGAAAGGACCTGACAATGCAGAGGTTTAAAGAACTTTTTAGGCTCTATTTTCATGCCAGTGCAGCATGTTGAGCTGTTGAACACCTTGACACCTCTACCCTGGGAACAGATCAGGACCATACACCACTGAATGGAGGGGAACCATTGGAACAAAACATTTAGTCATAATTTGAAAAAAAAAAAAAAGGACCTGCATAGATAACCTAAATTCCTTGGGAATGCAAGTCCTGACACAAGCCTGGCAGCTTTTCCTACTGGACACCTCAAGATATTCTCTTTGCAGAGCCTCTCCTCAGCACCCTGACGGTCCCACCCCACACTGTCATGCTGTCAGCTCCAGGGAACAGGAAACCAGAGGAAGGCCAGTACACCTTACGAGACAGGTGCTCTAAGACCTGAATAAGTTCCACAGTTATTTTGCAAATTATTCAAAAGACCAACAAGTGTAGGCTTCTCTGACCCAAATGTCCCTCTGCCTTCTTACTAGTACACTGGCACTTGCTTGGCATGTCCATCTTCAGTGGAAAATTAAGTTCTAGATTTTATTTTAAAAGTTCTACCATGCTGTTTTGTAAGACACCTCTGCAGGTTCCTTTGCCACTTTAATAAATGTAGCTGTGAAGCACCTGGTTACGAAATAATGCAAACTGAATTTCTCAAAATGCTATTGATGACATCGACCATGTGAATTATCAATCTTAATGAAATTTATATTAAGGAATAAATATATAGATATTAAATATTAATATTATATCAATACACAATCATCTTAATAATTGTTAAATATTATTATATTAAATAATATTATGTTAAACAAATGTATTTATATTATATATAAATATAAGATTAAACATAAGGGAGGGTTAGCTAAGTAGATGGCTGAGCAGCTACACTGGGTTAGGTTCTTGGAGTAAAATAAATAAAGCTAGTATCATTGCTTCAACTTCATGCAGATGATTGCAGCTACAGAAATAATCAAAGAAATTAGAACTATAAATGGGATTATTTCAAAAATAAATTTGGCCAAAAGTTAAATTTTTGCCCCAATTACTCGAATAAACTTTAACTGAAAAAGTGGAATAGTAAAGGTAAAATTGACCATATAAAAGAAACTAAACTATGCTTTCTCATTAGTTAGGCTTATGTCTGTGCTTTCTCATTAGTTAGGCTTATGTCATCTCATCAGTTTACACAGTCCAGAGGTGGAAGAAATCTTTTATATATTCTGTTTCAGTCAACATACTGATCAGCAGCAAAATGAAAATGTTTCTGTGATAATCTCTTGAAACTTAACAAGTACAATAATGAAAACCTTAGCAGTTCTGACCAATTGACTTCAAAATTGAAACAATCTGGGCAGGAAAGTCCCAACATCACCCCCAGACAACTCCAGCTCACCAACCAAGCATTTTTTCAGTACAGTATATTATGTAGTTAATCATGAGCATATTGCAATCATTAGATTGAAATCACTGAAGTTTGAGAGCTGTAAAGGATTCTCACGCAGTCAGTAGCAGCTAATGTCCCAATCACTGGCATAATGTGCCACTGCAGAGCCATGGGCTGCACCCAACAAGGAACTTAAGGATATTAGGGGTAGAACAGCTCAAGTGTTTTATCTATCCGAACCTTGAATACACATCGGTCAGATGCTTAAATTATTCCTTTTTGAATTTTGGTTAGAAAATTTGAATAAAGTCTGGTACTCAGCCCTTCAAATTCAAGTAAGACCAAACCTGGCATAGTAGCTCTTAAGGAAAAAACACTACTATAGCACGTAACACATCTGGCTTCAAACTTTTGCCAAAATTATTTACTCCAATTAAAAATAAATTGCGAACAGCTCCAAGAAAATAAGAGGTAAACAGATAATGAGGAAACAGATGTCTTCATTGTCCTTACTGTCTTTTAACCTATATTAATTGTAGAGGAAAGTACATCTTACTCTGTCGTTGGTGTGTAACACAATCTCTCTTTAATAAAGATGCCTTCCCCCACACAGGCAGGCTTACACCTTAAACTGATGTAACAAAGCTGAATATCTACCTGTGGTCTTTTTTTGCCCTACTTCCTCCTGATTTCACTTCTGTAGTCCTTCATGCAACACCAGCAGCAACAAGAAGGAAACAGTGAACCTCCTCCTGTGACAAGGATCTTCCATCTTCAGTCACACATTAGCAAAACCCTAAGCAATGTTGCAGAACCTCTGCCAGCCTCACAGCCACTGTGACAACTTAACAGGGAAATGAAGGGCAAAACCCATTTGCATGCATATTTAAAAAAGCACACACATTTGAACCAGAAAAAAAATGAAAGGGAAAAAATAACTTATTATGAAGAGCTCAGATGTATTCAAATCTATAAATCCTCTGAGAAAGGACAGAATGCTAACAAGAAAGTTGACACCACTTGCCAAAAAATCAATGTCTGTGTGCACACTGGATATGTCTGGAGTGACTGCATATGTTGCAGGTTGGTTCATGCTAGATTATTGCATAAAATTAGCAATGCCAAAGCTGTACTTTCTGCGTAGTTCCTCTTCAGCAGCAAATATTTTAAGCTTGAAGGTCTCCAAGACCTCTGGGAAGCAGAGGCAATAAAAAAGGTCTGTGATCCTTCTTCAACTCCTTTCTTCCCAGATTTCACTGACACTGAACTTACAGAATCCCTTCTATTTGCCTGGCAAGCTTTTTGCTGGCAACAAAAGGTTTCCCTCAGCCTCAACATTATTTCTTGGAAGCTGTTTCTTTTACTTGACCCGACTGCCACCAAACTGCCCTTCAGGGTTTTGCTATCTGCCAGCCTGCCACTAGTCCCAGTCCCACTTGCCCTTAAAGCGGAGGTGAGCAGCCTGTGGAAGCACAGGCTCCACAGAGGGCAGAGCTCACCTGGGGTGGGTCTCTGTCCTGCTCTGAAAGCTCTGAAAAGGAGAGTCACTGCAGTGGATCCCTGTGCACTAAGGGAGATGTGACAGAGCAGCCTTCGGGGCTGATGTTCTCACTCCCACCACCCACACAGCTGTGCAGGGCACAGTCCTTGGCTCACCCCTCCAGCTGTACTTACTGGCACATCCCCTGGCAGATTTCCAGGCCCTATGTGAGCAGGGCACACCAGACCCATCCTCTGCCTTTGGGGATGATGATCTGCACAACAGGCAGACCTGGTTTACAAGCCTGACCCTTAAAAAATCACAGACATACCCAAGGTGTCCAGTTCGCAACAGTGAAACTCCACTATCAGGACTCCACTAACAGGACAAGTAATTCATCTGTGACTTATACTATTATAAATCAAAGCAGAATCCAATCAAGGAAATGCTCAAACATTACCAAGGGCAAAAAGTCACTGTCAAGCAGTCCTATTACTGACCAAATGCATGAAAAGAACATTGTCATGATCACCTAAGTGAGAACTGAACACCCTCAGTGTTCAAAGAGACAATTAACAGCACCATGTACCTAATGAACCATGCATTGCTACTGATAGAAATATCAGATTTCCTTTATTTAGGGGAACCGAATTAAAAAATAGTTACTGGAGAGAGCCTCACAAGAGTCCACAAAGGTTGCTTGTTAATGAGTAAGCCTGTAATATGAAGAATGGGAAACTGTGTAGGCAACATTGGGTTTATTTACTTTGCAAATTTAAAAATTTATTCTATTTTACATTTTCTATAATATTAACAGCATACAACTTCTACTTATTCAAACTAAAATTCATCCTTACACCTGTGCAGCATCTACAGTTAAAGATCTGAAATACACACCATTTCTGCACATTTCTGTTTAGACTTACTTAGGTACAACAGAAATCACAAAAACACCCCAGCTTAAAAGGACTTTTAAATGTAAACCAGCAAACATCTCAAGCAGCAGCTGCAATTATTTCAACAGTGATTTTGAGGGTTTTTTTTTCCTAGCCACACAGCAGTGAACACGTGCATCCATTATTCCGGTGAAACTTCCAAAGAACTGAAACAAGCATTTCAGAATCTGTATCTAAAGTGGAAAGAACTGGGAGATCCACAGCCTACAGCTACTCCATGCTGTTAACCTTCATGGCACATTTGTGTAACGCCAACTACTTCATATCTGTCTACTTCAACAATATGAACACAACAACCAGCAGTTTTTGTCAGAATAAATCAGTATGCACAGCACCCCTGGAAAACAAAAGGCTGTAAGAAAGAAGGTGGAAAATGACAGGTTGGGAAGAAATAGGAAGACAATTGCAAGGAGACTATGCTCCCCAGTGGCACAGACAAAATTAAAATAGCCGGAGTTGGTGTCAAACTTAGTCTCTAACTTCTGCAGACTGAAGTCATCATTATTGCCCAAGGGAGAGCACAGAGGTGATATTTTCTGTGGGATAAGGTCTTCCTTGTGCCAGAGGTATCCTGTGGGACCATCATCGTTACAAACAAACTAGTTAGTGCTTGGCCAAGTTCAGCTTTACACTGAAAACAAAAAAAGAGACCACTGCATTGTCTTGGCCTTTGCCTACGAGTTGCACCACACACAAAAACCTAAGACTCAAATGCCACACTGCTGAGAACACCTGTTTACTGTGCGGGAGAATATCTCAAGCCCCTATCACTTCAGGCATCTCTGTACCATTTTGGTCCTCCCCACTTCAATACAAGCCATTCCTAAAACCCATACTTTGTATCTCACTTTATCAGCCTTGGTGAAACTTATCCTTTCTTGTCACCTAAAATGCAAACAAAAATAATGTGTAATTTCACTTTGGTATGTAACTAATCATGCATATACTAAACTTCTCTATTAGAAGTCAAAGAAGATAGCATTTATATTTAGCTTTGCTCTATTTAAACTTCCTTAACAAGATGAATATAATTATAGACAGGACCGCAATGCTGTAAGTTGGCATGACTTTACCAAATTCTATGGCAGTTTGTCAATTTAAATTAGCTGAGAATATGGTAATAATGTTACATCACAAAAAGTACAACAGAGGAGTTAATTTGGGACAAAATAAAGACAGGAATATGCCTTTAGCAGCCACAAGAAGGACAAAATACTCATTAATACCAGCAATTTATGATGATCTGCTCAGTACTTAAAAGTTCTGCAACGTACATACACTGCGATATGCTGGAAATATGCTTTAGAAATTGCCATGCCACACAAGACAGGCCACCTTTCACAGTGATCTTCCAGTCAAAGACTTGACTCACTGTCCTGCTGGCTGATTATGCCTTTTTAATAGGTGAAATAAGTGCAGACTGTAGCCAGCTTTTCTTGACCCCAAATGGTGATCGATTTACGTCTTCATAAAACCAATAGCTTTTGTAATTTTGATCCTGACTCATTTAACTACAACTCCTGTTCTCTTCACAGACAGCAAATGCCTAATCCTTAGGAGCCCACTGGGACGCCAGCATCTTCCACACATCCGTGTCTGCCTTGAAGCCAGACAGCGCTAGATATAGAATGTATTTACCCAACATATCTCTTTGTGTTTGTTGCCCTTGGCAAAGGTCAGTTTTCTGCTGAACTGCAGGATGAATCTGTTTCTTCATGCCTTAAATAAGGGCATACATTTTAGTGAAGTAATATTTTTTGATATCTAATCACTGATGTTTAAACATAGAAACAACATAATAAGCAATTATTCATCACAACAGGGACAATCCCTAACAAGTAAATGAGTTAAGATATAAATTCAGGTGCAAAAAGAGCCTGAAGTCTCCCTGTATTTGCTTCCTCCCCATCTGTGTTTCACAGGGAGAGTGTGATTCTTCTAGATCACTGTATCTAGGTAAAACCAAAGAAGTATTAGAATCACTCACAACTCATCATTTAAAAATAGAATACCAAAATAAACAAATAAAATGCAACAGCTAAAACATGGAATTTTAAATGTCCTTAGATTACACAGCAAAATAGTTTAACAAAAACTGCACTGGTAGGTGCTAACCCCATGTAATTTTACTTAATGCAATGAACATTTGAAGTTTTCTGTAAAAATTCCATCAACAGCTAAAGCTGGCAGAGAGGACATGAAGAAAGCAGGACTGTATACTAAAGGCAAAGGTTATGTTCTCCTGTTGCCACTTAAACATATCCAATTTCACCCTTCTTGTCACCCACTGATAAAACAGTAGTCCTTTTTCAGCATGAGCCTACAAAATCCTAATATTGAAATTTTATGACATGTCTAACAAGCTTTGTTCTACAGAATGGTTGAAGGTCTTCACAGCAAAATAATTCTTTAAAATTACACTTTCTTAAAAGAACAGAATTAGTATGTTCAGTTTTCAGTGTAACTCTACTACAGCTACAACCATGTGTGAAAGAGTTCATGTAATTTTCATAGAACTGCATTAAAACAGTAAACTACTTTATAAAATACCCTGTCTGTAAAGGAATGCTATTGATAGTGCTTGTAACTGCTGCACTAAGGCATAAACCAAGTATGTTTTCTGGAAGTTTTTAATACCTGAAAGTCACTTTTTTTTTTGGTCTGAAATACTGTAAAACTTTTTTTTCCATCTTTCCACTCTTTTTTCAAAAATACATATTGAACAGACCAGATTTCACATAGTTTAAATCAGTATGATCCTTTTAGTTTTTTCCCTGAATAGTGCTTGAGAAGAAATCATCATTTCTCTTTCAAGCAACGGGTTATATCTACAAAAAGGTCTTGAACCATTTTCAGACTCAGCTTAAGAACTGATACTGATTTTGACTGAGTGAAAAGTAAAGAGGCTTTTCATGTGGCCCAGCAGATCACATTCTTGAAAGATGACTCTGTGACAACCAGGTTTTCAGATGTCAAGGCTAAAAAGACAGAGGAGGAATATGAGTTTTGAGTTTGACAACTGGCCATCTGTCTGTGCCCTCAGAAACACCAGCAACCTGGTAAGCACGCATGAAACAGAAGTTTTTTTCAATGGACAGTTTGCAGCTTTCCAACCATCCACAAAAGTACTCAAAAATGAGAAAACCTGCAAAGATGACAGAAAACAGAACTCTGATCTTCAGACTTTCCCCCACTTAGATGAAAAAAATCACTCAAGTCACTCACTGTCATTCACTATGAGTAGTCAGCACAAAATCTAGTATTCAGTAGTATCACTGTGCACACGAGTGGGCCTCATCACATCAGCAGAACTACTGTAGACTCAGAGCTGTAAATCAGATCAAGAAGTTGACTATCAACAGGTACCTTTACTACAGTGAAATGCTTCCTGGTTTCAACATCTTCATTAGCTCCAGATTGACAGAAGAACATCCCAATTATTTTAATATTTTACTGTATGTG
Organism: Hylia prasina; assembly: GCA_013397195.1. NCBI lineage: Eukaryota > Metazoa > Chordata > Aves > Passeriformes > Sylviidae > Hylia > Hylia prasina. The sequence goes on from VYXD01007945.1 coordinate 341,139, forward strand.
TGAGTATTCTGGGGTGAGAACGCCAGGATGACTTTTTCAGCATTAAGGAAGAAGAATAAGCAAGAATGAGTGATCACACACACACACAAAATACGTAATTTGCCAAAAAGCTAATGACCTGAAACACCGTGTCTAATCCATAGTCTATTTTTTCTATTTGAGAGCAACTAGTGTGTGTCACAAACACCTTACACCTTTTTGAGTAGAAACATGACAGCTTAATGGTGTAAAGTAATCCTGTCTTCTAGTTTGGCTCTTAATGTGAAAAATTCTTCTCTATAAACTTAAAATGGAACACTGATTTAAAGCAACAAAAGTTGAAGACAGCAACCTCCACAAGATGAAATGCAGAATGCTACACAATCTTAAAGGAACTTATCCTTTAATTACATACTATTTTCTACAAATTGTATGTGACCATTTTTTTCACTCTGCTTAGGTAAACAGTACATTTCATTATCCAGGAGACACACTGTTGCCCTTTTTATTTCTGATCAAGGCCTTGAGTCTGGAAGGAAACATCTGAAGGGTTACCTAGTTTCTTTAAGCTTCCTCTTTGCCCTTAATTCCCAGTTCCAGACAGGCTCCCACTGACCATTACAGACCTCTCCCTGGGAACAATTCAGTTCCATCCTAGTTGCCAGGATATGCCACCATTTTCCATGAGAGATAGGAGAAGACAAGGAAGGCTCACACAGATCCTCTGCCTTCAAGCAAGCTACAGAAAGGTGCTCACCCACCAGCACTGGACCAAGGCTGTTTTCTGCCTGCTGCCTTGCATGAGCACGTGCAATAATACCATGGCTTACTTGGATGCCCTAGCAGTCCAGGAATACAGTTTCTGATGTGAAACTCTCAGGAGAACTCTGACTTGTAAAAGAAACAATTACACTCCTTCCTTACTCAAGGCTCTTTCTTGCTCTTCCTGACACAGAAGTGGGATGATTATCTTGTGCGAGCATGCAGGAGGCTCTCAGGGAAAGATGATGTTAAATTCTGTATCTTGTTCAGGCTCTCTTCTTTCAGTAAGATTTTCTAGCTACTGCTACATAGGACAGTAGGTTTACCCTTTTAAGTCAATTCTGTGTTGTTAAAAAGGAGGTCCTTTTTCTCAGATGGGGCATATTCCATGGAATACCTGTAAAAATCTTCACCCTCCTGTAGCAAGGAGGACATAAATGGTCCTCTTCCACAGGATTTATTTAATGCCAAAGCAGAATTATACATTGGACTTTTTTTAGATTTACTCATACTTCATCCCTTTCTTAGTTTTAATTTTAAGTGAGCTCTCCCAGCAAGTTTAAATTTACTCTCACGCTAGGTGCTGAAACTATTTTGACTCAGGAGTGGTTAGACTCTGACTCAAATGAGAATTCACATTCTACACAGTAAGTAATCCATGGAAAAATATATGCCAATAGGTATCTTCAGCTCTTTATTTATGAGCAATGAAATACAAGGGAAATAGATAGAGACTAACAGGAAAAGGCAGAAATGGCATTAGTCCCAATACAGAGAAAAATGATCTAAATTAATTTTGGCAGAGTGAACTCTGCTTTCAAATTTATTTGTCTTACCACATTAACACTTTAACAGTGACAGCCTACAGGTTTATTTTTAGGTGGTAATATGTTAAAATATGTGATGAAAGTAGAGAAAGAAGTTACTGAAATTGTTTTGTGTAAGGACATTCAAGCACTCTCCCCAACTCTGTGCTGGGAAACCATTCAAAACACAGTGCATACATCTGTATGGCAGAAACACCTGCAGTAAAAATTGTGATGCTTTTAAAAAATGCTAAACAACCCATGTTAATACCAAGACTGCTATGTGGTGTGGCAGCTCAACACTTCTGAAAATTAGACCATTAATTTAAATGCCTGAAACCACATTTTTGTCACTGAGAGGAAGAGGTTCACAATTTAAAGTAGTTGTTCTTAATATTGGTACAGTAGGCAGCTGACAGAGGACAGCAACTTGCTTCACCAGACCCATACAGGATCTCCACAAAACCATGCTCTGAAGTATATGTTTTTTACATGATGCAGTGATGGGTACAGAGTTAATTTCAGACAGACTTTTTAACAGCAAGGCAAGAAGGAGCTGTCAGAGACAAACCCAGCAAAATAAGGCAAGCTCAATAACACTACGAGTAGAATGGTGGTAGTGATTTTGCTTTTCAGGACCCTTTAACATTGCACTTAATTAGGCACTTTTACTATTGTGTTCTACTAGATCTCTTTCTAGGATGAGTAATTTGTTAAATCACACCTACTGAATTTCTTGCAGTATTTACCAAAAAACTACCTATTGGAATGTAGGGATAGTTTCGTGTACTTTCGGCACACAGACAATATTAGTAGTATAAAGTTAGAATGAAGGTACATTAACAGAAGCTCATAGAATGGAAAATTCTTGTCTTAGAGAGATTTTAGAACACAATTTTTAGTAACACCTGAACCAAAACTGCTTTTGTTCAAGTACCCAAGGCTGTATTCAACATTATCTTATCTACAGAATCTTTAGTGAAAAAATGAAAATCACAATTCTTGCCATGTTATAGCTAATGTTATATTCTTACAATGTTATAGCTAGATTCCTATCTCATAGCACAGGCTTCTCTCTCATGGAAACAGTATAGGAAATGGCATAGTAACAGCAAAAAATGTTAATCCATATTAGATAGGAAATTTAAAATTGAAGGATGTAGCAATTTCCAGGTATTTTGAAACAGCAATTAACAGATGGCCAGGTAAAAACTGTGCATCTAGTTTTCACCCCTCTCTTACTGTAAGAGTACATTTTAGGAATGTAATTACCTACTTAATAACCTGAACAGAGTTACACAGAGCCATCAACACCAGGAGATGAACTGTGCTTGCACCAGCCCTTCCTAGGCTCTGCATAAAACTGATTACATCTAAAGTAAAACCATTCAGGGCAATGAATTCCATTAAAATCATACTTTCACCAACACTTTCCTCTTATGTAAGTTACCACTGTTTCCAAAAGGAACAGTCAACCTTCCCCTTCCAATCCTCGCACAGCCAGTAAGCACATTTCCAGGCAACCAAACTGGCAGAGGAGCTGAGTCCAATCCAAAAGATGCCGCTCTTAAACTACACGGTTTTGGAAATAAAGAAAACCAACCAAACAAATGTGTTTCATTTTGGTATTTTCTGATGGACACAATCATATGTTTTAGCTTAAAAACTGTTTCTCAGTTTCCTCTTGTCTTGGGTTATGGAAGCAAAAAATTTGTATTCTATTTTCATCTGCTGAAAGCAGCTGGGGAAATGTTTTGTCTTTATTTTTTGCTACTCTGGGGGGAGGAGGCAGATGCCTTTCTGATAATGGCTCAGCT